>JAYXSF010000027.1:1800000-2128539 GCA_037356135.1 Talaromyces sp. F31 | reverse complement strand
GTATATAAATATATATAATCTGGGGTTGAATTTACCTTAGTAAAATCAATATTATGCATATCTTTTTTATAAGAAATATCAAGCATATCTTCTTCTTTAGTAATATTTTCATCTAAAGAAATATTTTCTTGTAAAATATTGATTTCTTTAATATTTATATCTGAATTAGAATTATTAGTTTTTATTAATTCATTAATAATAGTATTTAATAATTCTTGCTTTCTTTTTTCTTCCTTTTTATTATTGATTTTTGGTTTTTTATTCTTAATAATTTTATTAGGATTTTTCTAATTGTTGGGTCTTTTTTCTTTATATAAGAAAAAATAATTAGAAATATTATGATTTATTTTTTTATAATTAGTGTAAAATAAATTATTATTTTTCTTATATTTTTTAATTTTAATAGTATATATTTCTTGTGCTGTTTTTCCTTTTGCCTCATCAATAAGATTTGCATATAAAGAATTAAAAGTATAAGTATTAGAATCCTTTCTAAATACTTGAATAATATTTTATATAAAGAATTTCTATTCTTCTTCTAAATTATATAAAATCTATGAGATTTTAATTTGAGATGCTATATTAATATTTTTTGAAGATAAATTATCTAATAAAGTCTTTATTTGATGAATATATTCTTCTATTGTTTAAAAATTTTCTAATTTGCAATTAAAAAATTCTTTTAGGGTTAAGAATTCTATTATAAATTCTTTAGGGTTATATAATTCTTCTAGAGTAATCTAAGCTTTATAAGCTGTATTATAAGCTTTAATATAAAATAAGGGACTCTTAGTATAAAATAATTAAATTATTACTAGTGCTTTAAGGTTTTTTGAATTGTTTTATTACTTTTCTTTAATAATTGGGTCCAATAAATCATCCTTAATTAGGATAGCTTTAATTCAAAGTACCTAATTAATATAATTATCAGATCTAATTAATTGGTTGATTTGGATTTTTCTAGATGAAGTCATTTTTCTAAAAGAAAAAATAAATTCCTTTTTATTTTATATGTGTTATGATATAAAGAAAATAATTCTGAATTTTTTTAAAGAAAATCCAGGCTTATAATTTTTTAGTAGGTTATTAAATAATTAAAGGAATAAAAATATTAAGAATAAGGTGTAATTTTAATAAAGAGATAAATAAGAATAAAGAGGTAAAGATTTTTTTTTTTTATAAAAAATAAAGAAAATATTATTGTAATTATTATTGTATTGATTTTGATAATTGTTGTGTCTAATTATTTTATATTTTTTATGGGAAATTGCTTATATTTATATTTATTTTATTTGTTATTTTGATTTTAAATTAATATTCTTGATTTTAAAGCATTTGCATGATTTTATGATTCTGAAATAGAATTTGTTTTATATTGGTTTTCTCTTTGTTTTATATTTGTATGAGGTTTGTATGTGTTTTTTAAATTTGGGCTGAATGCCTTATGAATTCATTCTTTTCTAGCCCTTTCCATATATAAGCATAGCTTAATATATTCTTATAATTATAAAAAATAAATAAGAATTAAATATATATATAAATAAATAAATATATATAAAAATAAATAAATTAATAAAAGTATAAGTAGATATTAATATAATATTTAATATAAAAATTAATACAAATTAATATAGGTATAATATATAAAAAGAAATAAATATAGAAATAATAAAAATTTTAAAATAATAAAAACTATATATAAGATTATTAAGACTATATAATTATACTATTTAATTATTTTAATATATTTAATTAATTTATATTCACTAGTTTTTTTTATTTATATAATTTATATTCTTAACAGCTTACTATTATAATATACTCCTATTATAACACTATTATAATGTTCTTAGTGCCTATAGGCTTAGACACACCCTAGATAGCGGCCCTTAGTCAGCAGCTAGCTCTAGTAGATATTAATACTACTACTACTACTACTACTACTACTACTACTACTACTACTACTACTACTACTACTACTACTACTACTACTACTACTACTACTATTTTTTTTTTAATTTATTAATAATATAGATCTTATATAAGCTAATTAATATATTTTTTTAATTTTTTTATATTTTTTTTATATTTAATTTATATTAATTTAATATATATATTTTTAATATTAAGAAATTTAATATTTAAATTTGATTATCTTTAATATATATTTAATATAAAAATAAGAGATAATTTATTTTATTATATTATAAATTATTTTAATTAAATAATATATTATTTTATTAATATTTTTTATATTTATTAGATAATAAGGATATTAATTATATATATTTATTAATATAAAAAAAAGCTTCTAATTTAATAATTTTTAATTCTTATAAATAATAAAGAATATATTAATTAAAATAAAATAAAATTAAATTAAAATTAAAATATAATTTATATAATATTACTATTTATATTTATTAGTATAGTAAATTAATTAATTTAATAATATATAAAATATCTAAATTAAATTAATTATTATGTTTATTTTTTTCTTTTTATATATAATTATATTATAAAATAATAATTAATTAAGCTTATATTTATTTAGAAAATTTATAAATTTATAAATTTTATTATTTATATATTAATATTATATATTTATCTATAGTAAGTAATATAAAATAAAATTTTTTAAAATAATATATTATATATTAAATATTATTATATTATAAAAAATTTTAATTATAAATTTTTAACTACTAAAGACTCTTAGATTATAAATATTATAAATATAAATAATATTATAATTAATAATCTATAAAATTAATATATTTAAATTTTTATTATAATATTATACTTTCTATATTATAAAATTAATATATTTATTAATACATAAATATATTTATAAATAAATTTTATAATCTTTCTATAGAATAGATCATAATAGTATATAAAAATAATTTTAAAATATTATTATATATATAATAAGAGAATTAATTTAATTATTAATATAAAATTTTTAAATAATTAAAATATTATATTTTTATATATCTTTTTTTTTTAAAAAATATATATTTAAATTTTATTTTATAATTTTTAATAATTTATTTATAAAATTTAAAGTTAGTAAATATAAAAATTTATTATAAATTAATCTATATAAATCTTTTAAAATTTATAATTATTAATATATTATTTTATTTACAAGACTTTTTTATAAATTTAATAATATTATAATTAAAATAGCTTAATTTATCCTTAAATTTATTATTTAAAATAATATATATATTATATATATAATAAATTAAATAGATAAATTCTATCTATAATTTTTAAAATAATAAAACTAATAATATATAAAAATTCTAATTATAGATATTATTATAATCTAAAAACTATAATATAATAAATTTATAAATATTATATACTAATTAATAAAAATAATATATTAATTACTTTATTTTAAAAAGATAAAATATATTAATAAATAGCCAGTAAAATATATATATTTATATTAAAAAGAATTAATTTAGTAAGCTAAATATATATAATTTTATTATAAAATTATTAAATTATATAGATAGAAATTAAATAAAATATAATTTATATTTATAATATATATAATAAATTATAAGGAAAAATAATTATAAAAATATAGAAAGAAAAAAAGAATTAGAATAAATAATAAGAATAAAACCAATTTATATTAAAAAATTTCAATCTATATTATCTAAATTCAGAAGAAAAAAAAGTATTAAAAAAAATAAAAATAAACAACTTTTTAAAGACTATAAATTTATATAATATAAAAATAATAATAAAATTAGGGATAATAATCTAGAAATAATAAAATTAATAAATAATAATTAATTCTATATTTATCTCTAATAATCTACTAGAATATTTAATTAAATATAAATAAAAAAATAATATTAATTATAATTTAAATTACTAATTAATTTAAATAATTAATATTATAATATTACAATAAATACTAGAAAAAAAATAGAACTAAAAAAAAATAAATATAAAATTATTTTTAAAATAATTTAATCTAATTAATATCTCTAATTTATTAAAAATAATTAAATAAAGAACTCAACTATAGATTACTATATTTATAATAATAATTTAATAGATAATAAATATCTCTATATTATAAATTTAATTAAACTAATATACTAATCCTAATTTTATAAAAAAATATTAAAATATAATTAAATTTATGAAATAACTTTATTAAAAATTTATATAAACATATTAATTAGAAATTTAGATATAATATTATATTATAAAGAATTAAAAGAAGTAATTTATTAATAAAATATTAAATTAAAATTATTATTAATAAATCTAATAAATAATAAAGAAAAATCTTTATAATCTTTAATTTTTTATAAACTAGACTCAAAAATAAATAAAAGTATATAATTAATAAATTATATTAATTCTTTCTAGTTAGTTAATTACATTTAATATACCCACTGTAGCTAGCTATATCTAAAAGACCGCTATCTAGGTAAATATCTGAGCTAACAGACACTAATATAAATTATAACATAGCCATAAGAAAAGCGCACTACAAGGAGAGCTACTAAGAATATAAATATATAAATAAAATGTACTTAAATATAATAAAATAATTAAATAATATCAATATATAAGCTTAATATTCTTATACATAATTCTTATTTTTTATAATTTTTATAATTTTTTATTATTCTTATATATTATATATTCTATTTATAGTTATTTTTTATATTAATTTATATTTTTATATTATCTATATGTCAGAGAAACAGAACGTCACAGCTAATAGATTAGTTCCCGGCGCTAGTTACATAAGCAGTAGAGCAGCTAGTTATAGCCACTGATTCACCAGTGCAAAGTACACCCTATAAAAAGAATATCTAGTGAATTAGGAGCTAAGAACAGCCTCTTATAAAGATTAATGTCTTGAGATAAAAAACCTAAGAACTGTGAATTCTTAAGTAATGAGTCTTAGGGATGTGCTCAACACAAGACTAAGTAACTAAGAACTAGCCACACTTATAATCAAAGATTACACAAGAAAGATATCTAGGATATAAGAGATTGTATCTAGGGTATAACTTAAACGTATCTAAGGACCACTATATTGTGCCTGGAGTATAATAAATGCTTCCCTCTATTATAAACCTTCTAGTATATAAAGACACTTATTTATCCTCTTAGCTAGTTTTACTTACTGTTTTGAATTAACCATTTAACCTTGAGTATACTATTACTTATAGTCTAGTTAACTTAGACTCTTTTGTTTATTACTTAGGCATATCAGCCCTTTCTCAAGTAGAATACCACCGGACCGCCGTTCAGTGAAGAGTTAGCTCTGATCTAGACGCTTTATAAGCATTGGTTTACGACACTATACTAATTATACTAATATATATTTATTTTTATTTATTATATTTAATCTAGAATTAAATATATTATATTCTCTATTATAAACTCTTTAATGTATAGATATATTTATATATTTTTTTAACTAGTTCTACTTATTATATTGAATTAATTATTTAATTTTAAATATATTATTATTTATAATTTAGTTAATTTAGGTTTTCTTATTTATTACTTAGGCACGCTAGCCTTTTCCTAAGTAGAATACCACTAAACTGCTATTCAATGAAGAGCTAGCTCTGATCTAGACGCTTGACAAGCATCGGTTTCCGACTAGACATGTATTAGGTCCGGTCTGGTTTTTATCAAGAGAACTATTTCAAAAAATTTAAATATTAATATCTAGCTTATAATAATAAATCAGAATAATCTAAATATTTTTATTAATAGATTTTTTATAGAATATTATATTAATATTTTTTAAATTATTTAAATAGGTGTATTTAGCTTATAATTTATTATTATAAAAATTTCTAGTTTAGTTTAAAAAAAAATTTAAAATATAAAAATAATTTTTTTAGTTATTAATAAAATTTTTATGATTAATCCTAATCTTAAATCTTTAAAAATTTATATTAAATATCTATATATGTTTTCTATATCTTTTTATATTTTATAGAAAATATATTATTTTAGGTAATTAATATAAATAATACAATATTTTTTAAATACCAAACAGTGCACCATTTAACAAGTCTAGGCGTGTAATTTCAAGAATTTGATTTATGCCAGTAGACAGGTCCTACTTATACATCTTATATTATCTCTAAATAATATGAATATTAAATGTATTTGCTTATCTGCAAATATTACTATTAGTAGGAAAATAAATAGTATAAATTAAACTAGTTAATGCTTCTAAATAGACCTCTACAAGTCCCATGGGACTAAAAAAAATCTAGTCCTAGTCCCATGGGACTGATTTCTATGGGACTAAATAAAATCCTTAGTCCCATCTATAGGACTTCTATAGGAATTCTGTAAGACTCTTAGAATTTATTAGAATTTATATTTTTATATATGTTTATGTATTTCTTATATTATCAAATATAGTTTATATTCTTATTATTTATTTTATATTAATTAATATTAAAAATATATAATATTTTATTAATTTTATAGAATTAAAACATTCTATATTTTTATAATTATTAGGGCTAGGGCTATTATTACTATTTTTAATGAATTATTAGGGTTAGTGTTGTCTATGGATAGTCCCATGGAACTAGATATCTATGGACACAGAGGTCTCACCCGTAGACTTGTTAAATGGTGCACCGTTTGGTATTTAAAAAATATTATATTATTTGTATTAATTACCCAAAATAATATATTTTCTATAAAATATAAAAAGATATAGAAAACATATATAAATATTTAATATAAATTTTTAAAGATTTAAAATTAGGATTAATAATAAGAATTTTATTAATATTTAAAAAATTTATTTTTATATTTTAAATTTTTTTTTGAACTGAACTGGAAATTTTTATAATAATAAATTATAAGCTAACTACACCTATTTAAATAATTTAAAAAATATTAATATAATATTCTATAAAAAATCTATTAATAAAAATATTTAGATTATTCTAATCTGTTATTATAAGCTAGATATTAATATTTAAATTTTTTGAAACAGTTCTCTTGGCAAAAACCGGACCGGACCTATGTCACGGACCTGGATCCACCTTAGTTAAACAGCGTTGTGTCGAGGTATGTTAGGTTGGTTGAACTACACAAAGATTCCGAGTCAATAGTTGATAGAGGGACTTAAGTAAATAAAGTAATAATAATTAAACTAAATAATAGAGTACTTAGTAATTATAATTAAAATAGAAAAGATTCTTTATATAATTTAATATTTATATAAGTATAAATATCTTACTAATTCTTACTATTATATTTAAGTAACTTATATTAAAGAATTATAAAGAATTAAATATATAATAATAAATAAATATTCTTATATATTTAATCTTTTTTATTCTATATACTTTATATTATATACTTTAAAAGTAGTAAATATAAAGTATATAATATCTTTCTAATAATATTATATTATTTAGTATATTTATTATCTTATTAAATAATAATATATTATTTTTATTTTTATATAATCTAGTATATATCTTATATAATTATAATCTAATTTTATTTATTATTAGTAATTAATTCTTAGTTAATCTAGTATAAGTGTATATTAAAATAAGCCTTTTTTTTCTTATAATAGTCTCTTTTAATATTATATAGATTAGTTTATAATATTATTTTCTTTTTTTAAGAGTCTTTATTCTTAAAAGTTTAAATAGAAAAATATATTTTTATTTTTAATATAATTTTATTTTTTTTATTAATAAATATTTCTATTATATTATTATTATATCTTATCTAAAGTTAATTTTAAAAACTAATCCTAAATACTTTAAAATAGATTAACTTAAAAATTATATTTTTTAGTTATTACATATTTAAAAGAATAATTTTATTATTAAATTTCTTTATAAATATTACTATTTTAATAATTATTCTTATATAATAGATAATAAAAATTTAAAATATATTATTTATATCTATTATAATTATCTCTATAAATGTTAATTTTATAATAAAAAAGAATAGAATAAATTAAAAAAATTTAAATAAAAAATTTTTTATAAGCTTTTTAAAACTTTATTTTAATAAATTAAATTTTCTATAAAGATTATTTAATTATTTTACTAGCAAAAATTTCTTAAAAAGTATAATATAAGTATAAAATTATATAATTAAAAAATATTAAAGATTTTAAATTTTAAGAATTTTTCTTTTAATATAAAAATTACTATTACTAATACTAAGATTATATAAAAGTAGTTAGAATAATATATTCTTATTATTTTAACTAAAAATTTTAATAAATTATTTATTAATTTTATATAATCTTTTTCTAATATATTAAAAATTTTTAATAATATTTTTTTAAAGTTTTTTCTATTTTAATAAAATTCTTAATAGATTTCTATATATTTTTTAATCTATTATATTTTTTTATTTAATTAAATATAGTATTTTTTTATTTATTTATTTTTTTACTATAATTTTTTTTATCTTATATATTTTATTTTTAAATATAATTTTTTCTTATATTTTTATATTTTATAATACTAGTTTTAATAATAAAATATAAAATATTAAGTATATTTTTATAATTTTTAATAATTTTAATTAAAAATTAATTTTACTAATTTTTTTTTTAATCTTAAATAATTTAATTTATAGATAGTTAAATTTTTTTACTAATTATATAGTTTAAATATTTTTTATTAAAAAATAGATTTTTCTTTTTTTTTTAAAGTCTAATCTCTTTAGATATTTTTTATTAAAATAATTTATTATTAATTTATTTTAATTAATTATTTCTATTTTTAAAAAAAAATATAATATATTTATTTCTTATATTTTTTATTCTATTATTAGATTAACTAGTTATTTAAATTTTAATTATTCTAATAGTCTTATTTTCTATTTATAATTTATAAAATATAGTATTATTTCTATAGTTAAATACTTTAATATATTATATATTATTTATATTATTAGTAATAGATTTGCCTAATTATCTTAATTATAATTTATATAATATTATAGATATTATTTTAATATTTAATTTATTTATTTAATCTATCTATTTATTTATAAATAATAAACTATTAATAATTATTATTATTCTTCTATTAGATCTATTATTAATTTCTATAATTTTAATATAAATATAACTTCTTTATCTAATATTATAATCTTAAATATATTATAATATTTAAATATATTCTTTATTAATTTTTATACTAATTTTTTTATATCTATTTCTTCTATAATAGTTATAAAATATATATATTTTATAAGTCTATCTATTATTATTAAAATTATATTATAGTCTTCTAATTCTAATAGTTTAATAATATAATCTATTATAATCTATTATTATAAATATTCTAGTGTTTTAATTTTTTATAATAATTTATATAATTTATACCTTTTAATTTTATTTTTCTAATATATATTATATTCTTTAATATATTTTTTAATATTTTTTATTATTTATAACTAATAGTAATTTCTTTAGATTTATTCTAATATATTAATTTATCCTAGATAACTACTAATTAAAGTATTATAATTAAATTAAATAATTTTATTCTTTAATAATTTTAGTATATAGATTAGATTATATTAAAATATTAATTCTATTTTTATAGTTATAACTTAGTTATTTTTATTTTTAATTAATTCTTAAATTTATTTATTTTTAAGTATTTTTTTTATAAACTTATTTTATAGTTTTAAATTTATTATAGTTTCTATTATTACTACTAGAATAATAATTTAGAGATTATATTTTAAATCTTTATTTTTATTTATATATAGTAATATTAGTTCTAATTTCTTAATTTTTTTTTTATAATCTAATTATTTATTAAAAATATTTACTTTTTTGTTTTTTTTTTTCTTTATAGTATTTAATTATAAAGTTATAATTTTTAAATAGTTTTAATTATTTTATTTATCTTCTTATTAATACTTTAGTTATTATAAAGTAGATAAAGTTTTTATAATTTATAATAATTTATATTAAGTATTTAGTTTCTTCTAAATATACTCTTTAATATTTTAGTATTATTATTATAGCTAATAGTTTTTTATTATATATCTTATAGTTAAGTTCTGTGTTTATTAACTTTTTTAAGTAGTATATAATTAGTTTAAATTTTTTATTTTTATCTAGTTATATAATAGCTGCTCTAATTATAAAATCTAATATATTTATTTTTATAATTATTAATTTCTTTAGATTATATTATATTAATATTAATATTATTATAATTTAATATTTAATTTTTTTTAAATATATTTTCTTATTCTACTTTCTATTTATATAGTTGATTTTTTTTTAGAAGTCTAAATATTAGTTCTATAATTTTTATATAGTTCTAGATATATTGTTAATAATAGTTAATAAATTTAATAAATAATTATAATTTTTTAATATTTTTTAATTTAAATTAATTTTAAATTATTTTAACTTTTTTTTTTTTAGTCTTAATTCTTATTTATATAATTCTATATCCTAAGAAATCTATTTCTTATATATAAAATTTATATTTCTTTAACTTAACTTATAATTTTATATTTTATAGATTATTAAATACTTTTTTAATATACTATATATGTTTTTATAATATATTTAAAAATATTAAAATGTCATCTAGATACGTAATAGTAAAATTATATAAGTAGAATATTATTATATTATTAATATATTATTAAAATATTACTAATGTATTAGTAAGCTTAAATAATATAATTAAATATTTATAATATTTAAATTTTATTTTAAATATTATTTTTTATTCTTTATTTTTCTTAATTCTAAGGTAATTATATATATTAGTAATATTAAATTTAATAAATTATTTCTTATTCTGAATTTTGTCTTATATTTTTATAATTAAAGATAAGGGGTAGTTATTTTTTATTATAATATTATTAAATTATTAAAAGTTAATATATATTTTTAAATTTATTATTTTTTTTTTCTTAATAAATAATACTAGGTATTCTACTAATAATATTAAAAACTATATATATCTTTTTTTTAAATTTTTATTAATATATTTTTTTAAAGCTTCTTTTTTATTTTCTAATATTAAATAAATCTTTTAAAATATTAACTCTTTACTTTTTTTAAATAGAATAGTATAATCTTATTTATTATATTCTAATAATATTTTATATATTCTATTAAATAAATCTTTATATTATTAATATTTTTTAGGTAGTATTATATCTATATTATTTTTTAATTAATATTTTATAATTTTTTTTATAATTTTAATAATAATTTTACTCTTAACTCTATTCTATATAGGAGTATTTATAACTTTTTTTATAATAATTTCTAAGCTCTTTTTTATTATAGAGGTTTTAATAGTCTAAATTATTCTATAATTATATTTTATTAAATATAATTATTTTATTTTTTAATAGATTTTTAGATTATATTTTCTTAGCTATAGGATTTTTAGAATAATATTATTATTTTTTAGTTTTATAATATTAAAATTGATTATTTTTATATATTTATTAATAGTTATTAGTAATTATTTTATTTTATTTATAATACTATTTTCTATAAATATTTCTCTATTTAGTCTATTAAATAGTATTAGTATTAGTTTCTTTTATTCTAAAATCTATAATTATTTTTAAGTTTTTAGATCTATAAAGTTTTCTATTATTTTAGAATTAATTAATATTTATATTTTTAATCCTAGTATATTAGCTTTAATTTTTAAATATTATTCTTATATAGTTATTTTAATTTTTTTTTTATTATTTTAAGTTCTTCTTTAATTTCTATAAGTATTTTTTTAATATTCTTTTATTATATTATTTTATTATCTAGAGTATATTATATATTAATTAAATCTTTTAATATTTCTTTTATTTATTAATTTTATTTATTTAAAATCTTTAGTTTATTATTAAATATTATTTTTATTTTAATTCTTTATTTAGTTTTTTTAATTATTTAAATATTTTATATACTTTTAGCCTCTATCTATTATTTTATATTATTAGGTATTATAATATTTATTATATATTATAGACTTTTTAGAGCTTTTTTTTATTTTTATAATTATTTATAATTTTCTAGTTTTTTTTTCTTTTTTATTTTTAGATAATATTTATTTTTTTATTTTATATCTAGATATATACTATATAAATCTTTAATATAAAAGACCTATATAATAGATCTATATTTTAAATATTTAAAGTTACTATATAATTCTTAATAATTTAGTTTATATTTAAATCTAAATATTAATTTAATATTTTTTTATTTATTATTAATAAAAATTTTCTTAGTTTTTTATCTTTTTTAAATATTCTTAAATTAGCTTTTAAAATTATTATAAATTATATTATTAATTTCTTTTTTAGTTTTTAATTAATTAATAATTTTTTATTTATCTCTTAGTTCTTTAAACTATTTTAGGTATTTATTTTATATCTATTATATTTATTTTTAAATTCTAATTTTTTTTTAATTTTTAGATTTTATATTTTATTTATTATAGATATCTTAGTAGTTGCTAATATTATATTTATAATTTTATTTAGTATAATTTATTTAATTTTTTTTATTAAAGCTATTATTTTATATTACCTTAATCTATTATTCTTATTTTAGATTTTTATATTTTTTAGTATAATATTCTTTTTTATAATAATTATAATATTCTATATTATTTTTATTTTTTAGTTTTTTACTTTATCTCTTTTACTTAGCCATTACATTTAAATCTATTAGTATTAATTTATAAAGATTATATTATTTCTATTTTTAATTTATTTAATAGTAATTATTTCTTTCTTTAATATTTTTTTATTTTATTTTATTCTTCTTTTCTATATATCTTTTATATAAATAGTTATTAAGTTTAACTGCTATATTAATTATATTAATAAGTATATTTAATTATTTTAAAATTTTTATAATTTTGTCTTTAATCTTATTCTTTAGTTTTTAATAAAATTAATCTATTTTAGTTTTATTATTCTATCTTAAATAAGAGCTAATTTAATAAAATTATAATATATAATCTAATACTAATATAATTTATTATAGTTATTATATCTTTTATATTATAAAGTTTTATTTATTTATTTCTTTAAATATTAATTTGATCTTTCTAATAAATATTATATAATTAGTAAATATTTTATTAATATTATTTTTTTTATTATTTTTAGTATTTTTAAACTATAATTATATATATAATTTAAATTAATCTATTATATCTTTTTTTAAGAAGATAGAAGTTACTAGAATTTTATTTAATTTTTTTATAAATAGATATATATTAGCTATAAAGTATAATTATATTTATATTAAAAATAATTATAATTTCTTTTATTTTTTTCTAAATAATATTAGTTTATTAATTTTAAATTTTAATTTATTAGTTTATATTATTTCTAATTTAATAATATATATTTTTATTTATTATATTTTTTAAGTTATTAGGGTTTTACTATCTATAATATTTTTAATTAGTATATTATTTATTATATTAGTTTATTTTCTCTTTAAATAATATTTATCTAATATAGTAATATTTTTTTATCATAATAATACTTAAGTTTTAATATATTTTAAAATTAAGATGATAATTTTTTTATTATAAATCTAGATCTATTTTAGTTAAATAGTATTATATTAAAATATATTAAATTAATTAAACTATATAAAGATTTTAAATTAATAGTTAATAGAGAGACTTAAATAAATAAAATAATAATAATTAAACTAAATAATAAAGTATTTAGTAATTATAATTAAAATAAAAAAGATCTTTTATATAGTTTAGTATTTATATAAATATAAATACCTTACTAACTTTTATTATTATATTTAAATAATTTATATTAAAGAATTATAAAAAATTAAATATATAATAATAAAAAAATATTTTTATATATTTAATTTTTCTTATTCTATATACTTTATATTATATACTTTAAAAGTAGTAAGTATAAAGTATATAATATCTTTTTAATAATATTATATTATTTAGTATACTTATTATCTTATTAGATAATAATATATTATTTTTATTCTTATATAATCTAGTACGTGTCTTATATAATTATAATCTAATTTTACTTATTGCTAGTGGTTGGTTCTTAGTTAATCTAGTACAAGCATATACCAAAGTGAGCCTTTCCTTTCTCGCGATAGTCCCTTTTAGCGTCATGCAGGTTGGTTCGTAACAACCTAATACATGTCTACTCACCCGTCCATAGGACTTGCAGAGGTCTACTTCTAAAGTCTTTGATTTTTTCATACTTACTATTTATTTTATATATCTATATCTATATTCTTTATAGCTTATATTATAAAATATCTATTTATAGCTATGTCATAATTTATATTGATACCTGCCAGCTTAAGCATATATCTAGATACCGGCCCTTTAAACAGCAGCTAGCTGCCACAAATTTTACTAAGCGCTATCTGTCATTGGATTAATATACATAATTTTGAAATCGACAAAACAACTGCCTGGTTATCTCAATCGGTAGAGTGTCAGACTCTTATCATTCGAGGCATCTGAACGTTGCGGGTTCGAGCCCCGCATCGGGCTGTTTACTTTTTGTTTCTTTTTAGGCTGTTTATCTCCTTCGTTATGCTGAAATACGTTCCATCTATTTTTGTCGTTCTAATTTCTATCTCACCAGCGTGTTTACGTGCAGCCCCACATTGACAATAAGTGACAACGTCAGAGTTGGAAACTGGATATGTATTAGTACAACAACATCACTTTATCGATACTACCCTCCACGGTTTTGCCTCACCAGGGGTCTGATTATATCATGAAAAGTTAATGTTTGATATCTCCCGGATGTGCAGTGGTATTCTTGCGACTCCACCTGTTCTGTATCAAGTATTATATACAGTCGACCATTCAATGGTCAACGACGTGGGAGCAACGGTTTCCACTTATCCATTGCAGGGTCTACCTCATCGAGCAGGTTCGTAGAAGCATGCATTCCAGTGGCACTTCGTTCAATGGGTTGCGATGAATTGTGCTCGGGGGTTTGCCATGTAGGTGGGCGGGGAGGTAAACGGGGTTTGGGCACTCCACCTCCATCACCGAAGATGCTAACACCATCGCGTTGAGCCTGTGTACGGCCTGTCGATGACCGTGAAATTGGTTGACATGGTGTATCAAATTTGCGTGGTCGCTGAGATTTACTCGTTGAGCTATCTGCCACCGGTCTAGAATGGTCCTTGGATTCTGCGATTTCGAGTAAAACTTGAGGCTTAACCCATTCGTCTTCCTCGCTTTGGACAAATGGGTTTGATCTGCTGACAAGATTTGGCACATTTCCTTGCACAGATGGTGCGATATCTGAACGAGCCCCACAGCCTGGAATCTCATTAGCAAGACTGCACGACTGGCTGATTGAAAGAATCACACCCACCATTGTCAAGCCACCACTTCTGGCGATCCGAACTTGCCGGTGGTAGTCCCTGGGAGTTGCCGGCCTTGTCGTCTTCGTCTTCCAGTAAACTGCCCTTGGAGACCATGACACCAAATTCGGCACGATGCCGATCATACAGTATGCGATTCAGCTTGTCTTTCTCCACCTCGTCGACTATGCTGATTGTACACTCAAACAGAGACGAAACAGGTCTGTGGTCCGACGTCTTTATATTAGCGGCGGCATAATCTATTTGTTTCAAGCCTCCTCCTCTCCACAACACTCGATCACACCATGCTGGTATTCGGCCTTTGTCTCTATTGATAGATCAGAAGAGGCACTTGAATTGCCAGTCATTTTTACTCACGAGGTATCGTAATTGTCGGTTCCTATGTCGTACTTATATGTGGGAGCGAACTTTATTAACCCTTCAGAGTAGAACGGAAATGTTCTCCCTGCTAGCATTTGAAGATTCAACTAGACATACAGATTAGCAGCAAGTTCTGGAGTAGATGAACGTGACGTATATTCTAGCCCAACCAACCTGATCATGTTCATATAATCTACCGAACTCATTCTTCTTAATCAATTGCCGCACTTCTTGATTATCAAGCCCGATGCGGTAGTTGAAGTCACCTAGCCATATGATAGCGTCGTGGTCTTCAATAGTTCTATTATATCGGAACCTCAAGCCATTGCTAATTGTTGCATAGTCTTTATTCCTCTCATCATAATTCGCGAACCCTGCGGCAAGATGGGCAGTCACCAAGCAGATCTTGGTGTTCGAATACTCAAGACGTATGGCGCAACCCCCCTTATTTCCCGCCATTCCTGAAAGACCGGTCTCCAAATAATAATTAGCGTGTGTGGGTAGAACACTGGAATTGGTGGACTTACCTTTTTGACACTACCTTCTACGTTCTTGATATCACCGAGAGCATCTTCCCGCACATAAACGAGTAGTGCAGCACCGACTAGTTGACCACTTCTCAGCAGCACATATCTACTTGTTCCCATGCGACTAGCATACTCATTGAGGCAGTTTTTCACTGAATTCTCCCAGTTCATCCGCGGTCTTGGGTCAGTTGACATAATTTGCTGAGGGCTGAGTTCGACTATTTCCTGAAATGCAACAACTACCAACGCCGGGCTGTCACCACCCTTTTCACGCATCCATAGGAGCCATGGCGAAAGGTCTGTTGTAGTACCCTCGCCTTTACCATTGACATTGAAAGTGCCCACCCAGATTTTGATATTCCTTGATGATGTATACTCTTCGGCTCGACGCTCGAGTTCCGCCGTGACAATGTCGTTAATAGGGTCATAGAGTTCAACGCGCACTTGGGTGCTCAAACGGCCAAGTAGAATATCAATGGTATTTTGTCTAGCCTTGTCGGCGAAATTGTTGACGTAAAGACGAGTGGCGCTCTTGCGTGCATCCGCAAAGGCACCGGCCAATGACATTTTGCCGTGTCTCGTGAATGATGACTTGAGAGCACCAGTACCAGCATAGACCTTTGATAGTGCATCTCCATTATCAGCCCACAGTGTTGAATGTTTCATTCGAATTTCAGGTACCATGTCGCCCCCACGTTGGTGAAGATACATTTCCAGCGCCATCAAACTGATGATGGTTTGGACAAGATTGGTCCTATCGAGGCAGTCAAGACAGTTGGTTCTAAAAATACCCTCTTGTTGCAAGATCACCCGGGGCACTTCGCGATCGCGACTCGGCAGAGATGATTTTCTTTCGTTATTGCCAGTCTCAATCAGGGAGTAGCCGAACCCGTCAAGAGCACGCTTGAGTATTTCGTATATTTGACTGCTCACTTCGTAGCCGAGCGGACCCCTCGCCTCTGCATGAAAATCGAAGTCGGTCATTCGGAGTAGATAGTGATCGAAGGACATTGAAGAACCATAATGATGACCATCGGATCTCTTTGCAACGTGCTTACGAAACTCCGAAGACAGACTTAATTCACTGTTCTTCGTATCGCTGAGAAGGTTAACGACATGAACTGCGCCATAGTTCAATTCCAGGAAATCGAAATGTCTGTCGAAGGCATGCTGTGTCGCCTCAAACGAGCGAGAGATTTCAATTTTCTGCTGACCAGGGATGAGGCCCGGCGTCTGTTCCCAGAAGATGGGTACAGAGCCTCGTGCCTGCGTATAAGAGAACGTGAAACCTGGAGGACTCCAGAGAATCGTTTCGGTTTCAACGAAATTTGCAACATTTCCATCATCGTCGATTCCACGAGAATTGAATCTAGTGCCAGCCCGTCGAGAAGATAAGCGCGATATGACAGTCAAGCTTGACGGTAGATTTGAAGCTATATGCGATATTCGAAGTCTAGCGGCTGGTATTGCCAATGTACCGGCAAATCCTCTTATTACCGACGTCAGAATACGAGAATTGTCAAGTCTTTCCCGTTCATGCGTGGACAGACGGCTGCGGAAATTCAACAGAGGGTCTATCATGTAGGAATTCCAAAGCATATCTTGATTCAGGCCATCAATATCAATGACGGATGAAGTGGTCGACCTGATAGACTGCATTAGCTCAAGCTAAATCAAAACATCTAAATTCCAGCGCTTACCGGTCCTGTACACGCTCGGTAAGATTGAAATCGCGACTATAATAGAAGCTGCCGTCACTGAATAGCTTCTTAAGAGCTATAAAGGGATGATCGGTGACTACATCTTTAATATCATGAAGATCCTCAGAGCCGATGTCCTCGGCGGCAAAACGCGATGAAGCTTGGTACTCTTCCCCGTATTCATAATCTGATCGGTTAAGACAGTCTACACGAAATTAGTAGTTTGCTTTTTCTGCAGATCGCTTCATTGAAGAGGGGAGTACAGACAAAACTCGACGTTTTCAATTTTTAAGACTGTTTCCCCAGGTCGCACAGTAGCTGCCCGAGAAGAGTTGGTTACGACACAGATGAAGACATCGCGGTTCAAAGAAATCAATCCAAGAGTGCCCCAGCCCTCTCCCAAGAGTCGATACCCCTGAAGATCTGAGGATGAGCGGAAAAAAGCCTCTAGGAGACACCGGTTCGTGTCGTGATGTTTTGCGGTAGGCCCATTGCGGCCGGACTCTACGTTGGGCTGCGTGATTTCAAGAACACAATCGTCCGTAACGAGCGCGATGGACCGCCGAGGCTGATCTCGACAGAGCACACGCAAAGTTGACATTGCTCATGATACAAGCTCAAGGCCTCAATCTGCTCTCGAGCTCAGCTGCTGGGAAAGAAGGCCTTTTAGGTTCTTGTTCATGGCTGTTGTACGTACTGTGGTGGGTGCTTATCGATAACGCCGCCCGTTCTTGTCTTTTCCCGAATTGGCTGAGCCAGAATACTATGAGAATATTGGGTGCTACCAGTCTACCACCGAACTCCCACTGACTGAAGAAGACCAGTGTTGGAGAGCTTGGTGATGCTATTATATAAGAATACGTGTAAAAACGGGAAGATGGGATAAGTCATTTAGGGGCTGTAAGAATTTCGAGGACCAGGTGTCATGTGATGAGACTACTCCAAAAGAGGCATGGCCTGGCTTTCTCGATAAGACTCTCTGCCAACGAAAAAAAACCCCCCCGTCCTTAATGACCACAGCGGAAGATTACCTACTGGGTGAGCCCGAATCTCTCTAACTTTCGATTTGATACACATATTTGACTTTGAATTTGGGATTCAATAATTCTCTATGGGTCTCGCCGCCCCTCGCAAGTAAGTGTCCCATTCCCACCACCCATTGACGACACAAGTTTCTAATCACATACAATCATCGGTAGGAGGGTCAAGATATCGCACGATCCCAACAACACAACATGGGCTCAGTCAACTAGCGGCTTCGGCCACAAGATAATGACCTCTCAAGGCTGGACTCCCGGGAGTTACTTAGGTGCTCGTAACGCCAATCATTCCGACACCTTCACGGCGGCTAGTGCATCTCACATCCGAGTGACACTGAAAGACGACACACTTGGACTGGGTGCTCATGCTCCGACACTAGGAAATGATAACGTGGCTGCAATAGATGCATTTCAGGGACTCCTGGGTCGGTTGAATGGAAAGAGCGACGTGCAGCTGGAACAAGAGCAACGAAAACGCGACGATACAAGGCTTGCTGTGTACGCGTCACAGAAATGGCAAGCTGTTACCTTTATCAGTGGCGGCTTTCTGGTCCAAGAAAAGCCCGACGATGCTTTGAAGCCGAAAACCATAAAGGAATGCAGCTCACCGAAAGTTGAAATCGTCGCGGACCAGACGTCTTCCGACGGGTCAGGGAATAACAGTGCAGACGCCGATTCTGCCCCAATTGAAGATAAACACTCAATTCCGCAAACCGGGACAAGTAGCAAAGATACGGAGGAAAAGAGCATAAAAGAGAAACGAAAGAAGAAGAAAGAGAGAGAAGCGAAGAAAGATCAATCTAATAGGAAGGCCAAAAAGAACAAAGTAGAGAAGGAAAGGACGGAAAAGAAAGAAAAAAAGGAGAAACGAGAGAAGAGAGAGAAAGAGGAAAAGAAGAAAGGAAAGAAGACCAGCACCAAGAAGCGACGGCGTGCTGAGAAGGACGGGGAGAGCGAAAGCTCGGACTCTTCAGGCTCAGGCGAAGCAATTAACAAGAAGACCAATCAGCAAGACATTATCAGCTCACAAGCGCCTCGGCCAAATTGGAGACATGCTATTCGTGGCCGACACATCCAGCAGAAGAGGATGGCTATTATGGATGAACGGTCATTAAGCGAAGTAAGTATTCATCTCGACTCTATGAAAAGACAAATCTCGAGCGTAGGAGCTGACTTAGGACTAGATTTTCATGATCAAAGCTTGATATGTTCAGCGATTACCTACGACTTACTGCATTGTAACCATGACTGCAGCCATTTGAGAGTAGAAGACGGGATATTTTAATTGTATATAAGAAGAGAAATTTGGGTATATAATTTCTCGCTAGATAATAAACCGATAGACATGGTTTTTCCTCATTCTGGTCATTATCGGGTGCTCCGATATGCCGCCTTATCGTCGAGGCTGCGGGTCTTGGCAGGCAACGTCATTATTCCAGCTCATATGGCTTGGGTCTATAATTTACTCCTGCGCTCCATTATTTTCTATATTTTCCTCTATCATCACCTCGATCGCATCGCTCGCATAGCTCGAAATTTGCCCTTCATTAATAATTGCCATGTCATTGGCTCCCTCATATTTTATCGTTTCCTACTAAGTACGCTACCATGGCTCTCGCTGAGCGGGACAGTAAGGCCCAGCGCAATGGCGTCACAAACTCTTATAACGACCAGAGAAATGGCACATCTGAAAAGCATGGGTAAGTGCCCTCCATGATTTAGACTCAATCTCTCCGTCAATTTGCTAACTTTCGGGGAAGTAGAATCCGATGGGCTCCTCTAAACATCGGTCTCGAAAGACGGCTACAGACCTTCGTTGTTCTCTACCATACGTTGACAATGGCCATATGCCTGACACTATTCTTCTTTGTTTGTGCAATGCCCTTATTCTGGCCGGTTCTTGTTCCCTACCTCGTCTATATTCTCTTCTCCAATGCGGCGACATCTGGAACATTGCGACGTAGACAATGGCTTCGCGGCTCCCGAGCCTGGAAGTTATACGCTTCCTACTTTCCCGCTAAATTACACCGTACAGCAGAACTGCCAAACACTCGAAAATATATCTTCGGATATCATCCACATGGAATTATTTCTCACGGCGCTTTTGCGGCTTTCGCTACGGAAGCGCTCGGCTTCTCGAAGTTGTTCCCGGGGATTACGAATACCCTGCTCACTTTGGACTCTAATTTTAGAATACCATTTTACAGAGAATATGCCATGGGTATGGGACTGGCCAGCGTATCGCGCGAATCATGCGAGAATCTATTAACCAAAGGCGGCACCGACGGCGAAGGAATGGGACGAGCAATTACAATTGTCGTCGGGGGCGCGCGCGAATCACTCGATGCGCAACCGGGCAGAATTCAACTTATCCTCAACAGTCGCAAGGGCTTCGTCAAGTTAGCTGCGCGTACGGGGGCTGATCTGGTCCCGGTTCTCGGGTTCGGTGAGAACGATTTGTATGAACAAGTGGACTCGGAACAGCATCCATTTATACATAAGATTCAGATGCTGATCAAGAAGTTCATGGGCTTTACTGTACCACTGTTTCATGCGCGAGGTGTTTTCAATTATGATGTTGGCCTAATGCCATATCGAAGACCGCTTAATGTCGTGGTTGGAAGACCCATTGAAGTCATCAAGCAGCGCCATCAGGATAAGGTTGATGAGGATTACATTAACGAACTACATGGTAGATATGTTAAGGAGTTGAACCGACTGTGGGATGAATGGAAGGATGTGTATGCAACGAACCGCACTTCTGAACTTGAGATCGTTGCATGACGGAGATCGATCGGTTTGTTGATGAAATACCTATATATGAGAAGAGTCTGTATATAGGCCATTTTTAATTGCTTGTGGCGTTTGTTAGTATTTTTACTTGTGCTGTCTATACCTGGTTCTACTTGTGCAAACGTTGATGTTCACATGATCATTGCAGATATACATACTTATGAGGCGTTCAAGGAGAGGTCTTGTAGGTTAGTGATTGTAATCTATTAGTAGTGACTCGAAACTTAACTATACATAGCACTGCATTATATTCAAGGGATGACGAATGACCAGTGCCAATTCCCATCGATATTTTGCCATGACTTATGCGTGATGGCTTTCTTCCAGCCCATCATCACAGCCAAGAGTCGGCATGATGCACTACTCACATCGCATATGACTCGGTCACTTTGACCTAAGACTGCCACGTCTAGGAGGTATGCACGACCTATCCATTCCCGAACCTGCAGTGACTCTTTAGAGGGGCGCAGGCGACGCTGTTCAGCGACGCTCTCGACACTGAGTGTCTTTGGCTCCGTTGGTCCTCGGTTCGATGGAAAAGGACCTCCAAGCTCTGAGTAGTCACTTGTTTTCACGCCGAGAGACCAGAACATGTCCTGGAAGAAACCTCCCTCCCAGCCGACGTGTTCATTCGATATACCCTCGTTACTTGCAGCGTCTAGGGCTGACTTACTTGCTAGAGCAATATAGCTCTGAGCTCTCTCTGCTCCACCCAGTTCGAATGAAGTGTATACATCGGGATCGTCAGAAGCTAGCATGACTTTTGAATGTGATGCCATAGATTGAGACAATGCAGTATCCCCATGCGCTTGCTGCAAGTGAGAATGGAAAATTGTGCTAGTGCGCTTCGCGTACACATCTAGAGGGATGTATGAGTCTTTATATTGAGGTTCAAGTGGGTGTAAGTCCCCATGGCGAACATGAATACCGATTGCAATGCCACCTTTGGACCGGACATCTCTGTTTAGTCCTTGGATACGCTGTTGTAAATACGAAGCATCCTCGCCAACAAGGTGAAAAAGAGCTTCATAGCCACTCCGAGCCATTTCGAAGATCTCCCTTTGCCGCGTTTCACTCAGGGCAAAAGGACTCTTGAAGAATTCTTTGAAGTTTTCTCCGAATATCCATGGCGCATTGGATGAAGACACAACGAGATGCCGTGTCTGGAGAGGACAGGGCAGTCTATATGCTGGCGGTGGTTGACGACACTTGGGTTTCGGTGGCGATTTGAAATACTTTGAAAACTTTCCATAAGCCCAATTAGTATCATCAATGAAAAAACTGCGTCCTTGTTTTTGTGCGAGCCCATAGCTTATCCACAAGTTCATGAGGGTGGTTCCTAGACCTGCATCTTCGGATTGCATGACGAATGTAAGACTGCTATCACAGTACGGATTCGGTCTCTTCTGCATGACAGTTTTCTCGGTAGACAGTAATCCAGTCACCTGTCTAGCCACCTGTCTGTCGGTGATGTCTATAAAATTTGGATCGGGTCGGAAATAATCAAAAGGCTGGTATTTGCCATCAGAAACCTGCTGAGACATTTGGAAGCACTGGGAACTTAAGTCTGCTATCTGTAACGGAGATAGGGGAAATTCCATGCCAGCTGGAATGTGTACGGTCCATTTCCGACGGCCTTGCTCGTTTGTCATTATAACAGGAGATGCTGTAACCGGAAGTGTAGAGGGCAACTGATAGTTCCTATCATCAACAAACCACCTCTGGACGAGACCCAGCACACGTAATGGGTGAGATAAAGGGGTGCGTATGAGGATGATTATTATGGCGCACACGGCTAATAAGCGAAATATGCGAAATGCTTTGCGTTTCCCGCCACCTGGGGGTCTTTTACCATGGCTTGGAATGATTGACGGGAGAACGGGGGACGGCAATGGTGAATCGATAAGAGGAACCAACAAGTTGTTCTTCGAGGTGAGTGCCGGAGAGTGTGCAGCTGTTCGTCGAAGAGACATCTTAGGCGGATTTTGTCGAGATGAGATGATCATCTTTGGGTCTGTAGACAATGACGATCGCAGGCCACCATGCAACGTAGAATCTCAATTGAGTCTAGTCACGTACGTATAGCCTGTGATATCTGAGTTGACAAGATGCAGACGAGTAGCCGTATACAAGCGGAGGAGATTGTACGGAGGCGGATCTTGACCTGGACGACTTGGATAGTAGCCGAAGTCAGTATTGAGGTTGATGATCCATGTGAATTGCCCAACCACTGCCAATGACAGCTTCCCCGGGAACAAAAAGAATAATCAAGCCGGATAAAGGGAAATCTTGTGACGGATAGTGTGAAGTAGTTCTCGATCCTCGACGAATAGCCGAATGAATGACTGTATAGCTGTATGTCCTTTAAACTTCGAGTCAAGAAACAGTATCGGGAGAAATTAAGACAGCGACCCTGCAGCCAGGCATAGGTTACCGTAGTTGTAGCAGGAAAACAAATTCAAAGAAAGTCACGAACAACGATAGACAAAAATGCATCAGTAGTCAAAGTAGAATGTAACACTGTAAGCCACCGGCGGGCCCGAAGGAGGGTTTTAAACATGTTTGCCAGTGACAGCCAGACGCAAGGCGGTTTGAAAATTGCTGCAAAGGCGAAATCGCCGTTGGATGTTTCACGGAGCAGCAGAAAAAGAGGTGGCGCTGTAAGCAGAGCCGACGTGAGTGGCCGGAGGATTGTCAAGATGAAACACGGGAGGGGCTCTGCTGGTCACTCTTAACTCGTTCAGTACTACTACTACGGAGTATTCACTACTATCGCTAGCACATGGTGTCAGCCTGTCAGGGGGCCAATTTCCTTCGTCAGCGATCCAGCTACTTCTTTGTAACGGCTTACATTCCTCGACTGCTCGAGTTTCATCGGTGTATGATGCCCGTCTATCAATGCTACCCTGATGCGGAGACAAGAAAGCACAGATCCAATTTCCAGAGTCATGATAACGTACACATTCAACAAGAAATCCGGGGTATCAGAAAGCTAGCCGGCAACCCGGCCAGGAAAAAGGAGGAAAAAAATACAGACATTAGATAGGCACGCCGCAACCCAGATTAAGATCGTGGCAGCGTGGTAAGAGTATACAATGACAGAGCGTGACTGAACAACCAAAACTTCCAAACGAGATCCAGATATGCCTGGGAAAATAGATGTGCAGTCATCCGTAGAGACTTCGCTGAATTCAACGTAGTATTGATTTATCAAACGGAATCCCCAAGCGCCGTGCGAAAATGAACAATTGAGCCGAGAAGAAGAAAAATAATGAAAAGCCGAAAACAAAGATAGAAGTCCATGTGCTCCGTGTATCGGTTAAAAGGGAATATTCATAGTAGCAATATGAAATTTGTCGAGGCTGAATTGGTACATGACCGGATGGCTGCATTATACATCTTCCGGAACTTCGATGATAGAAGTTCGCGGGTCAGGAAGATTAATAGAAGGCGGCTTGGGTGAGATTGGGTCTGGATGGTTGGTTGCTCCACTCGCAAACAAAAGGCTTCGACGAGAATTCTTGTTCAGATGACCTTGCTCAACACGGTCTTGTATCATCTCATCAAGCATGCGAGACACCTCATCAACACTCTTTCTGTTAGAGTTGACCTCTCGTTCTGAAATACTGGCGAGTGAAAGGGTGTTGACAGGACTGGTAGCACTAAGGGGGCTGGCAAGTGAGCTGGCATTGCTACCGCTGGTCTGATGGCCGATAGTTCGCTTGTCCTGTCCCGGGATGTCGATGCTCATATGAGCAGCGTCGCGCTGACGGGCTGCTGAACGCAGAGCAGTGAGCATCCGGTCTTTGTCGTCCAGCTGGATACGTAGCTCGGAAATTTCCATGTCCTTTTCACGTAGCAACGCCATCATGTCAACGTCGTCACCGTTCTTCATTTGCGACAAACCCATTGACATTCTCGAATGGCTTGAGCGCCTCGCTTGAAGTAGTCGTCGTTCGAGCGTGGATATGTACCGATTCTTGTCCGCCAAATCGGCCTGTAACGCAGTCAATTGCATTTGTAGGCTGGCATTTCCATCACCGAATTCACCAACGGTATCATCATCCTCATCCGGCACCATTGACGAACGTCGAAACTGATAGGCGCTACCAGGGTCGGTACTGTGCAGAGACTGTTGCGAAACGGTCCGTCGCAACGAGTTCGCGCCAAGGGTCGATTGACTCGATGAAGAGTACAGTGAGCGTGTATGTGTGTCGTTCATTCCAGAGATGGTTGACAATCGATCAAAAGCAGCTGTGCCACTGTGGCTATTGACGCCAGTAGACTTGGAAGAAAGAATGAGTCGGTTCAGATGCTCGATTCGTTCCTTGAGAGCAGTTCGAGCGAGTTGCATCTCGAGCATCTGCTCTTCGTGGCGAGCTTCGGCTTCCTTCTCCATTCGTTCTTCTTCCATCTTCATGTCACTCTCTGCTTGGGTTTTGCTTTGCGTTTCCAATTGAGCACGCAAAGTTTGAATTTCCATTCGATACCGTTCCAACAAAACTCTACTCCCGCCGTCTCCATTTCCCCCATACGCCTCTTCTGCTCGTTTCGCATGACTGACAATATTGTTCTTTGCTCTGGCAGCGAATTTCAACGTGTTGAGTGTTTCGTTTGTGTGTGTGTTGGCAGGGGCAGCGCTACCAGATGCGCCGATTTGAATTGTGCAAAGAATGCTGACCAGTGAATTTCCCGATAATGCTGGCTGCAGTAGCCGTGTCAACTTACTATCACGATAAGGCAGATGCTTGCCTTCCTTATCTGCTGCATTGGCCGACTTCTCCTTACTCTCTGACAGTCTCGCAATGACCGTTCCCAATGTAAGTAGACTCTTGTTAATGTGCGCGCCTTCTGTACGCCTTTCTTTGTTCTCTGCAGCACGCTCAGAACCAGCAAGATCGATCAGGCTCAGGGTTGAGACTCGTACACCTCCTGGACCCACTGCAGACCGTTTGTCTTGGGTGGAATTGCCGCTTGGTACTCGCTCACGACTTTCCACCACAATCTGGACGACGGCATGACTTCGAGAACTCCGGGCATTGAATTGGGTGCTTCCCGTCCTACGTGCGTGATCTCCGCGAGCAATGACACGAAGAAGTTGGGTTGGACTTTGCACAATCTCTTCTTTCAACGGTGTCGCATAGACACCCCTCTTACTGTCTTCGCGCAACTTGATTTCCTCCTGTGGAGGCGCGTTTGGTCCAGTTGCACCTGCACTCGAAGCCGAGAGCAGATCGTGTATCTTCTCATTATAGATCTCCAGATAACTGACGCGAAGCAGGAACTCTCGATGAGGGGTTTCGCGAATGTACGAAAATATGTCCGTAATGGCCAATGGGATGACACCAGGCGATGAGGCGGTTCCTTGCATGGAAAATGTCTTGCCGGTACCCGTCATTCCATAAGCAAAAACAGTTCCATGGTAGCCTTCCATGACTCTCCGGACCAGCCGCTTGGCCGACGAATCGTAGACTTTAGAATTGTTGTCATGGGCGGTAAAAACATTGTCTAGACATAATTAGAATGGAATACAGCAAGTTTTTCATCCGTGACTTCTTACCATAAAGATAATCGTAGCTTTCCTTGCCTCGAAAGGATATCAGTGACCTTCGACCGTCGACCATCCATTCTTCTTCTGCACGCGAGTTTTCGTTCGCACCGGTATCCGGCCGTACTCGTACACTGACAATGACATTGCCCTTGGCTTCTTTAGGTCGGGCACCCTTCTTGCCCACTCCCAAGGCGTCCTTGGAGTCGTGCTCCGTCTCCTCCGTATCATCAAATGTTGTCGCGCTTGTTGAATATGAACCCTGCGCCGAGGAGCTCCTGCTTTGTGGCGGGGAAGAGCTACTGAATTGGCCTTCAGAATCTCTGCTGACTGCCGCATTCATGACCGTCTTTCCGTCGCTGCCGTGATCGAGAAGGGAAACCGCTTTGGAGCTACGATTGCTTGCAGTGGTTGCTGAACTGAGTCTCGACTGTTTTCTGGGTTTGATTGTTCCTGACTTGGTAATGTCCGGGGTACTGCGCGCTGTTGATGGAACATGCGAAGTCGAACTTGATATCGAGGCCATCGATAATCTGCCGCTCGACTTGGGAGGTTGAGGGAAGGCTGCTATGCTGACGGATCTTCGCAAACTCCTGTCGGTCCCATTTGGGGTGGTTGTTCCCGAGACGGAACGTATGGAAGAGTTTGGATGACTGTTTCCGCCTAGAGAAGGTCTTGCAGGCGGGCGAAGCTTGGAGGGTGAAGGCGACGCGCTTCTTTGGGAATCTGAAACGGTGGACAACGGTTTCAATTTTCGCGGAGGAAGCGAAGACAGGCTGCCAGTCGGTGCATTGCTCGCTTGGCTCGACGATCGAGGGAGGGCGGACTGAGTGGTCATGATGTTTGCCAATTCTTTATGTGTTCGTATGACCCTTGGTGACGACAAGAAGCTCGATATGACTCAGTCCATTGGTCAATTTCAGGCTTTGACGAGTTTTGCCGAAAGGAGGCTTTCACTAAAGTTCTATATTCACTGAATCATCTGATGCCTGATCAGCAAACCGTCCTTTGATTGACCCAACACCATGTACTAGCTAGAAGTAATAGAAAAAAAGGAGCGGAAGCAATTGTATCTTGAGTGGCCCAACTTCATGCCCGAGAATTCTCTCTCATGAACAGGCACGTCTCTTTGCTGTCCAAGCTGCAAATGCGGACAGATTCTAAACTCACTTACATCACAACAAATATCCGAGACTCGAAGCTGTAAGAAAGCGAAGAACTTGATCGAATGATCTCTTCTCCCTATAGATGCCTTGCCAACATGAAACCGGCTGCGCGAACACGCAGACAAGAGGAGGAGCGCTGGGGTGATTGCGCTAGGTCAGACAGATTCAAGCGTTGCTGCTTATCGTAGGCGGATCCCCAGAGGGTCGAAGGATAAGTAAATGTCAACACAGCAACAATGCGCGGTGCTCTTCGACTGATTACCGAAGAGACGGTTCTCTTTTGTGGCAGTGGATGAGGGAGTGGGTTTCAATGGGACATGATCAGACGTTGGATTAGATAGAGTAACAAGCTTGAGTCAAGAAAAAGCGAGGGAAGGACCATAAGGGGTAAACTCCTGCACTAACTGGCAGGAGCGGGGCGCTAATAGGCTCCTTCCCTCTTTATTTTTGCGGTCGCTAGACTTCCTCCAGCTTAGCTTGTCCACAAGGGGCTTGGACATTGTCAACAATAAAAGAATTACCATCCCTGGCCAGGCGAATAGGACTCTAGGGATTCCGCCAATCCACTATGGAGTATGGATAGCCTTGTCTGTACAGAGTATGGCTGTTGTGGCATATGCACGCATGGGTCACCAGAACGCACGGGAGGACGCGAATATCGATAAGGAAACACCTTTCAAGGACGGACAGCCAGCACTCACCTTGCTAATACAGGACGTTTTACACTGTCTATGCGAAGCAAAATGCAAGCTACAGAAGAACGTAGCGTCTGGCAAAGCTTTCAGAGCAGTAAGCCGACGGATCGACAGATTTCATCAAATCTCATCCCCGACATCTCGTACACGTTTTCAGCCTCTCGTAACACGGCACAGCTTGCTCCCGACGGAGAATTTGTTTTTTCTTTTTTTTTTTTTTTTTTTTTTTTTTTTTGTAATTTCTATTCTATCAACCATTTCTGCCCGTCGATTGATGAGATTGCGTCAACAATCTAAAGCTCCCCGTCGTGACAAGGCCGGATTGTTACACCAACTGTTACCACAAGCGTGCTTACAGAATGGCTGGGATTATGTACACTCGTCTCTACCGTGAAAGTGAAAGACCCGGATTCTCTAATGCGGAATTCATAATTCTATCTTATGCACAGGGCCGAGTAGATGATCCGATAGACCCAGAGGGAAGTTGACAACATGACGCGATAGCCGATTCGTGTTCGGTCCACCCAGTCGGCATACATGACAGCATCAACCCTTAACCAGATCTAAAATTCGCCTTCATGTCGCTGCCTCTGCTTCTCCTATCATATCAATGTATCACACGAGAAAGGAAAACCTCACTCTTTGTAGAGATTCCGGGTAAACAGCGTATGTCATTCCTTGCTTGGACGCACCTAGCTGCCGGAAAGTTATACGTCCCTTCGATGTGTTTACTGATTTCAGGGACTGCATCGTATTCCATGAAATTCGATGAGCTCAAGCAGGTTATAGGCCATCGAATAAATAACATCAACGAGGTGAATGGGTGTAAAGACCATGTATGGTTTGCAATGGTCGTTACCGTGCTCATTTAACACCAAAATCAAGCTGTCTAGCGGCGTTTCTGAACCGCCCCTCGGAATCTTCTCCAGCTCGCCGTGAGAGATCGCTACCCATCTTTTGCGAACCGCCCGACTTCCGCGGCAAAGATTCCTTGGGGGTCGGCTTGGGCTCGCTTCTCCACCAAGCATGCTGCAAGATCTGGCGCGCCGAACTCCGCTTACGAGGATCAAGGGCGGTCATGGACATCAACAGATCAGCACCGAGAGGTCCGGCCGTAGGGAACTGACGTAAGAAAAACTCTCTCCCTTGTAAAGGAGTAGTTCGCTCCCCAGGGGCTACGTAATTAGGCAATCTGGTGACACCAGGCCAATTTTCTTCTGTAGGAGTTCCGAATGCCTCGCTGATTTTGACGATTTGGTCCATGTCGCTGTTTCCCGCCACAAAAGGCACACGAAGAAGTAGCTCTGCGAAGACCATACCCATAGACCACACGTCTACTACGGCAGAGTATTGCCGGGCACCATACAATAGCTCGGGGGGCCTATACCAGCGAGTAATAACTTGATGTGTCATATTCATATATGGATCTGCAAATGACCGTGCCAGACCAAAATCAGCAAGTTTCACTTCGCCGTCTGACGCGATTAACAAGTTGTTTGGTTTGATATCACGATGCAAGACAAAGTTTTCATGGCAAAACCAGACGCCCCTTGTAAGCATGCCCATCCAAGCTTTAACATCTGCCACGCCGTATTGGATATTGCCATCTTTGATCAGCATTTCGAGGTCGCCCAGTGGCAAAAATTCGAGCACAAGATTAAGGTTTTGATCCTTGGAAGAAAAGACATCATGAAGGGCGATGATATTCGGATGGGACAACTCTTGGAGGTATTTAATCTCCCTGATGGCGTCCATAGAGAGCCCATCTCGATATTCAGCGTTGACTTTGATCTTCTTGATAGCAACAAGGGACGAAGGCGTTTCGCGTAAGTAACCGAGATAGACAACGGCATAAGTACCCTCACCGAGTTTTTTGTCTAGTCTCTCTGATCAGACACGCAGGAAAATGTATGGGACTAGTATGGCAATTCATACCCTTGACGTATCTCCGTCTCACATTATCGTTCATCTGATCAGACAGCCCAGAAGTCGCGGTCGCATTGCGGAACGGAGATGCAGGAGCACCCTGGCTCCCACTTCTGACTGCAAGGCTTTTCGCCTTGGAAGCTGTAGACGTTGAGACCGAAGCACCGGCAGGAGATTGTGAGATGAGTGGTGACACCGCCATTTTTGGGGCTTGAAGAAGCTGATTTAGTCCAAGATAGATTATTTGAATGTTTCTGCCACATCATAAAAGGAAGTAGCATTGCTTGAAAAACAATCTATAACCTGATTCGAGGTGACGTTGAGTAAATTGTCTTTAGTGGAGAGCCCGAGGTGTTTCTGAGCTCTTCGGGGCGGACTATTATTGATCCATCCAGGGGACATCAAATCTTACCGGCGCCGATTATTGGATAACATTAAAAAAACGACAGTCAATACTTCATGCAATCGCCAAAAACGCTCCCTGACAATCACATTGACGACAATTAATGGTGTCGATATAATCGACCGAAAGCAAACATGTTCATTTCCAGTCGCCGTTTCGGTGGTCTTATAAATTCTTCGAAAACCCTTCTCAATGCTTTCGCACCCTCTTCCACCTCCACACCAACATCCCAATGCGTGAGATGTCTTCATCAGAAACGAGCAAGCCCAATTATCCCTCAACCGACGCCATTCGTACCTGATGTACCAACGTTTCTATCCCTGATTGGCCGCGAAATGCACAAACATGCCAGCAAATTCACCTCTTGGGACAGTCTCTTTTCTCTCTCCTCCGCAGAACTACGAGAACTCGGAATCGAACCGGCCAGACAACGACGATACCTGCTCAGACAACGCGAGAAATTCAAACATGGTATATACGGCCCCGGTGGGGATCTGGACGTCGTCGTTGATGGTGCCGCTCAGCTTCGTGTTGTTGAGGTTCCCGTCGAATCCTCGATTAAGCAGGGTGAGGAGGTCAATACGTCGTTGCCAGGTGCATCCGCTACACTATCCCCGGGAATGCGAAAGGTGATTGTGAATATTGCACCGGGTGCGGAGAAATACGAGTACAAGCCCAGCGACGCGATCAAGAAGTATGCGCATATGAAGATCGCCCATGGATCCATGGTGAAAGGACCCTTCATTCAAGCATTGAAAGGGACCAATGGCTCAGCAGTCTTGATCAAAGTGACAGAAGGTATGTGGGAGGATAGACGCGGACAAAAGGTCGATGGTGGTGAGCGGCGACGTGCTGAGGTTCGGGCAAAGAAGCGAAGTGCAGAGAGAAGGGCTGCGGGCGCTTGAGCCAGTCGCGCTCCTTAAAAGCGCGGTTGTATCCAAAGAAAACTTTTGAGAATCTTTTGCGGTCTTTTGGAGCCTAGTTCATGACTCTACTGTATCATGTTATGGGGATATTCTGTACATTATGTTGGCTGCCAGCGAGATTTGCGTTGCGGTATTCGAGTTTCTATCCATCAGAGAACATGTAAAATTTACTTACCTCGTTCAATTACTAATGTCAATATTAGAACGAAAACTGTGCTTGAACTTCTATTACTGTCTACCTAGGTTGCGAAGAAGGACGATGTCACAAACGCAAAATTTTTCTCGGTGATGTATGTATTTTTGTTCTATGCATTAAAAGTTCTATTTCCACGAGATACCCAGCCTTTGAGGCAATTCTCAAATGATTTCGTTATGGAACAATATACAAGAATAAAAAAGCGCCTGAATATGTATGTCTCAGAACGTTGGCTCTAGACATAGCAATGTACGCACTCCCTGACATTAATTTCGATGTTATGTATAGAGAAATGTAATGAAACGATATTATAAAAATCATAGAAGTACCTTACTCCAGCAAAGACGACATGCTAATGAAAGCCTGGGCATATCAGGCCTTGGTAGTCGCATCTCTTCTTTCGTATTGAACGACAGAGTTCGCCCAGGGTCTTGAGAATAATGACTGTAAGAGAGCATGTTAGCAAGCTGTGTGTAATCGTGATTGTCGGCGAAGAACTTACAGAGTAATCAGTTGCCGGAACACCTTCAACATTTGGCAAGTTCGTGAACTTCAGCTGTCTAACCAACGCCGCACAGATGGCACCCAATTGAACATAGGCAAATTGCTCACCGATGCAACGGTGACGTCCAGCTCCAAAAGGCAGGTAGGGACTTCCAGCACCTTTGCTGATAAGACCATAACCATAGTCAACTTGCTCGTCATCCTCGGTGGCCTTGACACCATCCCATCGGTGAGGATCCCAGTCCAAAGGCTCAGAGAAATGCTCAGGGGATCGTGCAGTGACTCCAGGGGATGAGAGAACGTTGTGGGAGGTAGGAATGACATAAGGAGTACCTTCGACTTGAAGGGGACTCTTGACAGCACGGAGGATGGAATGGATGGGCGCATGTAGGCGAAGAGTTTCTTTGATGACGTTGGCTTGAAGTTCGAGTTTTTGCAAGTTCTCATGGGTAAGCGGGGGGAGATCGGCTCCTAGAACTCGGATTTGCTCCTGGTACAATTGTTCGGTTATCTTGGGTTGCGAGGCTAGTCGAAGAACAATCCAAGAAATGGTGGAAGACGAAGAGTGTTGACCGGCCATCAACAGAGCGATCATCATATGGGCAACCTCAATATCGGGGACCGGGGTGCCATCCTTGTAGACACAAGACATCAAGTTCCACACCATATCCTCAGAATCCTTCTCTCCTCCCGCTTGACGACGCTTCTGGATAATTTCCATGTAAGTTTCTGCCATTTTCTTCTGGGCGGCGTCACGCTTGCGGTTGTGGGGAAGAGGAGCCCAAGGAAGCATGAAGTTGATAGGGGCGAAGCCCATGTCAAGGTCGTGATACAATTCAGCGAATGTCGAGTCAAACTTGTCTCGGACCTCCTTGCCTTGTAGTGATCGAGAAGCAGTATAGATTGTGATTTCTGCCATGATTTTACCGACATCGATGGTTCCGCGGGGTTGTTTGAAGGCACTAGCGTTCGCGACATACTCGTTTACTTCCTTGGTGATCAATTCAACATAGGAACGTAGCGCATCCGAAGTCAAACCGAACTTGACAAACTGCATTATCACCGTCTAATAAGCACTTGCTATTGGGCAGACGGCTTAGTCTTGGGTATTTACTCACCTTCTTCTGTTCCATGAGCTTTGAGTTAGGGCAGTCGTACACAACATGCTTGCCAAAAACGGGTGTCGTGAGAGGTGAGTAGACTTCCTCGGCGCACACATCGCGCAATTTCGCGTTCAAGATAAAGTCGTTGCCTTTTGTTCCCAAGAAGACTGTGGTCTTCTTGCCGAGTAGGATGAACGTGAAGATGTCGCCGTACTGTCCGCAGCGAGTTAGTCAATATATCCGGATGCGATTATATGTTTCATGGGCTCTGCTGTACCTTACTGCGACATTCGAAAAAGAACTTGTACGGGTCGATACCGTAGCTGATCGTGTTGCCAATGAACGGGAACCAGTGAAACACGACAGGGGGTTCATTTGGATTTTTGAACAGCAATTGAGCCACTACATTGATCACGACGCTCAAGACAATGACCGTGGCGAAGCTCAGTCCAGCGAGCACGTAGATTGACTGTGTCGAGCACTGTTGGCAGACTTTGTCGAGGGCGGCGGCGAAAAGCCCCATGATGTATGACGGTTCTGGTTACGGGCTTGGTTGCAATCGCGTGAGTTAGCAGTCGAAAGTCCGTCTAAGCGGAGGAAGCGTCTCTTTGTAGGGTGTCAGGGCAGTGTTGGTAGAAGAGAAGTGCAACAACCAGGTTTGTTAGATTCTGGACTGGTGCTAATAAATTATCGAAGCCCGCCAAGCTACCTGCTTATCCAGGGGCAACTGGGTCCTGACTAGCCGCAAAGGGCATAGTGCGCTTGTGTCCTTAATTTTCTACCCGGAGTCACGCCACGAACAGCCAACGCAATTGCCGCCAATATCAATCATGTTATAGACAGATCTCCGTTCATTCCCAAGGAGTATTGATATACATACACAAACGCCGCCCCCCCCCCCCCCCCCAACTCTTGACATTCCTCTTTATATCGGGCTCTGATTGTCGCCTCGTAGACTCCCCATCGCAAGTAAGTATAGAAACAATTAATACCATGATCTCCCTCTCAGATAAGAATAACGAGGGCGACGTAGTAGCGCCTAATTTTTGAGGTGACCCTTGGAAGGATAGCGACTATTTGTCCCATCCTCGAACAAAACTTGGTCACCGCGACCACCCATATTAGCGAATTCGCCGAGCGGGCGGTTCGCACCCGGTTTCGGCTCATGCCCCTGATGCACATGATTCTGAGATTGTTTGTTGGTTGGATTTTTACGAAAGACCTTCACTTCTTCGTCGTCGTCTTGCACGATATCATGGACCTCTACATCGACAATCGAACTGAGCAGCGTCCGTTCGCGCTCAATTTTTCGCCGGGAGAAATCGAGTTGGTCCATGGCTCCAGTCAGGCCGTCTGTGCTGTCAGCAACGCTCGGGAACTTGCCGGTTAGCCAAGGGTGCTCGAGACATTCGTCGACTGTAATTCGCTTCTCAACATTCACAGTGAGCATTCGATCAATTAGATCCAACGCTATATCCGGGACGGAATCCCAATAAGGTGAGGGGTAGTCAAATCGGCCCATTCTAATCTGTTGCGCCAGATTGTACGGGCTTTCTGGTGTACATAGCTCATCGGAAAAGGGTGGGAACCCACAAAGGCAGATGTAAAGCACCACGCCTAGGGACCAAACATCAACAGCCTTGGTGTATCGCCGGTGCCGGGACTCTTCCAAAATCTCGGGTGCGACGTCTGTCTCATCATTAGCCTGTCTTGTCTCTACTGGACCTTTTCTAAACTTACAACTCGGCGTTCCGCATCTGGAGACAGTCAGCTCTGAACAGCTTCCTAAATCGAAGAGCAACTTACAATGTAGTCGTAAAAGAGTCTTCTCCAATGATTTTGGCAAGACCAAAGTCTGCTAACTTCACGTGGAGGTTCTTGTCTGCAAGAAGAATATTTTCCGGCTTGATATCACGATGCACAATGCCCCGGTCGTGCTGTAGATTGAGTTTTAGCCATGTCTCTGTATATCAATAAACTAAGCTTGCTTACCAGATACTTCAAACCATTGAACAGTTGAAGGAACACTTTACGAGTCTGGCTCTCGGACAACTTCTGCTTTCTCACAATATAATTAAAGAGCTCGCCCTCGGGGGCAAGTTCCAGGACCAAGTAGGCACCGTCTCGCTCGTCAAATGTATCTTTGAGACACAAAACGTTCGGGTGATTGACACTCATCAAAAGAGCAATTTCCTGTTGAAGAGCTTCGGCTTGTGACTTCTGCGACTCACTCTGGCGCCTTTCAAATACTTTTACGGCAAATTTTTTACCGGTAGCACGCTCCACACAAAGGTAAACAGTCGCAAAATGGCCCTTTCCAAGTTGCTGAAGAATTCTATATTGTTGGCGGAAACCACTGGTGTCCCTTATTCGGGGATACCGAAAGACGAAACGAGCCTCGTCAATGATTGTGACCTCATCGCCATCCTCAAGCTCCCGGTTTTTGTTGCGACCCAAGATAGCCTCGTTGACAAATGTTCCATTGCTGGAGAGATCTTCAATGACAGCAACGACGTCCCCGTTTCTTGTTTCATTGAAGATCAAGCAGTGGCGGTTGGATATGGTTGGGATGTCTAGTACAAGGTCTATATACACATTGCGTTAGCGCGCCCATGTTTCGTGGGATTTGTGTGATTTTAGTTTACCGCATTCAGGGTGACGCCCAATCAGATAGCCACTTGGGGGATAGCCTGGTGCTTTGGCAGGGTCTTGCTTCTGAGGTGTCTTTGACTGCTTCTTTGAGCTTCGACTGGGCGAACTCGTTGCTTCTCTATCGGTCTGGCCACACGAGCCGCTATCACAGCTATTCCTTTTCCTCAGCACCAGAGCATGTCCAGCCTTGTCATCCAGAGGAATCAAATAACCCCAGACACCTTCCGCAGCTTCATCTTCTACATCGTCTGCGAAAGCTCGCGGCGGGTAGACAAATTGAGAAAGCGCTTGGGTGTCACCAGGCGGAGACGAAAAGACTGGCAGGCTTTCTTCCGGACTCGCGATACGACGTCCTTCGGGGGTGATGGTCGTGGCCTTTTGTATATCCGTAGCTGTGGAATCATGGTGCGTCAGAGGCGTGGGAAGGTATGTATTTTTGACTGGGGTCTTCGTGACGGTTGTTGTTGTTGTTGTTGTCTCGGTCTGAGAGGCTAATCGTTCTGAACGTCGCGGCTTTTGTAACTTTGTGATGCCTGGCTGCTCTTCGCTTTCCTACAGGATCAATGACAATCAGCGAGTGCACTGGCAGGAAAATCCAAACATGAGCAAACACATACTCGGCGACGCTTCAACGAGCTCCGCTCACTGCGAGGCGCCATTTGGAAATTGAGCAATGACGCGTGGAACAAGCGTATTGAGTAGATCAGATGTTTCTTGCGACCAGTCAGACGAAGACACGGGGACAAGCCAACGGGTGGGCGAGGAGAAGGTTTATCAAATCGAATTATCTCATATTTTGGATGATGCAACAGTAATAGTCTTTCGCAAACGAGGTTGCAAAGTAGAAGAGAGCCCAGAGAAGTTAATGATTGTAGTTGTTGATTGTAAATTGTAATTGAGCAGTGGAGAAGGCTGCAGTAGTCAGGCGGAGCCGCAACTACGACACAACAGGAAGAAAGACTAGGCAACGATGGTCTATACTTAATCTTCAACCAATACTTTCAAGGGATCAAAGAAAGGGTAGAGGGGTCAAATGAGCTTAAACAAGATATGCCATTTTTTCCTCCGTACCTTCTTCTATGCGTGGTCCTGTACACAAATAAACAACTCATGGGAGCGCTGCGGCTCGTGATATCATACCCATGGACACGAAGCATTTTTGTTCCACGGTCGATGTTGTCAGAGCATTTATCATATCGAGACTAAATATTATCTAAATACTCAAGAATATCAAAAAATAATAAATGAAGAATAAACAAGAGAGAGTAAAAGTTCCTGCCAAATTTGGCCCAAGCTTGTTGGGGTGACGCGGAAGGTGCCATGGGGGGTCGTTTAGCCTCGGAGCTTCATGTCTGCTCCTTCCTCGATGCTTTCTCTTGACAACTCCTTCTGATGCCCGCATCTTGAGAAGAAAGACTGATCTGCTCTTTCTTGGGGCTTTCTACTGTCAACATGGATGCGTGAGTACTGCCCTCTTACCGGCCGGATAGATACTGACAGTATTTTTCATATGCGGTTTGTAGTCTCACCCCCGGTCTTAGACGCAAAGCATTCGAGCGCCTCGCATTTCTGGATACCTTGGGCGCCCAAGAGAGCTCCTCGAAGCCTAGTGTTAGCCGATTGATCAACGAATGCAGGCCGCAAGGTTCACAGTCGGGCGGCTTCAGGGATGGGCTCTCTCATGGACACGGAAAAGCCCCTATGGTTCGTTGGCTCGTGGACTCACTTATGTGATATATTTTCAATCTAATGCGGAACAACAGGCACTTCGAGAACTTGAAATCATCCTTGCTCTGACCAAGACCTCGTCAAACGTTACCCGCCATGACCAGACGCTGAACCTCACTTTGCAGTTCGCCGGACACTTGACAGAATCCTTCAGCCAGAAATTTCGAACGTCGCCTTTTTTGCACGATATCAAGCCGTCTCCTTGGGAGGCCCTCACATATGGATTGACTAAGGGGCTCCTGAATCTGGGTGTGAACGATGCCTCGGTCCGCGAACATGTTACTGGCGCTATCATGACATATCTAAATAACTGCGCACGGGCTGTGAAAGGGATGGTGAAAGTGGGAATCGAGCGATCCGATTTCGAGAGCACCATTGGACTGATCGAAATTTTGATCACCGCTCTTTCTCTGGTCGGCCTTCTGGAAGCCGCATCGCACTCCACCGAGTTGTGGAATGCAACAGAGAAGCTAGCCATTGTTGAGCAATTAGGAAGCATACTCTCCGTTGACTTCCTCGTGGCTGTGGAGACTGCAGCTTCGAAGATTCGCAATTCGACTGCAACGGATGCCATCTCGCGTGATTGGAAGAGATATAATCGAAGATACGCCGCCCAACGGCGGCCGATAGGAGCTATGTTGTTGCAACAGTGCTTCGCGCGCTTTATCAAGTCATGCACAGTCACTACAGTTCTAATGTGCGCTGCTCCGGATGATGCATCATTCCTAGAGAAGTACGCAGATGGAAAAATATTGGCAAAAACTTTCAATGATGCCGAAGAAATTGCACTGGTCAAGCACCTTGTCGGCGTTTTGACCGACAAAATACAACTTCTTGAAGACGGCGCGGATTACCTGCAGATTGGCTCCCAGTGGCAACAGGAACTTGCTTTTTCGGTGAAGGCCTCATGCCTAGTCGCCTTTCTGAATTGTATGACCCTGAACGAAGAACTGGCCGATACTGACTTGTTGCTTTCGTGGCTTGAGGGTACTGTAGCCGATCCGAGTCAGATGGCAGCTTTTGATCTGGCAACCACAACACTTAAGGTCATTGCTGGTACTACAAAGCTTTTCCCTGCTAATGCTTCTAATCTAAGCTATCTCCTGCTGAAGTTCATAACTCAAGGTGGCACAAGTCAATCGATTGTCTCTGTTGCAGCAAAGTGTCTCGCAAAAATCCTCGAAGTCCTGTCGCAAGATTTCGTGATCACCACGCTCTATTCCTTGGGTAACGTCTTGAGCCCGACAGCGGCGGGTGCTGAGCGTCCAGTGCAACTCCCTGCTGAGACCTTCGAGAACAGTCCTACTGCAGATGCCTATCATTCAAATGCCGACAGCGTCGTTTCTCTCTTTGATAATGGCGAAGAGGATTCTACAGTCACGCACCGTAACGTTATTCATGCAATTGTCACAATCGCTGTCAACTGTGAGGATGAGAACATCGCAGCTCTTGCTCAATCCATGCTCCTACAAAAAATTGGCAGGATTAGCATCATAGCCGATGCATGCATCATACAGGAGGCTGCTGCCTTAGCATTGATCAACAAGCCCTCAGAATTCCAGCTATTGTTGAAATTCTACACCCGCCTCCACCAAGAAGCTGTACTTAGGGACCATGGTATCATCGCTGACGCAGTCCATAACGCAAGAAATCGTCTCTCTCTGGCACTGAGGCACAGTCCTTCTCACAAGGCCACTTACCTCGTACATTTGCTGGAAAGCATTATCAGTAAAGGCGATGTGTCAGATCTTGGACATGATAAACGTAAAGATATTATTCTATCTCCTGACGATATCACTCCATATCTTAAGCCACTTGCGCTTCTGGTTACGAATGATGTGCGTGAAGAAGAGGATGTCAGCGAGCCTACACAATACGACGAAGATACAGCTGGTTTGTTCCGCGATGCCTGGTTCAACATGGCCGTACATGGGATCTCAGTTCAGTCTGATATTGGTCGGCGATTCAGGAATGAGCTATGTGCTATTGCGGAGAAGTCGCCTCCTCTGGTTCCAGAGAATCGGACAGAAATATTGGAAAGTGATGTTGAACTCAACATCATTTTGAGACGTGGCATGGGACACCAGCGGCTGGCAGAACAGAGGAAGCTTCTCAGTAATGAACTTCCAGAGCATGAGTCTAGCCTCAAGCGCATCGGCTATCAGGAAACAATTTTCTTGAATGCGAGCTTGTTGATCGAGAGTCTTCGAGCTATGGCCGGAGATTGTACAAGGGTTCTTCTCTATTTCTTGGATCCAACACTGAGTTCATCTGAGTTGGGAAAATGCATGAAAGCTGTTGCGGACAAAGTCATCGATATATATTTGTCTAAGACTCTCTCGGGTGCCGGTGAACGTTTTACTAGTCCACACCTATCTAAGCAGCTCGCGGGAATTTTCATTACTGGCTGTCATCGCATACACCGGGTTCAGGAAGTGGCTCTGGACTGCGCCAGCAAGATAATCAGTCGGTCCCCATCCGTCCTTTGTGACAGAACCCCGCTTTTCGTTCTGTTAGACCTCCTTACTATCATGTGGTCATCCTGCCTCCAAAATGACCTGGACGAATACGGCTGGAGATCGACTTTCACGAAAGGCGACGTGACAATTGACTTGTCTGATAATCACGAATCGAGAAAACGAACTCTAGACCTATTTCATTCTCGCGCCAAAGCTTGGATGCTAGTCGCTATCAACCTCGCTCCGTTGGACGTGAAAGGTCTTTTACAGGTACCAAGTTTTGACTTTCCAGAAAGCCTTACGTTGACTGACAATCTATGCTAGACATATCTCTCCGAATACGAAGACGATGGTGCATATGGTCACATTTCGTTGGGACGCTCATTTGCCCTTGAAATGGCTTCCCAAATACCCCAAAGTGACCCGCGACTGAGTAGGTCTCGTTAACAATGACAAGAGAATCAACTGTCGTTCTAATACTTTCCATAGGCCACATTGAAAGCTACGGGGCTGACAACGTCAACTGTGCTTCTGATTTGATTGCTCAGTATACCACACGTCAAGAATATAGATATTCTGAATTCTCTCAGGCGAATGGAAGACGAAAGGAGATTGACCAGACTGGTAGGTTTCTCGATAAGCATTTTCGACCTCCACTAATAGCTTAAAGCCGTAGATGGCACGGTTGATCCTTACCTTGAGCGATACATCGAAGTGATAGAAAATCTTTTGAAGCAACTGTCTCTCAGGGTCTCTGCTGGTTATGATCTGTCTAGCCACGAATTACATGATGCACTACGAAAGGCTGCAGCATTGCTTTGTAGAAGTGATGATGACCTTCCCTCAATCGCTCACTATCTTGTTGACATACCGTTTCGATTGTTCACTAAGGAGTCGATTAAGTTCGGCGTGTCAATCTGGCTAGGTGTTATCAATGAGAACCCAAAAACTGAATCAAGAATCTTGGCGGAGGTGGCATCCGCTTGGGAGTCTACCACTTTGGCTAGGAAGGGTATTTTCAACCCTGCTTTCAAGTGAGTTCGAAGTTTTGCTAGCGAGAGTTGGGATATATGTACTCACCAGTTGCAGTCACCCAGATCCTTTCTTCACCGCTATAGAACTACTTCCTTCAGATAAGACAGCACTTCTCCGAGAGCAGCAACGAGCCCAAGACGTTCTATCTCCTCATCTGCGCATTTTGCAGTTCTTTGAAAGTCACTTCAATGCTATACGGTTGGCAAGCCCTCATTTGCAACGCATCTTCTCGCGAGCAATAAGCAGAACACTAGTTGCCTTACAGCGTACCAATGGCCACCCTCTCTCCCGAGAGGTACATTTCCATATCGTCTTGCTAGGCTTGAGAATACTTCAGTACTCGACTACGCAGAGCCGCACCTACAAGTGGAAATTGAAAGACCAGATATTATCAGCGGCTCTTAGCTGGTTCAGACATCCTCCAAGGTTAGTAATTCGCACTTTGTCGAAAATTATACAAGCTCACAAGAACAAACCTCGCAGGTGGTCCTTTGGCGGTAATCGCCTTCAATTAAAAGCAGAAGACAAAGTGCTGAAAGATGTTGAAGATGCATTGAAGTATACTGCAAATTTGTCTTCCTCCAACGCGGGCCGTCGTCAGTCATTGCGAGGAAAACAAGAACTTTTACAACACCTGATTGAGAACGAACGAATGCGCCTCAGGGTCTGGCTTTACCCCCTAGAACAAGAAAAGAAGCACTATATAACGGGCTTTGGAGGTAAAAGTCAATCTGAGGTAAGCATTTTCTTCTCTAAGAACATGCTGATATTGAATATTAACCAAAGGAGAAGGCTATCATTGACCAGCTGCTGCGAACTGCTTGGGCCGAAAACGCAAGCTTAGCGATTCAGATCTGTACTCGATTTCCGTCACCGAAGATCCACAGCGACGTGCGTTGGTTACTCCTTACTTATCCTGAGAAAGCTATGGAAGTTCCAGAGAGTCTAGAAATGATGTTTGGCTCTTCTTTGCCGGCAGATGTGAACCATCAATTAAAGGTAAGTTGATATGGTTGCTAGTATTCAGTAATCACCCGCTTCATCATAAACTGCAGCTGACATGTTGCAAAGTATCTCTTGTACTGGAGTCCGGTGTCTCCTACTGAAGCTCTTACATACTTCTTACCAGCCTATGGGAACCACCCATTCATACTTCAGTATGCCATGCGGGCTTTAGAAAGTCACTCCATCGATGTCAGATTCTACTTCGTCCCGCAACTTGTACAGGCTTTGCGCTACGATGCTCTGGGCTATGTCGAACGATACATATATGAGTCTGCCAAACTTTCTCAGTTGTTCGCTCATCAGGTGATTTGGAACATGAAAGCAAACGCCTACAAAGATGAAGATTCTGAAATTGTATGTTTTGATCCGTAAACCCAGTCTCCCATAAGAATTTCTAATTTGATACTAATTTTGGGTAGCCGGACCTGATCAAACCTACACTGGACAAATTATTGGATAGGCTAGTGTCCAGCTTCTCTATAGAAGAGCGTGATTTCTATGAACGAGAATTCTCCTTCTTTAATGAAATCACTGACATTTCCGGTAAATTGCGTCCATACATCAAGAAGAGCAAACCCGAAAAGAAACAGAAAATAGAGGAAGAGCTCCGCAAGATCAAAGTGGAAGTTGGAGTTTACCTGCCCAGCAATCCCGACGGTGTAGTTGTCGGAATTGATCGGAAGTCAGGAAAACCGCTGCAAAGTCATGCAAAGGCGCCATACATGGCCACGTTCCGAATTCAAAAGACGAAAGCGCTTGACGGCAAACGGATAACAAGCAAGACACAACTTGATGAGGAGGAATCGGAAGATCAAGAGACATACGAAGTCTGGCAGTCGGCAATTTTCAAAGTCGGAGATGACTGTCGACAAGACGTTTTGGCATTACAATTGATAGCGGCGTTCAGAAATGTATTCAACTCTGTCGGTCTAGACGTTTGGGTCTTCCCATATCGTGTTACAGCCACTGCTCCGGGTTGTGGAGTTATTGATGTGCTGCCAAATTCAATCTCGCGAGACATGCTTGGCCGCGAAGCAGTCAACGGACTATATGATTACTTTGTCTCTAAATATGGTGGAGAAGAATCTACCAGGTTTCAGGAGGCGCGCACCAACTTCGTCAAGAGCATGGCATCATATTCGGTCATCTCGTACCTGCTTCAATTCAAAGACCGACATAATGGCAACATCATGATTGACGACGCAGGTCACATTATTCATATTGACTTTGGATTTTGCTTCGATATTGCGCCGGGGGGTGTTCGATTCGAGCGAGCACCATTCAAACTGACCTCTGAGATGGTAGCAGTCATGGGCGGAGGACCACATCTTACAGGCAGCAATACCAACGGCAGCATAGTCAGTGGTATTCCCACAGGCGGTATTATCAACTCCTCATCCAGTAGCTCCAACTCACCGCCATCTGGATCCTCGACACTCCGTCTCCCAATTCCCGGGACACATTCCCACGATCCAACAACAACACAGCCTTATCAATGGTTCGAATCGCTCACAGTCAAAGCATTCCTTGCATCTCGGCCGCATGCCACGAAATTTATCCAGATCGTCACAATGATGCTTGATAGTGGTCTGCCCTGCTTCAAACCCGATACCATCAAGAACTTCCGTGATCGATTCGTTCTCGACAAGACCGAGCGGGAAGCAGCAGATTACATGCGGGAATTGACGCGCAAGAGTTACTTGAATATCTCGACAAAGGGTTACGACCAGTTCCAGTTGTTGACTAATGGTATTCCTTATTGAGGTGGCCTACAAAGTTACCTTTTGAATGATGTTGTTCTTTCTATACATGCTGATAGACGTTTGCTTAACCACAATGGTACCTTTGGTTGCTCATATTTACGACCATCCGCCTCGTAGAATGGGATATAGTTGATCCAATTTCCATTTATGATTCGTAACTTGAAATCAAAGCATACAAGGAGGTTGATGAAATGACAGATTCCTTATTCCAAGTTCCAGTCTGGGTAGTAAAATGTTACAATTCTGAGTGTGAAAGTTGAAAACTAAGAACGAATTGCAAACGACTTCAACCCATACACCATTCAATCATACACCTTGCAACTCCATTGTTTTTGTCACAGTGGGTTTTCTGACATTGAAAAAAATTCCATAGAAAAGGGGGGAAACCAGATGACCTCGGCGCCTACACGATTCCGTGTCCGTTTTCAAATGGTTTCGAGGACAAAAGAAATCAGGAGTAAACCATTTTCAATGAACTCCTTTCCCAGTTTGGACAATGACCATATATAAGGAGCATGCAATGTTGACGAGAGTGCTATTCCGTAAATTCAGCGAGAATACTTGATACTGGATTTTGCCGGTGACCACCAGGCGATTCCAGTGGCATGCGCCTTCATATTCGTGAATAGACTGTGTCGGCAAATAGAGTATATTGCTGCCACATATATGGAACAGACAACACTATTCTCGACCAAGAGACTCATGCACGAACTCGCCGATGTCACTGAATCTAGTTTAAGAGGATTTAGCATGAAACATCGCTCCCTAGTTTGCCTTCGACTAGTCTCCCGTGTTTGGCGATGTAATGGATAACGTGCGTTTCAAAAGATGTAAACGTCCCAAAGATAGATAGACCCTATCATATTCGACGGCTTAATCCATGAAATCAGCTCGAAGTATCTTCTCCTGGAAGAAATCTGGTTTGCTCTGGCGTGGCTCCCTGGGAATCTCACGGGTGGGTTGCTCCATGATGGCAATGGAAGCAGAGCGCTGATGAGCATTAGGATCATTTGGATTCATCATGGATGGTTGTAGATGCGAAGAGGCAGGATATGAACCTCCGACAGAAGGAGCCCGTTCGGCTCTGGTCCGGAGGGCGGCGGACCAGTTAAAACCCTCGCCTAGAGGTCGCCAAGACTGGTCAGATCTCTCATTCTTAAGCTTTTGAATGCTAGTACCTGCAGCAGCAGAAGATGAAGATGAAGACAAAGAAGAAGGATTATCTCTTGAATAAGTGGAACTAGTGGACGATGCAGTATGACGCCGCGTCGCCGAAGGAGACGATCCAGAAGAGGGGTATCTACCGTTTCCAGAACCGCTTCCTCCACGGACGTCTCTCAATGCCTGGGCACCGAACGAGACGCGTCTAGCCAAGGGAGACGTTGGGTTGTTGGCAGGAGAATGTTCGGTATCGTCAACCGCGTCTTCGTAGCTCTCCGAACTGGAGAGACTCTCACGACGGCCTGCATAGGCGCCAAAGGGGGAGGGCTGGGTTGGAGAACCAGAGAGGCCCAGTGTAGTTATAGACATCCGTCGTCGGCCGGACTGAGCAGTGGCAGCGGCAGCCGTTGTGATAGGGTTGGGAAAGGACGAGCTGTTTGTTGAATTGTTCATGTTGGAATTGTTCGGTTTCGAGAAGAATTCGCCAAAGGATGCCGGGTTTAAAGAGAGGCGACGCTGGGAAGGCGGAGAGGTCGATGTTGGAGAATCAGCCCGATCGCTGGACATGACTATCGAGGATGATCAAAAGCAAATAAATTCCAGGGATCGAGTCACGTCGTTTCAGAATGTAGGATAGATTGCTGTTTCCGTTGCAGATAAGGGAGTAAGCTTCTTCTTTTGGCAGGATCAACGTAGGTGTGGTATGACCATGGTGCGGTGACGTCAAGGATACGATTGGTCTCCGAATCGCTAGTCCAGACGAGAGTCAGACAAAAGAGTGGCAGGTTGCACAACGGATGAAGAAAAAACAAAAGGTTTTTGATTCTGAAGTAAGTGTGGAATTTGATGAGTGATGGGCAGTTGGGGGCGGTTGTTCATATCGAGTTGGGAGGAAGCACTGAAAGGACAGAACTGAAAGAAAGTACGGGGAAGCGAGTGGAGTACGGATGAAGATCCATCCATTGAGCAGATGGAGCGGGGCATACGTACGTACTAGCAAGTCCGGAGTAAAAGTTACTAGTTGGCAGCTTCGTTTCGGTCTACGATCTGAAGCAGCACGGGGATAAAACAGAGAACGCAGGAGGAGAGATCAAAGAGAAACAAAGAGGAAACTGTTGGCATGATGCATTGCCTTATATGAACGGAGGGAAGGAGCAGGGGAGGGCATGGGCGGGGGAAGAGGGAAAGGGAAGGAGCGGCTGGGCCGGATGGATCAAGGATCGATCTCCTGCTGTGTGCGCCGTGGAGAGATGCAGCCAATGATCGCTGTGCATTCGGTGTCCCTCTCGTTGATCCATAACTGGCAATGCTTACAGACGCATCATGCATCGTTAGGTTATACTACGGCCGCTATATCAGTCAGGTAGTCAGTTAACTACGTCCTGGACGAATGCTTATCTAATGCCCTGCAAACTGATGATCAATCCGGAGCCCGGCGGTGATTGAGCCAGTCCGCACAACATGAGAGTCGAAGATTGGAATCCGAGAACGGTCGGCAGCAAGAGGCAGTGCCTTCCACTGAAGCTGCGTACATACTACATACTACATTGTAGTAGTATACATACTAGTTATGTACACGGTTAGCGGTAGCACCGAACAATCAGAGGGAAAGCACACCGTAGCCGCACTCGGCCTAGCCTGGCGACCTCGCAACTTAACCCTTATGTAAGCCACCTACCCTCTGTCGCCTTCTTGAATGGATGAATGAGGTTGACTACCACCGCTCCGTCACGCTTAGAGCACGTTGGCAACGCTCGAGGAGACCTCTCTCTCGCATGCGACGCGGACTAGAGCTGAACTGACAGTTGAACAGATAGACTCGCCACGACTCTCGACGAGTCTATGACGTTCAGTCCACCAAACCTAGACCACGGGGTCGAATCCATCAGCATCGAATTGTGTTTCGCTGGCTGGTCGAAACTTTAGGCGTTTGACCATTTCGGCGAATTATGTCTTGTTTCCTGACAGGCCCTAGCATTTGTTTCAAAGAAAGAGACCTTTGATTACGATGATAACATGGCCCACAGTCCAATAGCATACATCCAAGTGATAAGATTGTCATACATCCAACCCCGCACTTTCTACCCCGGAATGGATGCTGGACAGCATTGAGCTGTGTCCCATGGGATGCTAGACCTCGAACCGTTGAACTTTGCCTGCTTGGCTCTGAGGGAGCGAGTAATAGAACGGTTTCCAGTGGGCCGGTTGGATTTTTTTTTTGTCGACGCAAGAGAAGGACACAGAAACGGAGGAGATGACAGCCATCAGCGCTGATTCGATCCTTTGACGAAATTGAAACGAGCAACCTGCATCCAGGGATATCCTTCTGCGCAATTTTTTTTTTACATTTATCCTCACTATGCCTTGCTATGCCTTGCACATGTACGACAATTTTGATACACTGTGGCATATGATCCGCTTTCACATGTCCAACTTTTCTTTCTACTAACTTTCCCGAGTGCTTGTGCTTAATGAGGCCGTAGGATGGAACGGATCATAGATGGTAATCAGTTTAAAGATCATTCAAACATTATCTTATAGTAGAATGATAACTTCTTAACCGTCTTACAGCTATCAATCCAGAGCATATAAGCCCTCACATATGCTTCTGTATATCAATCTTTGCTCCTCCAGCTCTATTTTCTATATTCGTATATCTAGATAGCTCAACAGACAATGCTAAAAGAAGGGTATATTGTTTACACTGAAGACCAGAGACATGAATACACTCTTCCCTCTAAAACACTGGCTGGCTAAGCGCAAAAGAAAAGGAAAACATCCCCAAATCTTCAAACACCCTGTGAATGCAAATGAAAAGGAACACGGAAGACTAGAAATGTCGTATGCTTGAAATAGAATAAAATAGAAGACACATTAGGCTTGATGATGAAATGGTTCCCTCCCGTTATCCGTATATGTTACCCGGGTCCCCCCAATGATTATTTTTTTGGTAGAAAACATGAAAACTTCGTGTACGTAGAAGCATCGAAAACAATTATTCGTAAGATCTTACCCGTTTCCCAATGATGCAAGGACAAAAAGGACTTAAAAACACCTTTCTGTTTTCATGAAATCGTAGACTCGAGAGAGCAAAGTCTGATTGAGGAAGGAGGTTGTCCGCTCCTTCCTCGTACGTATCACTCCCCAGTCGGCGCTTTCCCGCTAAACTCGACTACGACATCCCATATCATTCCAACCACTACCAATCCACCTCTCCCCGCTTCATCTTCCGCACAGACACATTGGAGATTCGAGCTTCTCAATATGATCGCTGGTATCCAGGACCGTGTTGCCCGCCGGCGGACATCACACTGGGATGGACATGAAAAAGCTGCGTCAGCTTCCGTCCCACACTAGGCTCGATTTCAGTGCCATCACGAGCGATCTTGACCTCACGATTGGAATTCCATGGATTGCGTAGACCTCGCGTGCGATAGAAAGGCACCCTCTCCACAGAGATCCATTCAATACGAAACGGTTTCCCAAATGTCTGACCACCGGGTATAGCATCTTCTCCGCCCAGCGCCGTCGTATTTCTTTCGCGATTGACGTCTTCGACTCCAGCTTCGTTTTCATCATCGTCGTCATCCTCCTCCTCCGCCTCACCGTTATCGTCGCTGTTGTGGCTTCTCGCCTCGTCTTCGTAACCGTCGTTACTGTGTCGGTCATCCTCAGATGAATCCGCTTCCCAAAATATCGTTCCGCGCGCTGAATCGTCAATGATCCGCCCTTTCGGAGCCGTTTGCGTTGCTTCGGTAGGAAGGACGTCCAAATCATCAGCTTCAATCAGAGGATTCTCGGGTCGTGGAGGCGCCTCGAGAGCAAGCGCTTCATCATCAGTGATTGCAGATACCATTCGCGCGTACCCGAAGTATTCTCCAGATTTGTTTGCCGAGAAGATCAAGTACACATTGTCCGCAGACTTTGTGGCAAAAGACATTGTTAGAAAAGAACAGTCACAAACTATAAATGCGAGTAGTTTAGGGGGTCCATACCTCATATGCTCGGTTTAAAGCTGCTTCATTGTGAGTCTGAGTCGCCCAGATACCACTTCGACGACTGAGTTCTAAGTCTTCCAGTGTTAGACTTTTGACAATGAAGTATCTATCCGGGACCCTCGAGGACCGTTGCGGGCGGCTAGCAAGAGACTCTTCAACAACCTTCGGCGCCCTGTTCTCTTCTTGACCCCGGGCTTGACCCTCATCCCCCGGTCGAGACGACATTGGGTTACTCTGGCCTGAGCTAGCGGCACTGGCGCCTCTACGCAAACGACAAACTAACCGCACACCCTGAAATCGTGTATCATGAAATCTTGCCACTGCTGCTGCACAAGCAGCCTCGCTCTTATAGTTCACAAAAGCACAATTGCTCTTGGAGATCAGGAATACGCTTTCGATGTCGCTTGTTGCATCTTTGGAAAAGTGATCTTTAAGATCAAGAACGTTGGTCGAGGGAGGAAGGTTGCCGACCCACAAAGCGTGTCCCGATTGCTTAGGTCTTCGTGGGGGGCCTCGGGGTGGCCTGCTAGGAGAAACTGCAAAAGACAGTCGCGCCGGGCCGTGATCTAGAAGACGCAGTATGAGTTAGCAGGTGCGGTTCAGAGTAGGCTTGTGGGATTTCACATACCTGAGCCGGCCAAAGGTGCCCGTGACTGCTTCATGCGTGACGACCCATCGACAATTGTTGAGGAAACATCATAACTCATCGAAGCCCTTCGATTCTCCTGCTCTCTCGTGGTAGATACTGGTGCCAGCTGAGCCCGGAGGTATTCATTGTTTAAATTACGTGATTGTGCCTCCATACGCGTATTCGATGTTCCAGCTTGCAATTCACCATAACCAGGGTTGTACTGGTGCTGTGTGTAATATGATTGATTATATCCTGAAGGCTGTGGGTGTATGCGTGTTCCAGTCTGATGATGGTGATGATGGTGGGAGGCAGGGTAGGGAGAATAATTTCCCTGAAGCTGGGAATTCTGATGTATGTACGAACTGTGGAAAGGCTGGGAGTAGGGCATGTTGTACATCGTGCTCCCTGGAGCGTTCGTGTTGACGTATGGCATCTGGTGAACTGGGTACATCATTCCTTGTGATTGATGCGTCGGTATGAACTGCATTTGTACGTTCTGTTGTGAAAACGATCGTGAGGGACCTGGGTAAGACGGCAATGCGGATGTCATTTCGGTCATATCCAATGTCGCGGGGTTTGGTGTTAGGTTCCCAGAGGAAGAATAATCGTGCGATGCTGGTTGATATTCAATTGTCGACTGCGCGGTCTGACGTGAAAGTCCTGGTGGCTCGATGCTTTGTGTCAAGTCTAAGGAAGGATTACCTGAGCGATCTTGTCAGTACACCATAGCTCTATTCATAAACGCGGAACGAAGGACATACCTAAGGAACCGTGTTCGCCCCTAGCCGAGATGGTTTCTCGCTTTGGTAAGATAGTTCCTTCAACGACTCCATCGCCGGAACTTTGAGAGTGGTCTGAAGAAACATCGCCCATGGATGCGACCAGCGTATGAAAAGTGTACACAGCGACGTGTGGCAGACTTCAATCTGAAAAATTGAGAAGGTCAGATCATCGCTCAATCACTATTTTAACGAAAAAGTGCAACAAGAGTCACGGGCGATTATTTACCTGAAAAATGACTATCCTCAGCTTCCAGGTCCTCCGCTTCAAGGTCGTTGACTTGGTGACGGTGCCTTGATTCTATCATGAACAATATTGTTGTCAGCCGACTATAGAATGAAAATTTTTAGAAAACGCAAAAGAGCAAAAAAAGAAAAAGGGATCATCAAAGGACGAAGTGGCAATGGGCATCAAACTGCTCAAAATCTCGACATCCCGCCAACAACACATTTTCCCCAAGCAAGAAACGCAACGGCAACGAGTGAGAAATAGACTTATATTCCTCACATTCCTGGCCAGTATGACGCGGGAACCTATGCCATTCAGCCGGGGCCTTACCAGTGTTTATTGTTCGAGAACTGCCAGTGTGAAGTTTGTCCACATCAGAGTCATGAAGCGGCTGTAGTATCCGAAGGCAGTGACAGCGGGCCAGTAAAGCGGGGGTCACGGTGCTTGTTTGGAAGAAATTTATACAAACAAGATATTTGTGCGATTCGCCAGCTCGAAAGGAGGCTTGGAATCGAGGAATGCTTCCCTTGAATCAGGCGATGAGTCCGTGCAAGTGTGAAATCGCTTGTGGTTCTGAAAATGATCGAAAAAAGCGACCAACCGATGCAAAAATGTGCACAAAATGAGGGTTATAAGGGTTGGTCAAGATGCTCTCAGACAAGTAGTCCAATCAGCTGCTTGCACAGCCAAGCAACAACTACAGGGGGCAAAGGGTGATTGTAAGAAGTGCAAATTGGGTAGCCACGGAAGCCGGCCGGGGGGGTTAGAGCCACCTTACCTGCTGAAGATTAAGTAAAGGAGGCCTAGCTGGTCCTTTCTCAGCCACTACCTCGTGGAGGCGCTGGCTTGTCCGTGCTATGGATAAGCACTTGGCTTGCTTTAATCGCGGACCTGTCGACGTTTAAAGTTAGGCCCGTGTTTAGAAGTACTGGTCGTCTCACTTGTAGCTTGAGGTAGATTCGAAAATGGATGCCTTGAGGTTTGAATTGTTTGCCATCGGATTAAGGCAATGACAGGAAGTGGTATGAGGGAAATAAAGAAGGGGCTTACCTTTTTTTCGCCGCTGGAGAAATGAAAGGTCACCCGAGAGGAGTCTCGCACAAGGACACGCACGCACAGCGTTGTGTTTACTGTGGAGGCAAGATACTTGTTTCCGGGCCGAGAGGTCTGTTCCTGTTATCAATGCAGAAGTGAGCCATACAATAACGATTGAAGTGATGGAGCTAAGTGGAGAGAAGCGCTTGAACAGACAGACGCGACTCAAAACCGAGAGGCTAGACCCGCAGGGGCTGTCTTTTCCGCAGAGCTCCTTACAAAGCACCAGGAATAAACGGGTGATGTTTTGTGAGATCAGGATGAGGCAAGAAAATGTCTACCTACCAGGATTGATTGGTCAAGATAGGGCTGAGGTTTGTTTACCTCGATCTCCACATCCGTATCTTCAATTGTGGCGAATATACCGAGTACTGACACGAGCAAAGACCAAGTCTTTGGGACGATGAGTTAGTAATTTCGGTTCTATTTGGGAAATCGGAATCGTGAGTTGAACAGAGTCTGGTGGAGTTCGGTTGATCCAGGATCCCTATTTCATGGTTGGAATTGGCGAAGGCTGCACTAAGATACAACGCACTTTGAGGCTAGACCTGAATGTTGGCGCTGCCGAAGTGCAGTGGAAATCCAAGGAAGCTCGCGATCCACCAGGGTTTAATGGGCTAGGCTTACCTTGTGTTTTATGAATCATCAAAAACGAATAAAGATGGCTTATGATGTTCGAAAAACAAACAACAGCCACAATTGATCAGCGTTTATGACACGTTAGCCTCTTGGTGAGGCGCCGAAGCTGGGCTTTTTATCTTTAGAAACGAAATAGAAGCACAACGTGAGATGGATTACGCCACAGACTAAGCTGTCAACATGCAGATTGACAAGGGGGCTTGAGAGTTTTGTACCATTCGGGTCAAGTTCAAGGAAAGCTGAATAACCTATAGCAGAGCGGCTTTGAAAAAAATGGAGTATCAGGAAAGACAAATTGTCAATCGATACGTATAAGGAATAAACTCAGTGGAGCAATGTCTCCAAAAATAATTAGGAGCGCACGAGTAGGCCCATAGAAAAATGAGATTGAAGTAGAATGTTTGATATCGAACGTTCTCTCACATACAGGAACGTACAGGTTGGATTCTTGTACATTTCTCGAAGAGCCCGACCTATCTTATGCAAGCCACACACACAAGGGAAAAAAAACACACATGCAGTAACTATAGGGAAAAGATCATTCCAAGTTTAGATGCACAACGTCGGATCCAATTACTTTATTTTCCATTCCTTGAACGTGCCCACAATTTTTGGCCAAGTTCTCCATTTTTTGTGAGTTATAGTATTGCTGCTGTATTCGGAGAGTGGATGTACCTGGCAGCTCTAATATTATTGGATCTTTTCCGACTCGGCGATACCTTGAAGTACCGAATACGTTGAATACATAAAGCAATTACAATACAACTATGACAGTATCCGAGTCTAAGATGGAGCAAAGCAGAAGTTGGAGATCCATGAAACGGGGAAATTCTGCTTAGGTACAATTACGAATGTGGCTTACCCTCCTTTCAGTGTTACAAGGACTCTGATTTGTAGATCGCTGTGGCGCTTTCATGACTTGACCAGACTGATTGGTACGATGGGTATGAGCCTTGCGGTGGCTGTCTCTGTTATGTATACAGCTTTCGCTTCACTCTACCCTTTCGTCGGCTTCACAAACTCGTGAGGTAAGGGAAAAAATGATTTCACGACGACGGTCTCGTGATTCGCCACCTGCAAAGTTTCCTAGAGTGGCATGTACGGTAGAAGTACCTCTGTGGGAACAAGCCACCAGACGCATCCCACAGCGAGCATTGATAATTCTTAGCTCAATACGGACGAAGCTTGTAGCTAATAATCTGTAGGCTCGTGGTTTGATGCAGTCGTCGGCTGAAGCTGCCGCGCCAGCTGATTGGCGGGATCTCTCCCGTACATGTATTGTCACGACTGGGATACCCATACTAGGGTTCCCCAGGCGTCGTCCTCAGTTAAGGCCGCATCTCCATCGATACTCTGAGCGTTTTTCGAGTTTCTAGTGTGGCCGAGAGGGCTATCGATCTTCGATATATTTTCGACTTCCCGCCAATCAAGTCGTGTGTATCTCTTGTGGTGGCAAAGGTAACAAGAACGCGTAAATTACAGAAGTCGTATGACTTACGTGCGTAGTGTCCATGCTCTGCGGATCGAAAACGGCTACAGTACCACTAGCCTCGAAGCTTGGGCTTAGACGCTTCTGGTCCGTTCTAAAAGTATGGACATTGTACTCGTAACTGACGGTTGGAGGCAACCACCGGCGCTGATTGGGCGATCGGCCAGGATTGAAAAATACGGCTTGCTCCACCCTGGAACTGACAGCGAGGTTCATGTCCGAGTAAGAAACAGTTTAAAGCTGTACTCTGCAAATGCCAAACATGCTCTCAGAGTACGTATTCAAGTTATTCTACTAGGCTTTAATTCTCGCCGTAATTAGCTGACAAGACAGCGTACATCCAACATGATACCATGCGTCTGTATGGAAATCGATACGGGTAACGGAAGGAAGCATTGTACCATCACAGCCGGTATGAGATACCAGCCAATTGTTTAATACATCACTTGCCTCTTATGGTATAGCGCGTGTCAAAGACGAGTACTGATACATACGCACTGCGCCGTACTGACGAGATTTGGGATCTACCTAGTAAGTAACTATGCAAGGCTATGCCTGTCAAATAGTCCCTGCATGACTTGACGTCTTGTTGCTTCGGATAGAATCATTTCACAGTCATAGCCTGTTCATAATGATATAACCATTTCTAAGAATATCTCGATGAAGTCAACGGCTCTTGTCAATCATCATACTACACAGCGCACATGTCGACAGGGAATGGTCCTATTTTCCGGAGACGGATGCTGATTCGTCGATCCAGGGCATTGCTCGTCCAATCGTGCATTTGTCATTTGATGTCACCACCTGGAACTTGGCAGCTCAAGCATTCAACTAAAATTGTGTCATACACAATGTGACTTTGCAAATACGCGTGCAAGAAAGTAGTCGTACAGGCTCAACTAGTAACTGATGATCTTCTATGGCAGTGTACTCGATATGCCCGACATGTGGAAACGGGCTATCCTTTTACTCTGTATACCATGTAAACAACTTGTCTTGGGTCTGATCGGTCGATCAAAATGGTGCCTGACTGATCAGTCACGAGATCTCCCACATTTCCCGATCGAGTCATGATTGACGGCGTCCACTGTGGCGAACCCGTACCTCCCCTTCCCCTTTCTGCCGTTTAAAGCCAGCTAAGCCCCTCCATCGGCGACCATTTTATTTTTCTTCTCGTTCTTATCACTCCACCCTTCACATATTGAGTCCCGAACCCTGACCGCGACGTCTCATAGGCTCACACTACACTTCCTTCTATCATCAACCTCAGTCGCGACGCTCCGATCCGCAATCGTCCACCCTATCAGCTTCGTAATCCTATGCTCGAATAGCCCACTAGGCTGGCAGCGATAAATTGTGATAAATTTTCTCGAGATGAATGTGGCATTTGCCACAGCTGAGGGCTAGCGGGAAAATCCTCCGACTTTCGACTATTATCTACTACGTATACGGAAGAATGCTGACGCGGAAGTTCACCTACTTTCATGAGTTGGTCATGTTATGCCTACGGGTGGCCACGGAGAACCTCTCTGTGGCCTCTGCGAACCGAAGCATGTCACAATTTCGATCGGTGATTGATAGCTGGAGTCGGAAATTGTCCCATTCGAGATTAGGGATATACTCATGTCTACACGTCATCGATTGGAGTCTCCAACTTCTTCTCTTTTCGTTGCAAAGCGAAGTGCAACGATCGAAGCTCAATGTAGTAGATATGTGGGCTGTCTCTTTGTGATATAACCCTGCCCAGACAATCGACGACGTACAGGTAGATCATGTGGGCACAGCGAGAAAATCCTAACCAGGATTCACTTCCACGTGCATGTAGTAATTTTCAGACACAAAGTGACGAATGCTGTCAAATAGGAAGCATTGCATGCAAAACAATTGAAACCAAACGCAATTCCTATTGGACTTGTGCGCAAGAAGTGGCTAGTACTCTACGTAAGCAATGGTAAGACGACGTTGAAATAGAGGTTCTTGCAACGCTTTTTTTCATTCCTTAACCCGACTTTCCGGTAGAAGTAAGGCGTGGACTGGGGGGTCCAAAAAAAGGAACGGGCACGCAGACCTTGGTGGGTCTATCGAGCTGTGGACAACCCTAACCCTTTATTAGCCAATGAGCGCGTTGAAAATGCGCCACAAAGACGTATGCGGCGCTTAAAAGTGGGTACGACTACCCCAGACGAACGCCAAATATGGCCAATCAACCATGGACATCGCGATTGAATTTCGACTTCCTGTATCAACGACTCCCTCATTCGTGTTCTCCTTGACGTATGGAGATTGTGGCATGCGCCCACTACGCCCACCTGCCGATTCGCCTTCTACGGAGTAATTCAGTTGTCACATGTGACCACTGACCAGGCTGCTCCGTGTCGGCATTGCTGACCTTTTGACAGCCATCCCGTGTTATCCATATCCATGCTCGTTAATTCGGCATCGGGAGCCAATTGAGTCCGAATTTTCGGTGGCGAATATCAATGAAGCTGTACATGGTATTCCGAGAGCTTCCTGTTGGGTACACTTGCCGACTGGAAGCGATTGCGTTGCGTGGCTTGCTGATTTGGAATCTTGTGATCCATATTTTTACCAGGTCAGAGCTATTAGGTATTGTGTCTGGATAATGTAAGCCGGTGCCACGAACTCAACCGCTTTCCGATATTGACATCTACCAAACTACATACGTATTCCCGAGCAGTAGTGGATACAACCAACAAGCTCAATCAAGTCAAACCAAACCTAGATCCCCGTAAAAAATGCAGAAATTTCTCATGCCACGAAATTCTCAAGACGTAATGATTATATGAAAATTTGATCAATTGACATGATGAATGACTTCCCATGCACTTGATAGGTTCGCAGTGAACTCGAAAACTCTAATCCAAGCCCTAACGTCTCATTAAGTGCATGTGGAGGCCGTCGAGTCAGCGGGATGCGCGGAATATGCACCGGTTGTAGATTCTACATACCCGTCCAGCATCCCGGGCACCCACAGTATGCATGCACATGCCTTAATACATAGTAGTTCAAGGTCCATGTGGGCTGCATGCTACCAGTAACCGCGAAGAGAAAACGTCTGCCTGCAGATACGTACAATAGTGTAGACATTTAAAGTTATGACTCAAACTCATCTGGTTCGGGCCTCCAGCCACTGGACTGAAGCCGATGGTCTTAGCCACTGGGGCAGCCACTGGAGCAAGCCACTTTCACTTATCTTTTACTCCGTAGACTGGAGTTTAGTTTGTAGAGTGGCAAAGATTGAAATGAGGCTGCCACGGACTCTTTCGCCTTCGCAAGATATCGTATAACAGTCCCGTATCTATCTAGCTTGATCAGGGTTTCACATGCTAGACCCGGAAGACCCAATATGACTACCACCAACCCATGGATCAGACATGTTACAATTGAGTATCGTATGACACGGCATGCTTGTTGCTCCGGCTGATACGGGTAGAATAGAAAAGAGGGAAAAAAAAAAACGGAGAAGAAACGTTGAGACTTTTGCCACTGGATTTTCCTAGTTGATGCTAATTCCCGCTTGATAGTCAATTTCAAGGGGTGTTGGGAATGAAGGGAGCTGCCTAACGGCATCAATGAGTCAAGTTGTTGTGAGGGCCAACAGTTAGTGCTGTATCATGTAGCAGTAAATGGCCAAGGAAATTTCGGTACCATAATACACAGTATACAAACACCATGTTACGTAGGTAGATTAGAATCGAGACAAGTTGATAATGAATGTGCCCGCCGAGAGTGTTATACTATTGAGGGATGATATGTACATATATACAAGGCCGATATCTGCATGTGGATACTGATCAATGCATTAGAGACACTTCAGACAAATTCGACGATGCGATGAAGTAAACCTGCAAGACAGCACAAGATGATTGGCCTATATGCTTCATAACTTATGAACATCAGAAGAAGAGGGGATCAGAACAATGAGAATTACATGAAATGACAATAAGGCGTTCCCACAGTCAATCAAGAGTAATGTGGTCAGAGAGAAAAGCACAAAGGATAACCATAAAAAAATCATGATGGTCCAGCAGTGAATGGCCGTTTCATAAATAAAACAATGCGATACTGAGATGAAATAAAACAAAGGTATCATGCAAATATATAGTGAATATCCAAACATCAAGATCGACTACTCGCCGCGCCTCGATCACTTATCAATGCCCAAAGATGAAACTTTGCCTGCAAATCTTGCACCAGCACTACCTCTCTTTTGAAGTTTTTCTCGCTCCCTATTGTCAAGCGGTGCAAGAGCATGCGCCGCCGAATGTGATTCCGAAGTCGATCCCCCTCTAATCAGGGGTAGGGAGGACAAAGTGTCGGTGGCTGATGATCTGCCGGAGCTCGGTATATTATTATTAGTTGTGGCGCTTGAAGTTGATGATGGGTAGGAGCTTGACACGGTAGCCGTGCGTTGACTAATGTATAATTGTGCTGCTGGTGAAAGAAGTATAGGCGCTGTTTGTTGCGGGATCTCTGCCCCGTTTTGTACGAGCAGTTCGGCAATAGGGAAGGGAATGGGTTTGGGCGGTGGTTGTTTGGCTGTGCTGATTGGAGAGAATCCGGGTGATGTAGAACCGGGGATGGCCGGGTCAGCAGCGGCGAGGGCAAGAAAGACAGCATGCGTGTTTCGTGACCGATCTGTGGCGTTGACATTGGCTCTCAATGCAATTCCGTAAAGGACGCCTTGTATATCGTTCTTCTTAATCGAAGCTAGCAGCGTCTCGTTTGGAGTAGTATAATGAGACAGCCCTGCTGCCAGCGGTTGGACGTATGCGTGTTCACTGTATTTAGCAGTGATGAATTTTAATCGTTGTTCTCGGGTTGATTGTGCTTGTGGCTTCAATGATTGATCCAATGTCGCTTCCCATACCATATTACTGACCCTGTTTCCAACCTGCAACAGAATCTCCACAATGTCATTCGAGAAAGAGTTCACATCCAACGTCAACGATCGAATCTTCGAAATATGGGTTCCCAAAGAACGATGGATACCGCTGCACTCTATGCACAGCACGATTCCGAGGTTGATCGATACCCACTCAACCTTGAGCGTAGACCCGCAGTCCGCACACCACTTATTACCATGGTCGGCATCCCGGATTGTTTGCAATAGTCTGGCCGGGTTCTCTTCATAGCTGTTACTGTCGCTACGAATATAGCTCGGCCGCGCACCCACAGTCGTTCGTCGATTGACACTGTTTGTATTTGACGATGCGGTAGTGGAGTAACCGTGTTGTCCAGAATAGGATGAGCTTTTACCAGTCAGAATTGAACCAATATCACGCCTAATGGAATTGCTCTCGTTGTGTGTCGATGGTGGAGGCATGGATGGCGGCGCACTGCGCCCTTCAACAGCACTTTGTAAGGCGTTGTTGATAGCCGTTATCCAATTACTCATGTCCTCTTCGGAGGTTGCTTGGTATATGCGCTTATATTGAGGAGTGATCACCTCAAAGCAGAAACGACGCTCTGCATTTCTAGCCTCCCGAACAGAGGCCATACGAAGGTCGATGGGCTCTATATGCAGATCCAGCCGTTGTTTCCAGTTGCTGTATTCAGAAAGTTTGCCTTGATCCAGCACGATCCAAAACCTGGCCAACGTACTTAGTAAAGATGCGTCTCATATCGACTAATCTTGGAAGGAAACTTACTTATGCCATGCTTGTTTATTAATACCCTTAGGATCAATATGCGAACCCGGCCGCGACAAAGCCCAGAGCAAACCTTCCTTTCTTTGAGGACCTCCTTGTTTGTCAGAGCCAATAATTAATGAACTATCACGTTCCTCAAGATCGCGAATACCCTTGAATCGATTTCCGCCAGTCGAACTTGCGTTAGAGAGTGAGCTAGTCAAACCGGTTGGGCCGGGAGATTGAGCGTTTTGCGAGGAGATTGACGAAGTGTTACTATGCACGCTTCTTAGCTGCGAGCCAGTACTATCTGCTCGATTGAGCTCCGACTCCGGCTGCTGTGCATTATTCGCTGCTCCCATTGCAGCCGTGGTACTGACACTGTCCGGTTCAACATAAGTCTTGCTACTCTTCTCCAAAGCTCTTCGTTTCTCTTCACGTTCCGTGCGCTTGAATTGGAACTCCTTATCAGCTTGATCAACTTCTCGTACCAGTGCCTCTAGTTGTGGGAGCATATCCTCCACTTTCTTGGCTGTTGACAGATAATTTCTTGCCTGTGTCTCCGCATACTTTGTAAGGTGGGACAAGACTTCTTGTTCTTTTCGGCCACCGTGAAGATCCTGCATAAAAGAAGAGTAGTCGAACCGTTTCAGTTCAAAATTTCGGCGTTTCGTCTGATACTTGGAATCGCTCTCAATACGTTTTTTCTCCTTCAACGAATCTTGCCGTTGTCCCAAGTATCGGCCGACATAGGCGTAATAATCCCTACTTTCTTCATCAAAGTCTTTCTTCTTGGATTCTGCCTGCTTGATATCGTTCTGATATAGTTTCGACAACGGCTCAATGACGAGTTTCTGGAGCTGAACGGCGTTGATTTGTTCGTATTTGAGAATCTCCCGCGCAATTCGCTCAAAATAATGCTCCATGGCGGGTTGAATAGCATTAGCATTGGAGCTTGACGCATCGTTTAGGGCTGAAATAAATCCTAACACGGCATCGTTGCAGGCTAATTGTGCAATATGGGCTGCCTCGGCTTTCTTGAGCACCTTCTTAATCTTCGTTCTCATATTTCCCGTCTTCTGCTCCAAGGCTTTCATCGTAGCACGGAAAAGCGGGCCATCTTCTACGGCGCTCATATCATCGCCTTGTCGTGACGGAAGGTCGACTTTGACTGTTGCTGGCATGTTGGCTACAGGCACAGAAGAAGATGACGCTGGTGGAATAGGGGTTGCCATCTCTCCAGGGCTGACCAACTGTCCTGTCGTACCAGGGGGGCCTTCTGTGTCACTCAAATGTGACAAAAAGGACTGACTTGACGGTATGCGATTGCGCGCAGGATACCCAATATCCAGATTTGGCGGTGACATGAATTGTGGGCTAGACCCAGGGCGTATTGTATTTTGGACCCAGAATGTGATATTTGCCAAGGTGTTCAGGCGGTTGGTTCGTTGATCGTAGTCAAGGAAACTACAACTGTTGCGCCAACCGCCGCCTTTGTCTTCTACTGCTTTTGGCGGTTTCCATTTCCAAGTCCAATCAAACTGCACAGAGGGACTTCCGCTCGTCGAGAAGTCACCAACTAGCTGTACATTTGTGTTGTTCTGTAGATTTGGGTTTGCATGGAATTCTCTTGTAATGAGATTATCGAGTTCCTTGATGTTGGATGCATGCGCAAATGTTAGGCCCATGAGATTTGTATCCGTAGTCTCTGGTAGGGAAGTTGCCACTCCGTTGATGTTGGAATTGAAAACCTGGCCCGACTGCGTCTGCCTGATGATGAATGTGAATCTGAAAGACAATTCGTCGTCGTTGTTTAAACGAAGGAGGAAAGAAGGCGTTAATGTGGACTGCGGTGGATCGGGATCCTGAGAACGATGTGTTAGACCTGGAACTTCAGGCTGCCAAAGTGGCATGTCACTATACCTGTACATATTCCACTGGGCTGTCATCGCCAGTATCGCGCACTGCGACATACCTCGATGCCGGGAATGCATTTGGTGTAAGATGTAGCAGTGCCTGCCCATGCGTATTCAGAACCGTAATATTCGCGATCGCAACTAAACCATCGGCGCAAGATACATGGTTAGCATAGGGACAGATCCCTATCGCAACCTGGAGGGAAACTCACATCTGTTCTGGTCCTTGAAGAACAGGGTCCCCGAATCATCGATTTTGCTTGAAACCGTCCCCATTTTCCCCGACTAATCATAAAACGAGCGCAAAAGGGAGTGTCCTCTTTAGCAGATGCGAAATGACAGACGTAGCGTGATTGGTCGTGGACATCGAGCACCGGGCCGTTGCGATTTCATGCAAATCCGGACGAGTGGCGGTTGTTTAAGAGTTGGAACCTGGTCTCATTGCAAGGTGGTCTTGGTGGGCCAAAAAGTGATATAGATTGAAGCTTGGTGTTCGTGGTGCGTGATGAATCACCGGAATCGGAACCGCTAGTCGAGCAAGTATTTGCTTGCCTTGCAGAGAGTGGCTCGGTTCGGAAGTACACAAGGACAAGGCGAAACAAACGAGGTGTTGTCACGCAGTATAATGAAGGCTGCCTCAGAAAGAACACATGACGGAAGGTAGGTCTGGCGGGAGACGGCGCTAGTTGCTCGTGGTATTTGTTTGAGCTTGGACGAAATCGCGTGAAAACGAGTAATTGATTCTTCGATAATAAACGCGAGTCAAGGAGAGTTGTGATGGTCGAAGAAGGAGTGAATGAATGAGTGAGCGAAGAGGGCGGTGGTGGTGGTTGTTCCAGCAAAAGTTGGGTGGGGGGGGGGGGGGGGGAGGGATTCACGGCCCCATATTGACGACTTAGTCAAGGCTTAATCTCGCCTGCGCAAATGCAGAGAGTACGACTACGTACTATACATAGACTGTCTCAGCTGCCTACAGTCTTCCACGGTTTTTTCTCTCCTATTCTGTTTGATTCATACATTCAGCTCATCCCAAGCCTCATGATAAGAAGTACAAATCGAAGAATGCGAACATTAGATCTTGTAGATCGCTTCTTAGCGTGTTTCATGCAGAATTGCCCGCAAAGTCTGTTTTACCCCGAGTCCATGAGATGCAGAAAGAATATCGCATGATTAACTTGCTACAAGTGACTCGATCTTAGTTACTTAAACAATATTCAATGTGCCAGCACTCATCGACAATGAAAACCAGCCAGTGATTTCAACCAAAACATGTCGTGACCTCGTAGCAGAAGCGAGTACATAGTCAGCTTGTCTCGAGACGCAACAGACCGAATTATACATAGCATACAGGAACAAGCAGAATGCAAATAACGTTGGGATAAATTAACACAAGCCATCAAGGCAAAAAACAGAAAACGTCAAAATTATAACGCGTAACGTGGATATCGTTCATGCCTCAAGGGCTGTAGCCGAGGCTGGGGTATCGTTCGGGGTCTGTCCATTCGTGTTTCCATTATGAGGCGGCTTTTCAGTTGATATCGCCTTATCATGCCCGTCACCAGTCCCATCCGCTGCTTCGACCCAGTTCCGAAATTTGCCTCTGACGTCCTTTATATCATATGAATGATGTTTGTTCGACGATTCATGAGACTGCCCCGAGCGCTCGAGCAAGTCCTCTTCATCGGAGCTGGACAGCGACGAGGACGAGTCGTTCACTTGCTGCGTATAGACCATGTTGCCTCGAGCGCGTTGTTTTTCAGCTCTTCGTTGTTCCTTGAGGCGGTTCATACGGTCCTCGTCTTTTTGGCAGTCAAGCGTCGTGATATGAAGGCCAGGGAAGTTCTTGGACAAGTACTCACGCAGAAGCGGAAGTTTCTCTGCATTCGGTCGGTACGTACCACTATCATTGTCGATAATCAATTCGTAAGCCGAACAGTCATCCTCGTCTTTACCGACCTCATCGGCATCCTCTGTTCCCGGTTCCGTGCCGCTTGTACTGCTTGTCGGGCGACTGCTGCTGCTTATAGACGTGATAGATTCTCGAAGTCGATGGTGCTTCTTCTTTGGTCGCACGAAGAATTCCCCGGAAAATGCAATGTAGATAGAAACATCACTATGCATAGTATGTTTACTTAGCATGTCAATGCCAAATTCCTTGCCGGTCTCTGTAAATCGAAGCTGACCATCCAGTGTGAGGACATAGGTGAATATCCGACCATCACGACCATGGTCGACAAACTCCAGAAAAAGCTTTGTCAGCTCTGTACACGGCTCCCAAAATATTCCGTTCATCGTGCTGCGGTCGAAATTATAAATTCGAGCATGTTGATGATGCAAGGCACGGTTCAAAATTCGTCCTCGTAGACTGTGTGAGGTGAACATTCCAGCTACGAATGGCTTGAACTCGACATATCGATGATACAAGTCGTCGGGCACAGGACCCTTGAGCTGAATTTCGATTGCTTGAAAGCTGATAATGCCATTAGTCAATCTTTGTTTATAACCATCCTGCGCAAACTTACTCGTATGGAGTCGTCTTGCCCTGTGCATTTTCGTTCTCCGCTGCGCCAGAAGTTTTCAAGATTCTCCCGATCAAGGGCGAAAAATGTTTGAACCAGTAAATCGGCCCAACCGTATATATGTGAGCACCGTTGTTACTTTCTGTCCGTCCGAGACACTCGACACTGATGATAAGGTCTGCGTCTAAGTCTCGTGAGGTTGAGCAAGCCGCCACAACAGTCCTAACCATATAGGCTCGTTTGCTACCGGCGCGCTTCTTCAGATGATATGCGCGCTCTTTAATCCCCTCCCAGTTCTCTGTTATAAGATCCACGAACACATGCGCGTTGCCCAATTTGTCGTCATGATCCGCCGGGTCCTCGTCGTAGACACGGCACTTGAGGTGGAATCCAGATGCGGGAACGTTCGCAACGATCCATTCTGCATTCCACACGGGATTCACATTTTTCCTTATTGTAGGCGTCCGAAAGACGACATTAGGATCTTGTTTGTGTCGTTTGGGTAGGTCGGTTTTGAGCTCAGCGTACACATAGGGGTCGGATGATAAGGTGTTGAAATCAGCAGCGGGCAGATTATCCGCACGATGAAAGGTAAATTTCAGCGTATAGCCGGCCGGTGCATGCGGGAAGGGCGTATCATCGAATCCTCCAGGCGGATCGTTTTCCTCGGCCTTGCCCTTGTGGTCTCCCGGTCTGAATGCGAGGGCTTTGTCGTGCGCCTTTTCTGTCTTTTCCACGAGCTTGGGACCATAGCGTTCGGTCACATGTTGTCGTTGCACTTCTGGGGCGATGTCAGCACCCATGATTCTTTTCTTATTCTTCTGATACTGTGTCAAGTGGAGACGAGTTTCCGAGTGGAGATTGCGACAACCTTGATAAAAGTATGATCAGGATCAACAAGGACAGGATAATCCGGGAAGTCAGCTGAACATCAGATACACTGTACGTTCGATTCAAGAGTGCTGACAATAAGATTGCGATCTTTGACAGGTAACGAGCAGATCGAAACAGTAGTATAAGCAAATGGAAAGAACAAGCTTTGCTTGGCACACAAGAGGGCAGCCGAGAGATGACGCGCCGCCGTTCGATTCAAAGTGGGTAGAGCGAGATAATAAGGAAATTGATCATCAAAATGATAGACTATCTGTGGTAGCGTCGACATCCGGATGAAATCAGTGGATTGCTTCCTTTTTGTTTCTAAATCAAGATGCAACGCCGGTGACGTAGGGATGGCTGGATTGGCCAATCGGCACTCAGACATCCATGGATGGCATCAATGGCGCTATGCTTCTTTACCAGGACTATACTTGCCTAGCAGATTGGCTCCTGTCAATAGACTACAATGTACTACGATCTTCTGAAGCCTTTGTTAATGTGTCGACGTGTCAACGTGAAATTGCGGATACGTCCCGAGTATGTTAACCTGCAAAAATCGTTGTAAAAGTTTTGAAAAAGCAAATACCACATAGAAGAGAGACATTGGTACATATAGTCGTGCCTAACCTAACTCCGGTCTGCCACATTCCATGCGCCGCCTAACCCGTGTGGCTGTGTCCTAACGCCTGAAATTACCATGTTTTTTGATATATGTCTCGTAAACTCGCACCCATTTGCGGAACAGCCTAGGCAAGCATTTACGAGCCGCGGAACAAGAACTGCATGTCTTCGGGTGTCAGTTTCTCCAACGCATCGCCCTGATCTTTGTTTATTGTGCCATTAATCATGTTGGCCTTCTTTTCCTGAAGAGCGACCATGCGAGACTCGACCGAGTCCTCGATACAAAGTCGAGTGATGACGCATGGGCGGCGTTGGCCAATTCGATGGCACCTGTCGGCGCTCTGCCACTCAGCTGCGGGATTCCACCATCTGCAACGAATCGGCAGTTAGTACTTGACCCCGCGAAAAAAACAAATCAAGGAGTGACTTACGGATCAACAATGAAGACACGAGATGCTTCAGTTAAATTCAGGGCCACTCCACCAGCCTTGAGAGACACCAAGAATACTTCGACATCGACATTCTTCATGAAGTGGTCAATGGAATTTTGACGCTGTGCGGGAGTCATACTACCATCTAACATGACGGTATTGAAACCAGCGCGGCGCAGACGCCATTCCACTAGCTGTAGCATTGATGTAAACTGTGAGAAGACGATCGACTTGTGTGTCTGTTTCTTGCTTCGCAGCTTGTAGAGGTCATAAACGAGCATCTCAATCTTAGTAGATGATGTCCAATCCTCCATTCGGATACGATTGATGATCGAATTCTTCTTGACCACGTCCTCCTCCTGCTCAATCTCCGGCTGCTCAAAATCAATGGACAGAGGGATATGGCATCGGGGGCAGTCGACAATGGAATCCGCGTCGAAAGACCGCATGTAGTCCTTGGCACATTGTCGGCAAAATTCATGATGACATCGAGACCGGATGGGGCTTTCAGCGGGCTCATCACAGATGTTGCAGATCAACACGTTTTGCCCACCTTCACCGTGTTTTTTGAGTATCAGATCTGGATGATTCGCTACTTGCCGCATTTGCATGATCAAACCGAAAATATTGGCGTAGTTGTTAAGCATGACACCACGGCTGACATAAGTATCGAATTGTCGAGTGGTGTTGGTCATGATACTGGTAGAAAAATCACGCTCGATTTCGCCGAAGAACTCGTTGTGTATGATGACACTATACAACACAGGCATGAGCTCGTTTCCTCAATTTTTACCACGTCGAATAAGTTGGGACTTACCGCTTGGGTGGGAGCTCCATGGATGATGTATGATCTCTTTTCAAGCGTCGAAGCATGATTCGATCCGTGATCAGACGAAGCTTGCGCAAGGCATCATGACGAGCCTGCCCATGACTTTCCATAACTGGAATTTGTCAGTATGAACAATGATGCGTTGAGAAACAAGACCTTACTTGGATTAAGGATCTCCTGGTTGAAGACCGAAACATGACTAAATCCACTACAAGAGATTGTGAGTAATTGCCGTGTAAATGTAAGGGTGGGCGAGGCTTACCTATGCCGACAATGCGTGCATCTCTTTTCAGCATCCTGAGACCAGTGAAGTTCCTGACATTGGCACATTTTGCAAAAATAGCAGGCAAATGGGCGAACTTCAAGGAAGCGAAGAAGAGAGAAAAATTCACCAATGCGGTTCTGAACCGGCGTTCCAGAAAGACACCATTTGTATGTGGACTTCAACGCAAAGCACGCACGAGCGACACTAGTTGTACGTTGCTACTTGATATCAGTACAGATGAAGTATCAGTAACAGTTCGGTATTTTTTTACCTTTATACTGTGTGCTTCGTCTAGAATCAGGCGGTGGAAATCGATTGAATGTATCACACCTGGAATTATGGTCAATGATTGACATGGCCAATCTATGATAGATAGTCACGTACTGTCTTCCTTCACAATGCCATCTTCTCGGTTCCAACCTTTCATCTCCTTACGGTACATTGATTCCAACCCAGAGTCTGGTTACAGGCATTAGCGAGATAGAAATTACACGACTTAGTAACTCACATGAAATCATGATAACATCGTAACCGAGAAGGTCCTTTCTCTTCAGATGCTTCACCTTAGGATTCGAGTTGTGATACACGAGCACCTTCAACTTGCCATCGGTGTAGTCCTATAATGAGTTAGTATGAATTGTCTTTTGGTTATCGATCTACTGACGTTGATTTCTGACTGCCATTGCATCAATGCAACAGGAGGCACGACAACTAGAGACGGCTTTCCCACGGGATAGTCAGACATAAGCAAAGACACAGCCTGGATGGTCTTTCCCATCCCCATCTCATCGCCTAGCAATCCTCCTTTGTATTGGGTTTTTTCCTGCTGCATCATCCAATTCAGGCCTTCCAACTGGAACGACTTGAGCATGCGGTTAATACCCGCTGGTTGCTCGGCCTGTTGAGGAATAATCGCTGGCGTATCTTCCAGATCCTTCCACATACTAATGATCAACGGGTGCTGTTTCTCAAGCTTTCTACGTTCTTTCGCTGCCTGCTAGAAATTAGTGAGGTGATCCAATCATATTACAGATAATCATCTCTTACCCGACGACCCATATTGTAAGGAAGTGCTGGCTCGGCGGCTCTTTGACGCCGAGCTGCAGCCGAAGTTCGGCCACGACGTGGGATAGTAGAAGTTCGATTTCGGCGAGTCGTCGACGGCGCGACTACTGGGACTTCTTCGTCTCCTTCGGGAGAAGCCGCATCCGCCTCGCTCGCATTTTCGTCAGACGGAGAATAAGCATAGTCATCTGCGTCGTCCGTATCATCCCCATCGTCTAGCATGGGCAAATCAACGTCATCTTTTATCTGAGATCTTGGGCGAGAGCGTAAGGAGCGTCGTCGGCTCGGCTGAGAAGACATTTCCTCTTCCAATTCAGGCCACAATTCATCGTCGGATTCTTGGGCGATAACATCTTCCGCATCAGAAGCATTTCGCTGACGTTTGGCATCGCTTCCCCCATATTCTTCAAGCTGTAATTCACGAGCCAAAGCCGCATCCGACGTTTCAGTAGCGAGCATTTGAGAGGCACTTCTCTTTCTTCTCGTGGAGCCTGTAGACGAAGGAAGAGCAAAGGTACTGGCACGAAGCTGCTGGGCTCTTGTCGAGGCACTGACCCTTTTCTTGGGTTTTCCACCATTGTTATCAGGTGCCGGTGGAGAGACAGCGACGCTTGTAGCCGGGGTATCAAAAACGCTATCCTCTCGCGAGACTGAGTCGACGGACGGCGGCGAAAATGACGAGGCAGTCGAAACAGTATCTGTCATCTTGGCGACTGGAACGGCAACCTCGATCATAAAGGATGACGTTCTTGAAGTGCGACGAGTTGATTTGTGACTTGGGCGCGAAGTTGATGCGGCAACGGCCTCGTCACTTTCTGGGGCTTGAGTAGCAAATGCACCGCGTGCAAGCCTGGTAGAACTGCGCCTGGTCGACATTGTAACGATCGGTGGCCTCGCCAGAGTGTCTAGGAAAATGAAGGTTCAGTAAGCATATGTTCTTATCGTACAAAATGGAGAAGTTATCGCAGCCTTACCAGATAAGCTATCGACACTGGCCAAATCTGGCGCCTTTACAGACGGCTGTCGTCCAATACTGAAAAAAGGACGAATGTGCGGCGGTTTGGGATGAGCTGTCAGCCTCGTCGAGAACAGTCGAAAAGTAAAAGGATGGTCAGATTGATAAAATCATCATAGGGACAGCGCAGTGGTTCAGTCATGAGCACAGCGTCTGATTGGCTGCGATCTACCCTTTCACTGGACTGGCGGAAGGAGCACCCTGGTTGGTGGGGCCCATGGCTGCCTGGAGCGCCCCCTTATCCACTATTAAAAGTGTAACAGGGGAAGGCGCGATCCGTATCGATCGGAATTTGGGAAGGAGTTCTACGTCTTCCTTAGTTGCAATTTGGTCTTGCCACCTCCTTGAAAGAGGCAGTCTTCTGAACTCAGAAGCTTGAAGACAAAGAGCCAGGAAAACTTCCTCGGCTGTCGGCAAGCCGATCAAAAAATTTTCACTTTTCTTTCCGCCTCATGTGGTAAATGGGTTAACCCCACTTCTGAGCGACTCTCGCGTTAAGTGGAACGCGAAAGTGTCACGAGTTCCTGTGACTTCCGGCTGTTGCACGCTACTCACTGCTTACTGCTCAGATCATATTGACCGAGAACATCTTTTCGAGTGACCAGAACAGTATTATCGGGAATTCGTTCAATATGTAGGTGCTCAAACCTCGGATATACTACTATCAACCATTATGTTTGTGATGAGATGAATGCTGACACTTATCACAGGTCCAACAGGTCTAATCGGCGCCAAAATGGCAATCAGATAAGGGGACCGTGAGTTATCACCAAATCTTCAAAGTGAAGCTTACTGACTTTGCCATTCAGTCATTCGGCACTTACTGATTTCCTGGCAGTAAGCATTTTTCACTTCATCCACCTGTTTATATTCAAGTTGATGGATCTTACGAACACCGGAAAGCATGACGCCCTGTTCAAAATATTTACTAACCTGGCATCCTTCGTCAGTCAAACAACATTTCTGCAGCTCAGATTCAAAATGATTATCAGGAGCGTCTGCGACAAGCAGAACGGGAAGCAGAACGGGCGGAGAGAGAAAATGGCGAAGCCGAAGCAGAGTACGAGGAGGAGACTACTGGCGAGTCGCCCGAACAGAAAAAGAAAAGGAAACGAAAAGAGGCCGCTACCTTGGCCAAGATCAAGCAAGGTAAAGAGCTTGCCCGTCGCAAGGCTGCTCGCAAGGGCGAGGACTCCGATGACGATGAAATAGCTAGCGACATGATGCATCAAAAGTCAAGGCCGCTGCCAGGACAGTTGGAAAACTGCGAGATTTGTGAAAAGAGATTCACCGTCACACCTTATAGCAAAACCGGACCAGATGGGGGTCTGCTTTGCGCTAAGTGCTCCAAAGAACTGGCCAAGGATGAGAAGAAGGCAAAACCAAAAAAGACTGCGCCCAAAACTGGCCGGCGTCAGAACCAAAGCAAACTGCTGGACGGTATCGCTCAACAAGGCGCTTCAAGCTTGGTAGAAATGTGCACAAAGGTAGGCCGGACTTGCAGACCACTGTTGGGAAAGGTTATCGTGGCTAATCAAGATATACAGAAAGTCGCGGACAATATCAACGATGTGGAAGAGTTTGGTGACTTGCCTCCACAGCTACTTCATCGCTTGAGTCAAATTCTATCGAAGAGACGAGTGCTCACTCCACGGACGCTTCAACTCTTTCTACGCTCAGATTTCGATGCAATCAATATCTATGATTGTGCAAGTAAGTAACTATCATTTCTCTCTAGTGTTTATTCTCTACTCCAGCTTACATTTATATCTCAGAACTCGAGACGGATGATTTCGAGAAGATTTTTACCTTCATGCCACATCTTGCGCATGTCAATCTGCGCTTTGCAGGTCAAATGAAAGATAGAGTACTGGAATACATGATGGACCGTCAGCTCAAGATCAAGCATTTGCAACTTGATGCTGCTAATCTCGTCTCTGATGGTTGCTGGCGACAGCTATTCATGAAACTCGGTTCTCAACTGGAAGGATTAAAGCTCTCGAATCTCGACTCTTCGTTCGATGACGAGACTGTTTTAGCTCTCAGCAGACAGTGTCCGAACCTTCGTCGGTTGAAATTGAGTCATTGCTGGAAAATCGGAGATGAAGCGCTTTCCGCCTTGGGCAACCTAACCAACCTTGAGCATCTGTCGATCAATCTGTTGCGAGATGTGCAACAAACCAACGTCATTAGTCTGATCGACAAACTCGGGCCCAAACTGCGCACTCTTTCTTTGCAAGGCTTTCATGATTGTGACGATGCGCTGCTCAAAACAATACACACTCGCTGTTCTCGGCTTGAGAAGTTGCGACTATCTGATAACGCTGTCTGTACCGACAAAGGGTATGTCAATCTCTTTACGGGATGGTCAAATCCGCCTCTGAAATTTGTTGACTTATCGTCCACTCGGGATATTGACAACTCTAATCCGAATGGGCCAGAAGAACCTGTGGGGCTTGCATCACAGGGCTTCAGAGCTTTGATGGAACATTCGGGATCGAAGCTGGAAAGATTGAACATCAGCTCCTGCCGGCATATTTCTCGTGATGCCTTTGAAAAGATGTTTGCTGCAGATCAGGCTTATCCTGCGCTCAAAGACTTGGATATCTCTTTCCAAACAGTCATGAACGATTTCATCGTGACATCAATCTTCAAGTGCTGTCCCGCCTTGCAGAAATTGACGGCATTTGCCTGTTTCAATGTGGTCAACATTCGCGTTCCAGCAGGAGTGGCGTTGATTGGCGGTCTTCGAGCTCAAGATTCGATTGTCGTCGAGGGAGATTTTTAAACTTTACTCTGGTCGACCGGAGACCGAATATTCGACTTTACTAAACTCATCGTTGGTTCTATTGTGTGCATCCCTCTTTCCTGATGGCTACTCAGTCGCTGGGCTCATCTTCCTTTTTTAAGATACCAAATGAAATGTTTTAGGCCCTGTTGATTCGAGCTGGGCACAAGTATATGCCTTTTCCTCTTTCGTCTGCCGTAGTTGCCAGCGATCACGACAAGTTGAGAATTGTGGTCACTACGTAAATGGGAATGTAGGAACAGCATTCCAGGCAACATCCGTGTGCCAACATTAATCTGTGAGGAATGTGACGTGGTACTAGCTACATGCGCAATACACAACTTCAAGGCTAGCACATAGCGAAATAATTGACAAGGCCAGTCGGTAAAAGTAGGTACCCGATACACTCTATCGAAGTCGAGGCTGGCCACTATCGCAGCCACCAAAAACATGTGATTTGTACGAGCCGAGCCAATTGATCAACTGACGTTTGGAGTTTCCGTGACCCAAAGTAGGCTGAATAATGGACATGTCTGGGTGACGGGCAAATTGCAAGACATATGATGCCATGATCCACAGTACACAGCTTGAACAGCTGAAAGTTAGAAGTGTCAGCGGCGATTGTCTTACTATGCAAATGACTAATGTGAAGGCTCCACTTGATCTTTAAAGGTCGGCTAGCATTCTTTAGTCCGTTGAGTAGCACTGCCCATCTTCGGTAAGGGTACTCCGTGATTTATTACAGAGTCCAGCCAGATCTTTTTTTCCTCGCCAGGTCAGAAGATGGAATGGGGATTAGAACACGTAGAGAAGGTCACTGCTGTAAAGCATTTCAATGATATTCGACATCAATGCAATATATATATATATAAATTTTTCTCTCAGTGTGTATTGTCGACGTGCACAGCTAGACGATCAAGCCGATCGCATCGAATGTCCCAAGGCCAAAACTCTAAGCTCTGGACTTCCCCTGATTCAGACCTGCGTATTGTACTTACCGCACAAACCCGGCGTACGCTGCATAGAACAAGCTATACAGGCGTAACATACGGTATCTGTGCTAGGGCGATGAGACAAGTCAGGCCCAATCAACGCCGCCTCTGCCGCCACAGTCACGACAATCATTAATGTAGCATAAACTCCGTCCGCCAGGTTTTTCTGGCAGCCACCGTGTAGCGCTAGCAAGAAACTATCAGTTTTTTGCTTCTGACTTCGACGGGTAAGCAAATACGTATATACCACACGTAGCATCTGAGATCTCGATATCTCCATCGGAGTTGGGATCAGCAGCAGACGGTGAGTATGCATTCTACTATGTAAGATACGAAGTAGCTAAGCGGGATTACATGCTAAATTTGGAGTCGATCAATACTCACCAATAATATACCCCTGTGTGCCGGTACAATTTGATCAATCAGTCGAGTCAATAATTCGTTACTGCTCATTAAACAGAAGCGTCGTAGTACGTAGCCTGAAGACCAAGGTCTTTTAAATCTAATGTAGAGTCTGGGTGCTTATATCAAGCTGTCATTAAAAAGTAAAACAAATAAACAGCATTCTCCTTGGCCGGAAACGGTGGGTTCTCGTCGGCGGCATACTATGTAAACATCGCCCAGTAGGGGCATGCCAGAAGGTCCACGGCGGCGCTAAGTAACACTTCACGAAAACATCCATCCATTCATCCATCCTCCACCACCCATCGATACTTTCTTCCCTTCATCTGTTTTTCACACATTGAACAATTCGTTTTTTGTTTCGCACGCACTTCGTCTCTTTCTTTCTTTTCTGTTTCTATAATATCGCCCCTGCACCTTGGTCGACCATTTAATAATAATAATACACCCTCGCTCTCCTCGGACTCGGCTCGGCCACAGCCTTCCGTGATTGCCAATTAATTCCTTTGCTGTGACCGGCCCAGACGTTGTTTCAGCAGCAATCAATCCACTCCTGCCCCGGCCCTGAAGTCTAAGTCTTTCTCGCTGACACTTGGGTCTTCGAGAGAAAGAAATCGTCTTCTACACTCGATCTTACCCTGGAAGCTCTAGCCATCTCGCTTGTCCATCTTCCTTCCCTGCGGCGGTTTGACACCAGGCACGGGTCTCACATTCGATAATACCGTCTCGATGCCGATCAAGCTTCCCAAGAGTTTCGCCCGACGAAAGTCGTCCGGCAACGTTCTCGATGAGGTGGAACAAGCACCTGAATCCTCGTTTCGCGTATTCGAGCGTCCAAATGGATTAAACAAGGGCAAGACCTTTTCCAGTGGTGAGGGCCGATACTACCGCCCAGCAACTGCGGAATCAGATAATATATTCTCTGGAATCGAAAAGCCTCTTCCCCACAATAGGTATGTCCCAGTTGATGGTCCTCTGTGGTCAAGGTGGTCCGGTTGCTGATTTACTTTACTAGAGCCAGCGGTGGAACCAACAATTCAGCCTCCACTGGTCTCTATGACAGCTCGTCTTCTGCTCGATATAGTTCATCTTCAACCCTGCCTTCGTCCACCGATGTCCCTGTACATAACGATCTCTCCCGAGGCGTTCATGACCTCCCGGTACCACCAGTTCCAGAATCTCCTTCCGTGTTTTCTTTGCGTGCCGCCGGCCGTACGTTCTCATTCGGAACAAGATCGCGTACATCTACGCCCACATCACATCAACAACTCCGCCAACAGACGACTGTGTCTCCATCGACCACCCGAGATCGAGCAACGACCGCAAGCTCGGCCAGCACAGCGATTCCTCCCAAATTGTTGGATTCTGATCTGACTGTAAGCGGGGCGGGTGATGAGGATGATAGCTTCGGTAGCATGTTTGAGAACTTTGGCAAGCGAAAAAGCGCCATCTTTTTGGACTCTTCGAAAATGGTATTGCCACCCGCGCAATTAACAAATTACCAGACTTATGTTAATGATCTGCAGAGTGATGTTCAATTGAACGATCGTCCAAACCCCAGTCAGAATGAACGAGGCGTTCCATTAGCTCCTATAATCACCGATAGGCGGCAGGCTGTTGAACCGTCACCCTACTCGTGGGATAGTCAGACGTCTACTAATGCCCTGATGCACGATGACAGCGCAAAACATGAAGGACGGACGTTAATGCTAGCACCGTCGCAATCCATGACCTCCGCCAAGTCCGCAGCCCCAGAGTCACCCGATAGCTACGATTCTGATGATTCGCCTTCATTCATAGCCAATAACGATGACGCCGAAATTGTTCGCAAATCTATACTGCTGTCTACTCGAAGCCCCGAAGCACCCGCTTCAACTAGTCCACATCCTAATACGAGCGAAGAAACCCCTCTTTTCGAGAGCGATGAGATCACGTCTAGCGCACAACTAGCCTCTCAATACGAAGACCACGTTGCCTCGGCATCTAACACACAAAACAAGGTCATGACGCCTGCTCAGTTTGAACGTTATCGTCAACAGAGAGAGATGACTCGCAGACTCAGCACTACTTCAAAGAGCGACAACTCAGAAACTGGAAATGATTACGAGGACGACGAAGAAGATGAAGACGAAGCGGAGAAGACCCGGGAAGCTGCACGACAACGCCGCAAGCAGGAGGCTCATTTATCCGTCTACCGTCAGCAGATGATGAAAGTTATTGGACAACAGGCTCCTCACCAATCAACCGGCTCTCTAAGCGGCTCCCAAACACTGCGCCCAATCTCCGAACACGGCAGTATCAGCACGCCAAACTTGCTGTCACGCTCGTCGATGCTCGGCTTACCCACAATTTCACAGGAGGGCGGTAAGAGTGATGGTGAGGATGACGATGATGTCCCTCTTGGAATATTGGCGGCACACGGATTTCCCAGCAAGAATCGGCCGCCTACTCGATTGAATGCGTCAAGCTCTAACCCCAATCTCCGTGTATCATATTCTGGATCTCCTGGTCCTTCCTCAACCGAGAATGCTACGGATCCTCGGGCTAGCTTACCTGTGTTTGCCCGGAACCTACCTCGAGATCCCTACTTTGGAGCCGGTATTGTAAATGCTTCTCATAGGGAGAGCTTGGCAATGGCCGGTGGAGCGCCTGCTTTAGGGTCCTCGCCATCTTCAACCTCCCTGCCACCTGGTGGTCTTGTGGGGGTCATTGCAAACGAGGAACGAGCTCGAGCGATGCGCAGAGGAAGTCCTAATGCTCAAGCTCAAGCTCAAGCCGCAGGAATTCCTCGTCCATATTCCGTTGCGAACATGGCCCATATGAACGCCCCAGGTCCTTGGAGTGGACCGACAGGTTTACCTCAATATCAGCAGCCTCAGGTGATGACACCAGGCGAACAGGCACAACTTCAGATTTCCCAGCAAATGACGGAGATCATGCAAGTGCAAGTACAAATGATGCAGCAAATGATGCAAATGCAGGGCGTTCCGCCTGGACAACAAACACCACAGATCAACCCTAACCTCCTTCCCGCCCTTGGACAACCTGTCAACATAGCCCACCGTCCGCAATCGATGGCATCATCCTTTCATCTACCTCCTAACCCACCCCAAGTTGATCAGCGCACCTTGAGCATGCTAGATCCCAATATGTCCCGATGGAACCTCAATCGACCGGTCTCAATCCACCCCGACGTAATTGGACGTCCTATGACACCGCAAGGCGGTCATGGATATGCCCCATCAATAGCACCTTCGGAGCGCAGCAATATTGGAATGGCCTCTCGCTACCGACCAGTCTCCATGGCTGGCCAAGAGCAGAATATGCCTCGATCATCAACGTTCACATCATCTCTCAAGCCTTGGAACAATGAGAACCCACGACCAACCTCCGTCTCTCCGAGTCACTTGCAGCCTGGCGACCGTAAATCAACCTCGTTGGCCACTGTGACAGTGCGAGCTGTGGGCGGTACCGGCAGAGATTCTATTTCTGGAAAACAGAATGTCCAGAATGCGGTTCCGGACGAAGATGAAGATGAAGCCTGGGCAGACCTGATGAAAAAGCGCGAGAAGAAGAAGAGCAGCTGGAAGTTGAAAAAGGAAAACTCGGCTTTGGGCGATCTTATGCACATGGTCCATTAAATAGTACATCAATCCTTTGATGGAGCTTCGACGCCCACGACCACGATGATTTTGATCTTCGACTATTACCTTATACGACTTCTTATCTTATACTTTCATAGTTCGGCATTACGATTCTCATCAGAGATCAACATCTCTATTCCAGTTATCTTCTGACCAGGATTGACTTCATTTTCAACCATTCTCTCTCTTATGTATAATCCTTTCATGATAAAAACCGGGTTACATAGCACTTTTTTTTGTTCGATGGAGTTGAGCAAGGTCATTCGGGTCATGATTTTTTCTTATTTTATGAGTAACATTTTTCCCCCTTTCTTCTTTCAGGATAATGAAAATGGATAAGTTATCAGACGCAACATGCACAAAGATGTACTTCTTTTTCGTCTTTGTTCCAAATTACAAGTAAAGGGTCGTCGTAGAAGTAGAGAACAAGTAAAATGATTGGCCGGAAGTCACGTGCTGATACTGACAGTTTCGCTGCAGGCAACTTTTCCGCCCGAGGAGGTCGCCAGCATCTTCATACAATCTAAATTGGAGCTTTCAGATCCATTTCGACAATCTCAACGCTTTATATTATAGCTCACATACTATTTCTCTTGGATACTTTCGTCAAATTCTTCTTATAGCTCCCTACTATCGGCGAGAGAGGAAGGGACCTGTTGGACGGGTATTCCAGCCGGTTTTTTTTTGTTATATTTTGTCTATCAAGCCACCGGTTGATTGGATAGAAGAATTGAAGCGCCAATATGAACGCTCCAGATAGGTGGGTTTGGCTGTCCTATCTATTCTGTTCTGTCATTTTGTCGTGATGGCTCGTTCGTGTTCGTCCACGAGGGCACCTTCCTAGCTTGTCATCTCTCCTCTCCTCACCTGCATGTCGGTCTCTGTTCCTTCTCATCTTCATGACCTCTCAGTCAATATCCCACTTCCAGCCTCTCTTTTAATTTCCTCTCATCCACCGTACTGCTTTCCCCTTCACCCCATCCAAATCGATCTCATGACCGATATGCCGTGGACCAAAAACGGCGAAAGCGCCGCTGCTTCCTGGAACGGAACTCGCTATCGAGATGCCTCTGCTCCCCCGCCTGCTGTGAATGTGCCTAAAAAGTATTTTGCTCTTTGCCTCTTGCCTCTCTTTTCATTCTTTTTCTTTCCTTGGATCGAGAGGAAGGGAAAGAGAGATGCCATATCTTGTTTGTCATTTGAAGCAACTGTGTATAGTGTGCTGATATCATCTGCTTGTTCAGAACAGAGGCCTTTATTCTGGGGGAAGGAGAAAAGAAAATTGAAGAAAAGGCAGACACACGTATGTATCGATTCGTTATTATGTTGATTATCTTCATGACTAATATCTGGACAGGAACTCCATCCACATCTATATTCACCATTAATAAAGAAGACCACTCCGTGGGTAATCTTCTCCGTGGCCGGCTGCTTCAGAACCGCCACGTCACCTTCGCTGCTTATAAAGTATGCTTGTCTTGCCCCTGGTTATAAAGCCAATATGTAAAGACTAATGATAAAAAGATCCCACATCCTCTCGTGCACAAACTCGAGCTCCGAGTACAAACAGATGGCGAGATCACGCCCAGGGATGCTCTCATCGCGGCTTGTCACGATACTGTCCGAGATCTGGGTACATTATCTCGAGAGTTCACCAAGGAGTTTGAATTGAGGAAGATGGTGGGTGCTTCTCAGCATCAGAATGGGACTCAGGATGGGTTTTAACAGTGGCGTTGCTGGAAGATATATTTCATAATAGGCGTTTGTTTGGGATGTTTTATCGGCAGTTAATGACAGTTGAAAGTGTTATCGTCTTTGACTCCTCTCGTGTAACATCTAACTACATATTTAAGGCTCCAATAGGTACTTGAACATCTGGCAGAAGTCGCACTAGTTTACGAAAGCCGGCATATTACGTCCGCTCTCGAACTACTAGTTTGAAATGAGTATTCCACTTAAACATAATCTATCTATCGAAATGAATAACCCAAAAAGAGAACCAAAAATGAATGGTTGAGTCAGGCACCATGTACTACGTAGAAGCCGTTGTTGACTTGGGCATCCGGTTGTGGCTAGCGCGTGTTGGACTGTGGCTGTCCGTTCTGTCAGTTTCCACTTTCCCCCCTTCTCCGCCGTCATTGTTTCCAACCTCCTAAATAGCTGCTACAAACTTCACATTTAGCATGTCTGCTTGCCTCGCGTGCGTGTGCTATATTGTATGATCCTTGGATCATTTTTCTTTTCAGTTTCATGTCCATATTATCTGTATAAATGTATTCTGCCTCGAATTCGTTCCTTGGCGGCGCAAACAGCGCTCGCCAGCAGCAACAGGCATCACCATTCCAGCAACAGCAACAGCAACCAGCTGGCTTCCAGCATGGCCTAGCCACCCAACCCACGGGCTTCCCTGGTGTGCAGCAACTCCAGCCCCAGTTCACCGGATTCCCAGGCGCTCCTAATGCGGTAGGGTTTCAACAACCGTACAGTCAAACATCGCTCCAACCGCCCCAGCAGCAGCAACCGCAATTGCAGTCCCAGTTCACCGGATTCCCAGGCGCTGTTGCTCAGAACCAATTCGCTCCGAGTCAGCCAACACAAGCTCCGCAGCAACAAAATGCAGTTCCCCAACCAATTTCCAGTGCATCCGCAGCGCCCCCCACGATTGCCGTTCACAAGACATCGGCGCAGATGGCGCAATCGTTCATTCAGGACACCTCGTCTTCTCGACCGACTCCGCCGCCGAAAACGGGGCCGAGAATGCCGAATATGAGGCTTTCGTTCATCACTGCGGAGGATCAAGCCAAGTTTGAGCAGCTATTTAAAGCCGCGGCTGGAGATGATGTGACATTGGATGGTAGGTGCTCGTCTGATAATGTAGGGTTTCGTGGGTTTATTTTGCTAATATCGGTTGAAGGAGACAAAGCTCGGGATATCTTGTTGCGTTCACGGCTACCTGGCCAGGATCTATCTAAGATTTGGTGGGTATTTCTGATGAGCTAAGAGCTTGTGAAACTAACATATGTTCTAGGGTCTTGTCAGATACCAACAAAACCGGCCAGCTTTTCTTCCCCGAGCTTGCATTAGCTTTGGTGAGTGAAATTTTGAACTTGTTTGATTAATGACCAGCGCTGACGAACTCATAGTACCTCTGCAACTTGAGACTTACCGGAAAGGATATTCCCACGTCTCTGCCCGAAAAAATCGCCAATGAAGTTTCGTCAATGGTCGACATCATTTCGTTCGGCGTCCCCGATACTCAGTCAAGCGCGCCACAGAGCAATGCTCCCAAGTTCGACGCTCCTCTTTTGCAAAACTCTGCAGCGCCCCCGGCTCCAAAACAGCCCACGCCGCAACAGCCGTCAAACACGCAGCTCCTGAATCAGCTAACTGCTCAGCCTACTGGATTCTATAACCAAGCGACTGGGTTCCAGCCGCAAGGTCTAGCACCGCAGCCTACTGGATTCCCGGGACAGTCGCAACCTGTTCAACCCCAAGCTACCGGCTTTCTTAGCAATCCGCAAGCAACTGGATACAATGGCCCACGCCCTCCCATGCCACCTATGCCCACTGGCTTTGCTTCCCATTTATCTCCATCACAGGCTGGATTGGCTCCGTTGGCTGCCCAGCCTACTGGTGTTCCTGGCCAGTGGGGATTTGTTAATACGCCTGCAACCGGGTTGCCGAACATTGATGCTCTGAAGCAACAACTCATGCCACAGCCTGGACGCGAAGGAGGGTTCAGTACGACTGGTCTCTCGGGCAATGCGAACATTCCATGGGCTGTTACTAAGGAGGAGAAGAAAATCTACGATCAGCTTTTCCGCGCCTGGGATGGTATGAATAAGGGATTCATTGGTGGAGCTACTGCTATCGAAATCATGGGTCAGAGTGGCTTGCCGACTTCGGATCTAGAACGCATATGGACATTGGTAGATTCCAATGACAAAGGAAAGATCAACCAGGACGAGTTCTGCGTCGCTATGCACTTGATTTACAGGAGACTTAACGGCTATCCTATTCCTACGCGCTTGCCACCGGAATTGGTTCCGCCTTCGACAAGGAACTTGAATGATTCTATAGGCACAGTCAAGTCTTTGCTATCTCAGGATGCAGAAGCCCGCAAAACAAGTGGTGCTTTCCTTCAGCCCCAGAAGACAGGTGTCAGCTACCTGAAGGATCACTCTTTCCGAGGTGGCGCAACATCTCCCGGTGCAGCAACGCGACGTGACGCCACCAGGTACCAGAACAGAGATGAAGTTGGATATCGCTCCAGCGCTCGTCGTAGAGTTGGTAATGGTGGCAGGACACCTTCTCCAGCTGCTTCATCTCAAGTCTCGGAAAGATCAGATGACGAATTGAGTGTTGATCAGCTGAAGAAAAAGCTTCGCGAAACGAAGATCATGCTGGACGCTGTCGATTTCAGGGACCAGAACCAAGCGGAAGAAGATGATGCTATGGACCGCAGAGATAGACGTGAGGCAGAATCTTTGATGGATCGCATTCGTCGGGTCCAAGATGATATTGACACTGATCCCAAGTCTGCCTTCCGTGGTGTAGACTCTGGGGCTGAACGGCGTTCTTTACGCCGTCAGCTCCAGTCATACCAAGACAAGATCCCCGAGATTGCCTCTAACGTACGCAAGGTCGAGAGAGCTATTGCCGAAGCTAGACTTGAGCTATTCCGCTTGCGTGATGCTAAAGCTCACCCTAACAGTGCCCTGAATATCATTGGTACCGGCCCAGGAGGCGCTATAACCGAAGCCGACAGGATCAAAGCTCGTGCCAGGGCTCGTATGCAGGCACGTGCCGCCGAATTGGCAGGTCGCCCTGTTCCCACTTCGTCAGATGACGAGGGTGCAGCTACTCGCCGACTTGAAGAAGAAAATGTAAAGATCAAAGCAGAGCGTGAGCGTAACGAGGCTATGACAAAGGACGTGGAGGAAAGCGTCAAAGAGTTCTCACAAAGTCTTGAGGATAGTCTCAAGGAGGGCACGGAAAACTCTACTCGTGAGCATGAGAGGCGCCGATGGGAAGAGGCTCTCGGAGTGGAAGATACAATCCGAGACTTTATCTACGATTTACAGCGTGGTAGCCGAACAGCTAAGATCCGTAAGGAGGACCAGGCTCGTTCCGTATCCAGGGAATCGCCGTCGGCGATAAGATCTGACTTACCGTCACGACCCGCTCCGAGCTCGACAGAACCGACTGCATCTCTTGCGGGTCAGACTCACGAGGAACGTGTGGCTTCGGCAAGGGAGCGTGCGCAAAGGCGCATTGCCGAGCGCATGGCTGCGGCTGGTCTCAAACCTAGCACCGACTCCGGCGACACTCTTCTTCAGCGTCAAGAACGTGAAAGAAAGGAACGTGAAGAGAGATTGAAAAAGGCGGAGGAGGAAGATGCCAAACGGGAGCAAGAAAGGCAACGCCGTCTCCTTGATGAACGAACGCCTGCGCCCGCTGCTGTTAAGGCCGCTGGCAAGAAACCTCCTCCAGCTCCTCCCTCACGCAAGGGTCGACCAGACGGTCAAGCTGAGTCAAAGACTGCCGACGAAACGGCAAAGGCTGAAGAGACCGCAATCAAGGAACAAGCGATACGGGAGGAACAAGAGGCTCAGGAAGCTGAGACAAGACAACTTGAGTAAGTTCTTAGCCTTACGATGCATTGAACTGTAATAAGCGACGTATTCTAACTTGGATATAGGGACGAGACTCGTCGACAAGAAGATGAGCTACAGAAGGAACGTGAAGCTCATGAAGCGCGCCTTCGCGCTCTTGAAGAGCAGGTCCGTGCCGGTAAAATAAAGAAGCAGGAAGAGGAAAGACGCAAGCAGGCCGCAGAGCGAGAGGCAAAGGAGAAGGAAGCCAGACTTGCTGCGCAGAGGGCTGAGTTGGAGGCAGCGAAGGAGCGTGAACGTCAACTACAACGAGAACTCGAGAACCTCGATGAGAGCTCTTCTGACGAGGAGGGTCCTGTTGATATCAGCACTCCTGCAGCTCCCGTATACTCTCCTCCACCAGTCTCTGTGGCTGCAGCCGAAGCTGTCGATGTGCAACCCCCGCCACCAGTCAATGGTTCGCCATCCAGCAGCCGTAGCGTCGGTGCGGCCGAGTCAAAAAACCCCTTCTTCCGACAGCTCAACCAACCCGCTGAGGCTCAATCAGCCGCGGCCATTTCCCCTCCTTCGACAGAACCTGCCGCAATCACTCCTTCCTCAGAAGGACAGTCCACAAATCCATTTTTCAGGCTCCAGCAGCAGCAACAAGAGGCCAGCACAAAAGTTGCATCAGGCCCAGCAGCCATCCCCGGTCCTCTTGAACGAAAGCCTCGTGCACGTCCCGAACAGGACGATGACTGGTCTGCTGCTGGATCCGACAATGAATCTTCTGATGACGAGGATGACGACCGTGTAGGAGGCGGAAGCGCTAAACAACTTGCAAGCATTCTCTTCGGCACTATGGCACCTCCTAGACCTTTGAGCGCAATGGACGATTCGAAATCTGCGACTCCTGTTCAAGAAAACAGTCCCACCGTGCCGCCTCCTCCGCCGGCACCCCCAGTTGAAGAGGCTCCCTTCTCACCGGAGGCCGAGACTCCAGTGGCAGTAACAGCACCCTCCGCTCCTCCTCCACCACCACCACCTCCACCCCCAGGTGCTGCTGCTCCTCCTCCACCGCCTCCACCTCCTCCTGGTGGTGCTCCTCCTCCTCCACCACCTCCACCCGCTGCTGGTCCTCCTCCAGCCTTGGGCGGCGGTGGTGGCAATGACCGCGGTGCACTATTTGCATCCATCCGAGCTGGAACTGGGTTGAAGAAGGTTGAGACCAAAGACCGAAGCACAAGCTCGGTTGCTGGTCGTGTACTGTGATATTGAAATTGGTTGCTGAACATAATCCATTGCTTTTAGTCTATAAACTGTGTGCTCTTTGCTTTGTTCCGGTCTACTGTTTGGACTAACATCAAACAGCGTTGGTTCGATGTAATTGTATTTGCCAGTCATTACAAGTATTTATATCTCCGTCACATGCCTGCTTTATCTTCATTTACAGATTGTAAATTAGTCCTAGGCTACTACGTGTCAGGCTACTGTGTAGAATATAATAGTGGTCTTGTTAACTCGAAGTAGCAGAGCTTTTACTAGGTACACATTAGTTTACAATCTCGTTCGTAAACCTGTCGTGATATACCCAGTGCAAACAAGATAATGCGTATGGGGGCGAAATCGGAAACTGTAATTGTCAGAAGCACGAAGAGAGAACGTAGGTAGCATCAACAGAAACCCCTGCTAACGAAATACACGATGCAAGAGAAAAGATCTATATCACAAGCTCAACAATGACGTTGCCCAGCGTGCTCAGCGACCAAAGCACAATGAGTCCCCAGCCGATTTTCCGATCCATTTTCCAATGATTCAGCGGGACTATAATCAATAGTCCGACAAGTGTAACGAGTAATGTCAGACCACTAATCATGAGATTTTTCGAGATTGTAATTTTGTACGGAGCATGGCGCGCGACACCCTCGATTGCTGATGTTGTTGGGGCCTCGACATTGGAGTGTAGTGTCATATACAGACCACCCATGCCGATGCCGAGTAGTATGTTGAGCATGGGCCCACCAAAGCAAGCACTCAGCGCCATGACTGGGTATCCTAGTCTAGCTACAGTAATGTCCGCCACAAGGTCACTCAATGAGTTGCCCACGGCAAATACAGTGAGACCTAGAAGTGAGTCACTGATATTCAGAATCACGCCAAGAGTTTTCAACAGACTGACGACTTCATCTGCGATTATCCCGATCCAGCAGATGCCGACAATGAAGCCAATGAACGATAGAAAGGGGCGGAGTTGAGTGGGTGGTTGCGTGAGATCGTCGTGTTTTTTTAAAAATATATTGAGAAGTATGGCGCATATAAGCGAGGCGCCTAGACTGATAGGGATGGGGATGATCAAGTTTCGTAAGTTATGCTCGTCATCCAGGAGGCTCCAAATGGCTATGATGGCGAAAAGGGGCGACGTAAATACATGAATCGTTGTAAGTGCGCGGTGCCAGGTTCGTGTTGCAGCAGACGAGGGGTCGTCATTTAACTCTGGTGGGCCGGCTGCCATTTCAGAGTCAAGTCTTGGTCTGTTGGGAAGACTACCTAACTCCTGAGCTTGCGCTACTGGGGAAATGTGTTCTGTACTATGACGAAAGCCGTTTCCAAGTCGCTGATGATCTTCAGGTTGTAGAGTTGGCGATTCATCAGGCAGCTGAATGATCGGTGTTGGTTGATACTGAGTACCACTAGTGGTAGTAAGAACAGCAGATGAATGGGAGCGACGGTTGTCCCATTCATTCTCTGTAGCTTCAACTCGATTAGGATCTATGACTGGAATCGTGACCGTGAGGAAGAAAACGCTGGGCGCCGCAACGACACCTAGAATCTTTGCCCAAAGGGATTTTGATTTCCAATCACAGAGCGTTGGAAAAAGGGTGAAAAACATGGTTCCAGGAATCAGCGATGGAGAATGCCACCACTTTGACACTAGCTCTTCCTGAGCAAACACATCTCGATATTCTGTAGTCGGTGAGACAGCAGCGAGGGGGAGATTCAGACTGGATGGTCTGGGAGACATAGAAGCTGGTGAGTCGACAAAGGCAGGAAACCTTATAGTGTCATTGTCGCTTTCGTCTGATTGCTCAAAAGTAGCCGGCTGTGGAAGTGTGTGGCCGAATGGGGATACACCACTCGGCGATGGAAGCTGATGTGTTCGAGGTGACGCTTGGTAATTCGGAGAATTGAAGATAGCTTGAGGAACGGTCAAGTGATCAGATAATGTTGTCTCGGGAGATCGGGGGACAGTAAGAGTAGATGTTGTTGGTTGGTGTTGTACATGTTGAACTTCACTATTCTGTTGTAAGGTAGCGTTATGGGAAGATCTCCCAATCACTGGAATCAACGTTCCACTGTGATGCTTTGCATTGTTTGAGCCAGTATCTACACGCAAAATAGGTGTAGCATTAAGTGAAGCAGATCGACGCTGATCCGAGAACTCCTCTGGTCGATAAAGGGATGTCTTATTCTGACTCGACCTTGGCAAGATACGAGGTGACGGGCCGGCAGAATCTGTATCCATATAATGAACGAGGTCAATCGTATCATCGTGTATATTCTTCGCTTTCTTCAAAGATGAAAGGACAGACTGGAATTCTAGAGCGCCGACCAAGCTTGGCCGAATCGATGTGGCAGTTGTTCTCCGCACATATAAAGGTGGCCGTGTGACACGCATATTCTCACGTATTTCAGCAAGATATCTGTTACGTGTCTCATCGTCTTCTTCTTCTTCTTCTTCGTCATCGTTCCATACCGGCCTTTCAAGTGCCTCAAAATCGGGCGATGTCCGGCCCGGTAATAGCCTGCTCGATTCTCCACCAACAGGATCGTCATCGACCGATCGTTCTTCTAGATCCAATTCTTGGCTTTGAGGTATGTGGAATTGAGCTCTTGCTGCAAACTCTCTATCGTACTTTCGTCGTTGACGAGTGAGATACCAATGCCAGGACACAACTAGGACGACATAAAAGACATAGAGACCGATCATTGATGCACATTCCCAAGCATGTAGTTCACCATCAGCTAGTACAACCACTGCTAGAATAGCAGCCAAGATAAAGAATCCGACGTCGCGTACAAAGCTCCGACGGGCGACTTTGAAAGGTCTGGCCAGGGCCATTGAGCCGGCCACCACGGCTGTGATGAAGCACGCCGCGCCAATCAGTTCTCCTACAGCTAAGCTACCGCTATTCGAACCCATTGCAGCGAATGTTGAGAAGACATCTGGACTGCCGTTGCCAAAAGCCAGAAAAGTGACTCCAGTCAAACTTTCGCTCATCCCGAAAATGCTAGCAATCGTGCTGAGATTGATGCATAGAAAGTCACTAGCAGCAATGCCGATGGTGCTAAAAAGGAGCGACAGCCATGCTATGATAATGATAAATGCAATTGGTTGTGCATGGCGAAGCGAGCAGTAATATAGTTGAAGATAGGAGAAAATTCCATCCTCATCAGGACAATTGCTCTTGACGAATGAGCATTGATCATCTGCATCACGAACAAGGCGGCACTACTTGCGTCAGTACCTGTAAAGAACCTCATAAAATATAAGGAGAAGTCGTTATACCTCTATTTCCTGCTCAAACGTCTCAAAGAGTCTTGAGCTGTTTGAACCTTCAACCTGAAGTCCTGGATAGATCCTCCGTTTCTGGAAGCTATTATCACTTAGTAGCGACGGGATTTTCTTATCGCTCTGAGAAATCCAGCTTCCGAGAGCCAAAAGTGTGAAGATCCCGATGCTCAGAAAGAAAGGTCGAGGGTGGTATGGCTTGTGTCTCGCACGCAGCCTAGTCGGCGCTGATGAGGATGACTTGTGCTGTGTGAACATTACGACCGTAGCATTGTGATTGTCGCAATTTGGATGCAGTGTGAAATTTTGCCGGATATGTATATATACAAGGCACCCCTTGAGATATCAAATTGTCGCAATTAGGCATAACACATACACCCGCGAATCATATGATCAGATCTCAATAGTAGCCCTTCATGTGTGTGCATATAGGGACTTGATGGCTCAAGTCACCTAACAAGGTCAAATGGCGTTCAGTAAAGTTATACAGTGAAGCTTAAAGAATATACAATGCCACAGGAGCAGCGAAGGTAAGAGAAGGAAGACGAATTACTGGTTGCTGACTGGTGATTTCGCAAGGCAAGACTAATGACGACGCTTTATCGATAAGCCCTCTGATAACATCACGTGAGCGAGGGCACGTGGTACGTTTATGGAAGCTCCGGCACGCCGTATGTTTTGTTGACAACCCGCGGAACGCCCACCCATCGCACCTGCCGTAACATCTCGCAAAACAACAAAGCAGAAAGAGCGACTGTCAACCTCCAGCACTCCGAAAACAAGCGCATCTACATTGCAGTCGATCTAGCATACCGCTCAGCCACATCATACGAAGAAGATGAATAACTGAACAACTTCAGACTTGTTCTTGTATCGTTTGCTTTTCCAATATCATATACGATTCCGGCTCGCGATTCATCATGCCTCGTGTTGTGAATCCATCAAAGAGCCATCGCCGCTCGAATGGCGGTGCCTCAACCCCGCAGAAGAACTCTCCCATCAAGTACGGAAAGAGCGATGCACCAACGTCGGATATAGGCTAACTATTTTTGCTCGCAGGATCCCGCTCAATGATGACATGGGAGAGAAGGCTGCTCGAATGCAGTCGCGACAAGCTCAGCATGACCGCCAAATGAATCAGATCAAGGCTGCTGTGAAGACGCCCATGCCCCCTCGCAGACAATACGATCGTGCCGATAGTCAAAGCCCAGCAACACCACGTGGTTCTCATCGACGAGGTCGGGAAAGCGACGTTGATGGTCGCGGTAGAGGTGCAACCCCTGCAAAACGAGTCCCTATTCTTGCCAACTTCGAAGAGTGGATGAAAATGGCGACAGATAATAAGATCAACGCTGCTAATTCGTGGAACTTCGCCCTGATTGATTACTTTCATGACATGTCATTGCTCCGCGAAGGAGATGGCGTCAACTTTCAAAAGGCTAGTTGTACGCTTGACGGTTGCGTTAAGATCTATACAAGCAGAGTGGATAGTGTCGCGACTGAAACCGGAAAGCTCTTGAGTGGCTTGGCCGATAGCCGAGATCGCAAAGCCCAGGAAGGCGAAGGGGCTGAAGGCGACGAGGAGGAAGAGGAAGAGGGCGAGGACGGTGTACGAAGAAAGGCAAAGAAGAAGGTTAGTACCATTTCAATTCTGATATTTTGTTTAACTGCTAACATTACATACAGACGCGCTCTCATGAGGCTACGCTCGCCCCGTCGTTTGCATCGCTACAATTGAAAAAGCTCGAGCTTGAGTTTGCTGTGGACCCGCTTTTCAAGAAAGCATCGGCCGACTTTGACGAAGGCGGTGCCAAGGGCCTATTGCTGAATCACTTATCTATCGATGGTCAGGGACGTATCATTTTTGATAGTAGTGATGACGTGGACGAGACAATCAATGGCGGAGATCATACCCAGGACGACGGAATGAATGGCAGCGCAGAACCAGAGGAAACCCAAGCCAAGGAACCGGAGGGCGACCCTATGGATGTTGACCCGGTGGAAATCGATATCTTCTCACTCGGAAACAGATTCTTCCCCGATCTAGATCGCCTTTCGGAACAAGACATCTGCCCATCCTTGAAGAACCTCGATCTAGGTGACCCGAGCGGCTCTCTTGATATGCCATTGCTCAAAGCTCCCGAAGAATGGAGACACGATAAGGACCACGCCGAGTCTGACCCGGCAAGACGTATGGGTGATGCTTCTGGCATTATGCTCGACGATGATAATGCTGTGGGATTTGATGACGATGATGGAACCTTTGCAGGATTCGATATTGGCGAAGACGCTGGCTTCGGTGAAGGTGGAGAGGCCTGGGCGCGAGAGGCAGCATTGGAACCCTTATTGAAGGTCCATCGCATGGATATTGGTGGAGAAGACGATCCGGAGGCTGCCGAGGACGGTGATCCTTACACGTTGTCGATCTCCCACCAACCAGCCAATAATGAGCACGAGAACATCCTAAGTTACTTTGATAACGCTCTACAAAAGAACTGGGCGGGTCCTGAACATTGGCGAATCCGCAAGATCAAGGAGACCAGTGCTGCCAATTCTACGGCTGCGCCAAAGCAACGTAAAGAAAAGGAGCCATTCGTGATTGACTTTTCTGCTCCTCTGGATGCTACGGCAGCTGATTTAATATACACGCAAGCAAGCTCAAATTCTGCTATTTCAATCCCCAAGACGCAATGGAAAACAAAAGGACGCAATCTTCTTCCAGATGACAAGCACTTCAACTCGCAACAACTGTTGCGTCTCTTCCTTAAGCCCAAGGCTCGCATGGGATCGAAGAGATTCTTTGGGGCTCGCAGGACAGGCGAGACTAATGAGATGCGTGTTCCAGCGGCAGGCGAAATGGATGAGGCTTTCTGGGCAAATCACAAACCTGAAAATGGCGCACAAGCGGACGACGAAAAGGTGGCAGGCAGATATGATGCCGACTTCTTTGCAGACGACGATGGGCTTGCGTTCCCTGACGGGCTGCCGATGGGAGACGACGACGACGACAACTTACCATTTGCGGACGCTCGAGAAATGTTCTCGCCCGCAGGTGACATGGATGCCCGGCCGACAACATCAGCGGGTGATGGATCGGGAGCCACAGGCTTAACAGCTCTATTAAATATGGTTGGAGCTACACCTGGCTCGGCGCTTCATGGTGGGGGATTCGGCTCACAACTAGTGACGCAAGGTGGCCGTCGTGTTCGGCCCGACTATGTCGCTTACGCACGTGTGGCCAAAAAAGTTGACGTTCGGCGGTTGAAGGAAGAAATGTGGAAGGGTATGGGCAACGGATTGATTGAGTCCATGGAATTCAACTCGGCCTCGGACGCAGCAGCAGTCATCGATCAGCCCGAAGAGCCTACTGATGATGATGGGCCACCGACGCCTACCCCGAAGAATAGGCAGTCAGACGCAGACCATCCAATGCCTGACATTACGTCTGAAGTTGAAAAACACGGTCAACTGAAATTCACGAACGTCATGAACTCTCTCAAGACTGTATATCCGGAAGAATCGTTACGAGACATTAGTACATCATTCGGATTTATCTGTCTGCTGCATTTGGCCAATGAAAAGGGACTGGTTTTGCAGAACGGCGGCGGCTTTGGCGAAGGAGAAGGCACCCTCGAGGAAATCTATATCACTAAAGATGTCGGGGCAGTGATTGACGGTGATGTTATTTAGAGCGGACAGGCGGCATGTTGATTCACGATCATTGTACAGAGCAATTGCTTATGTGGAGTTGGCGTTTTATCACGATGACAGACCAATACATCCATACTGGTTTACTTCTAGCCAGCCTCCTGAGACTTGACTATATCTAAGCTCCGTCCTACGGGACTGATGGGCCGCTGAATGAGGCAACATGCACGGACCACACAGGCTGGATTGTGCAGCCTCAGGCATCAAGGTTATTCTAAGATTACTACCTGACAGTAAGTACTACAAGTTGGATGGCTGGTCCATACACTGTATCATGCAATAAGCGTGACCATCCCGCAGCGATGTGCATATTCTTTGTTACAGGCACAGCATCAGACAATAGCATCGACGACTCGACATGTGGGTATTATTTACTACGTTCTCTGTACTCGTAGAACAAATGTGACGAACTGGAATCACACAGGGTGATTGGTGACATATTGGGCCCCTAAGAAGGCGTCCGCGCTTCGGTAGACCCCGTGATTGGGCAGCCTGAGGCCCCCGCGTATCGCTTGGCGTGCCAAGTCGAGTCCTCACGGCGCTGATTGGCTGGCTGTTTGTGACGAACAATGCACGCTCTATCGCACATCACGCTCTCGCCCATGCAGCCACCACTGATTAATCCGTCCGATTCATCCTGCCTCGTCCTGTCGAGGCCTCCCCGCGCGCTATCTTGCATCCTCCATCGCCCAATCGACGCCGAGATGCTGCACTTGAGCGCAAAACAGGCACACGGCAGCTAGTTCAGGCCCTCCAATCACTCGCTCAAACTGCCCTAGATCTTCTGTCTAGCATGGAAGCCCGGCGCTAACTGCAGTCAATCACTCAATGGGTGATCATGCTCTGCCAGAAGTAAGCAAAAGAGGGGAGCATGCATTGGCTCCGGTTTCCCCGTTTCCCATGTCTCGACAATTCATACATAGACCATGGAGTGCGGCCCTCAGAAATCTTCTGTCCCATCTCAAGCTGTGCTTCTCTTGAATTTTGCTTCAGTAATTGCATTGCTTTGAACACTGCGCAGGTCCGCAGCTAGTTGATTCTTTCTGCTCTTTATCTACATCACCGGTAGCTTCATATTCGACCGGTGGAGTACCTGCCAGCAGAGTCTGCTGAGCTCACCGACTTTACAGCTTAGAGCTGAGCTGCACATCAACCCGTCGAGAGCAGGATCTCTCGCTGCCAATCCACCATGTCTAATCAACAAAATCCCATATCCATCATGCGCAGCTCCTCGAGGTCTTCGTCTTCCTCCTCTGCTTCCGAATTCAAAAGTCCTCGCACAGCACGGTTTGCAGAGGCAACGACGGTAATTTCACCTATTGATCCGTCAGACGGACGCCGATCACCATTTGCCGACCCTCCGGCTTCTGTCATGAAAGAGGCTCAGCATCACGTATCTGATGTTGGATTCGGATATGTGGCTGACAGCGATCCTTCACGATATGCGCATCAACCTATGACACCGGCCTCGCCTTTGAAGAGCGCTCTCAAAACCCCGGGTACCGCGAGAACGCTGAACCCGTTTAGTCCAACATTCCGGGAGGAGGTCAAACTAGAAAAGGAAGAAGTGAAGACGGCGAGAGAAAACAAGCGAGATTTGGTAAGATAAACAATTCGAGAAGTACGATAAGTACTAACGATCATCTGCAGAAAATTAAAGTCCGAGTCCGAGCTGCCAAAGTTCTTTTACGAACTGTAAACTTTAGCTGTTCTCTCATTGTCCTCTCGATGCTGTCAACCAGCTTGACCATTTTTAGAGCCACCAAAGATCTGCCTGCTCGCAGTAACCTTCCACCATGGGCAGTAGGAACCAACCCTTGGCCACAATATTTGCTACTGGTCATGTCATGCGTTTCTCTGGCTAGTGCTCTATTTGTCTTTTACGGATACTGGCGAGGCGGTCATCGCCGAGCTGAAAAGGTTGCTGTGTGGTACTCTGTCTTTTCGGTTGGCTTCTTCACCTTCAGCACTGTTATGTGGGTAGTTGGAGCAGCTGTCTTCCAGAGCTCAAAGGCAAATAGCCATGGACAAGACCTATGGGGATGGTCTTGTAACGATAACCTCCGCCACCAGCTTTTCCAGGATCAGGTCAACTATTCCTTGGTCTGCCGTTTGCAAGATTGGTCACTGGTGTGTGCGATTATCGAAATCGTTCTCGAAGTGATTGTCATCTCCATCTATGCCGTTGGCTTCTACCGATTCTACACCAAGCAGCGCCTGAGGAAGACCATGGATGTCCGCGACAAGGCCCGTTCAGACTTGTATCTTGCTCAGCTCCGCGTTCAATCTGCACCAAACACACCTGGATTTTTCCCCATGACACCCAAGTCTCCCTACATGTCAATGGCCGCTCAACAATACCATCGAGATGCGTACTCTGCAGCCGAGAATGGTGAGAGCTACGCTGTTCAATATGCAATGCCAAAGTCACCCACACGCGTAGTAACTAAACCGTTCCAACTTCAAGCACCCCCTACACGGGTGCAGAACGCAACACCAAAGGTCGCCCAACAGGGCTTTGGAGCTCCCGCTGTTGGCATCGCTCAGTCTTCAGACCACTCCAATGAAGAAGATATGTCGGAGAAGGTCAACGACCATGTTGGCGCTGCTCCGGGGGAAAAGACCTACGAAGCCGTACCGATTCCCGGGGCGTATGCCGGGCCAATGAGTCCCAGCTATCCTCCCCCGCCAGGTCAGAGTCATGGATATGACTAGGAAATGTTGAATTTCCTGATACGTTCAATGTAGATCGATAATATTGTTATGCTGTGTCTTTTCTTGTATTTCTTTTTGGTACGATATTCCCAGGCGCCCGGCGATCACGGCGATTTCTTTTTGTTCTACTCTTTTGATTTGCTAGGCGGGTCTCTTCATATATAGGACGATAATTCAGAGTATTGAAGAAATTGAGATGATTTCAAAGTTGAAATGTGGAATGACGGCCTAGAAGTGTTTAGTCAAGCCAAGAAATGATCCACCTTAACTTGATCTTCACTTGGTCTTAGCATCCAGACTCTCGTTCAACAACTTGTTCAGATGATCCTCAATCAATCGATTAATTGATAGTACGGAATGCTTCTTCGTTGTATCACTACCGTGTCCCGAATCACCAGGACCGCATCAAGTTCCAATATTTGCAGTCGTAAGTTGTCCTTCCGCAAGCAGCTCATTCCTCAGATCGATCCCCTAACTCCTGAAATGTTTACTTAGTCTTGCCCCACCAGCGCCTTAGCAGCAACAACATCCGCCACATTTCATCTTCTCGACCGAAGACTACCACAACAGCTACTACGACTCAGAGCAGCAAATCACCCTTGAAAATCCTCCCCTTTGTTGCTGTCCTCGTGATTGGTACCGGTTCATACGTTCTGCTGGTTAAATCTCGTGCTTCTACGCCGCGCAAATAGACCTCTCTCTCACAACCATCGAACTCCTCTTACCCCAACGAAAGGATAAATATGGCACCAACACCGCGCTTCTCCTCCGACAAAGTCACAGTTGTCTTCGTCCTCGGCGGCCCCGGCGCTGGCAAAGGCACACAATCGGAAAACCTCGTACGCGACTATGGCTTCAACCATCTAAGTGCCGGCGACCTGCTACGCGCCGAACAAGTGCGCGAAGGAAGCGAGTACGGCGAATTGATCCGTCACCACATCCGCGAGGGCACTATTGTTCCCATGGAAGTCACAGTCGCTTTGCTGTCGAATGCAATGGCCTCCATCCTCGAACAGAACAGCTCCAAGACCACACCGGCCCGATTCCTGATCGATGGCTTTCCGCGCCAGATCGATCAGGCACATTTCTTCGAAGAGACTGTCTGCGTTAGTAAATTGGTTCTCTTCTTAGTTTGCCCTGAGGAAATTATGTTGGGCCGGTTGTTGAAGCGTGGTGAGACCAGTGGTCGCGACGATGATAATATCGAGTCGATCCGTAAGAGATTCCGCACGTTTGAGCAGACTTCCATGCCTGTTGTGCGTGAATTCGAGGAGAAGGGCAAAGTTATCAGTGTGCAGGCTACGGGCTCGAAGGAGGAGGTATATGAGCGGATTCAGTCTGAGTTGAAGGCCAAGGGCGTTGATGCTTTGTAGGTTCTCTCTTTGGAGGATTGTTCATATCAGCGAAGTGGTAGATTGTTTAGAGGTATATATATATATATGTTTATAAAGTAATATATTGGTATTCGAACACTCAAATTTACCGAAAAGCACAGCAGGCAGGCTGAGCACTCAGTCCTTCTAGACAATATGTCGAACAGTCAACTGTTCTACGATACTGAAACTGCAGTGCGTCACGCAAACCAAGGAATATCGCTTCCAAGTCTGCCTGCATATAGTAGCTATGAGGAGGTATATATGTAAACTAAGACGATACATGTATTCGCGGACCTAATCCTAGCCCTCAGATCTTCATGCATGCCGTTCATAGCAACATCAATTAGTCTCCATTACAAACACACATACCTTGGTCGAATATCCAACTCCTCTAGGACACTAGAATTGCAGTGCATGCCCCGCAAAAGATGGAAACGCTGTCATGAGATGCTCATCTGAAGTTCAGCAAATTGAGTACGGATTGGGTTTTTTGTTCAGGAACGTCTCACGCTGATATCGTCAGTGGATACAATCGAGGCTAGTATGAATCTGATGCCCGGAAGATGTTCTCGCTCTGTTCAGAAAAAGACACTAATGTTCGATTTAATCTCATCATCATCAATGCATTAATTTGCATACATCATATAATGTAGGAAAAGTATCACAAAGTAAAAACTTTTCTCTTTCCCCAGTTACATACAGCTTAACTCTTTCGGAAGAAAATACCTCAACCGGTTCTCCAAGAACAAATGAAAATATGATAGAAAAGTCTTTTCGCAAAGCATTAAAACAATAGAAGTAGAAAAAAAAACATGATGCAATGGATTCTAGTCAGCTTCGCCTAAAAGATCAACTTCACGAGGTTGTGACTGATTCTGTTGCTGGTGAGGCCGTCTTCTGTCGCCGAGCTTCTTATCGCCTCCCTTGCCAGCGGGGCCGCCTTCTTCGGCCGCCTGTGCTGCAGCCTGTTGCTGCTGGAGTTCGCGTGCATATCGCTCGCGTTCGGTACGGATCACGCTGAGGACACCTTCCAGGCTACGGCGCCAGACGAATAGACGTCCCTGCACTTCGGCCCATTGCTTCTCGCCGAATACTCGGTATGTGGCACGGTGGACCAAGAACTCAGAGCGCAACTGCGACAATTTTCCCTCGACAAGACCCGCACGAATGGTATCAATGACCCATTTCTCGACCTCAGAATCGGCGATGCCAAGAGCAGATGCTATCGTGGCATAGGGCAGGGAACGAGAGGGAGTCGAAGAGGCGAGCGAAGCAAGAGTCAACAGACGCATCTTTGTTTGAAGCGCATCGCCAGATTCTGCCAACACACCTCCGGAGATCGAGCTCAAAGGAGTCGACGAGACAAAATCTTCATATGCATCGAGGGTATCGGCAGCGAAAATCTCAAGAAGCTCGAAAAGAGAAGTGTCGCTAGACCGAAGGGCCTGTACGGCATCAGAGGCAGACAGAGATGTGAAATCGAAAATAGTAGGGTGCGAAAGTGCAGATGTGAGAGCGCGGATGGCGAGTTCCCGATTTTCCTTGCTGGATGCTTCGTTGGCATCGATGGACTGGAGGGCTTCGACGATGTGGGCGTGCGCAAGTTCGCTGTCACCGGCGGCTTCGGCGGCGTCTGCAACGGCCAAGTGCAATTTTTGGGCATCCTCCTCGTCGAGCTCCCAGGCGGCGAGCCAGTTGGGGAGCTGAGAGACTAACTGACCTTTCAGGGCTTCGTAGGCGGACGTGGAACCCGATTGACGGATGACGGCGATAATGGCAAGGAAGACATGGTATCGGCTGGAGTCGGAGGGGGCGAGAGTGTTGAAAATGGTGGTCAGGATGGTGAGGGCCAGCGAAGGGCCGAATTGTGCGGAGGATGTGACGGGTTTTGACAGGTAAATGCAAATTCGGGAAAGGAAGATATCCGGGTCGGAGGATTGCTGAATGAGATGGACGAGAAGGTTATAAGCAGGGATGAATTCTATGCCATGTTAGCAACGCTCTTCATTTTTTCTTTGGGAAGAAAAGTGCACACCCTTCTCGGGAGCATTATTCAAAACCGCAGCCGCAGCAACAATCTTCTTCAAGACTTCATCGCGTTGTCCCAAGTTCGCCTCCTCGCCATTCTGTTCCTGTTGACGCAAAGGCTCGAGCAAAGGGGCAATCTCGGTGTTGACACTGACACTTCCTTCGTTGGAACGGAGCACGTCGATGTATTGAGCGAGCTCCTCGCACAGCTCCGTAAACGACCCCTCTATGAGAAGGGTATTGGTAGGTGCGGGCATTTTGGCGGTGTTGTTTCTTTACGCTCCTCGACAGACAGATCAAGTCAGTCGAGAGAGAAAAGAATTTATGTGGTGAAAAGGCAGACAAGGTCGTCTGGCTGGGTTGGGGCGATGGGTTGTTGAGTCGTCGTGTGGTTGTATCGATAAGTGTGGGAGAAATTTCAGTTGTGTGATCTGATCTCTTGGCGAATCAGCGTCCGTTGCGGGCGGAGCGGAGGTCCCATCAACATCATGAATTCTGGCCGTACGGAGTAAAATACGAACATATTTAATTTGTTTCTGAGAGGATAATTATAGACAGTGACTGGCCGCAATAAATATACATTCGCTCTGTGGATTGAGCGAATTCGCGATACATTCGAATGACTACCGTGTACCAACTATCGAGCGTAACTCAATGCAATAAAAGAGAGACATCGATATCATAACCATGCTCTCGTGCTTCGCGTCTCATGACTACGAACTCAAAACACCAAAGGATATCGTTCAACATTAATGAAAAGACAAGCCCAAAAACTCCATGCTAAAGACTGGGAACTGTTCCTTCGTCTCGCAAAGTAACTCGAAGAAAGGTATGAGAAGTATTACACTGCTATTAGTGCCCGACAAAAGAGCATATGTATTCAGGGCGAGATCACGAAATCTGCGATGGTGTGCGATCTTACAGCAACATGCCAAAGACCGCAAGTAGACCAGCGGCAAAGAGACCAGTTGCACGGTCTGAGGAGATCTGAAGAGCCGCAGCCCCGTGAGTTGCAGTCGAACTGGCAGCGGTGCCAGACGCAGTTCCAGACGCAGTGCCAGTAGTCGCGGCAGCAGTAGTGGCGAGGGTGCTGGCGCCCGTAGTTGAAGCTGCGGTAGTGGAAGAGGCAGAGGCGCTCGTGCTCGAGGTGGCAGAGAGATCAATCGTGCCGCAAGTTGCGTTGGCCTTGCATGACTTCTGCGCATCGAGGTCATTGGGGTTGTTTGCGATGCACTGTTTGTAGTTTGCCTCGCATACGTAGAAGGGGATGGTGTTCATGTATGGGGTCAGGTCGGGAGTGGTGCCATTGGCGCAAGTGCAGTCGAAGTTGAGGGTTGTCTATTCGCGTTAGTCATATTTACGTGTGGGAGTATTATCGAGGGTTGAAAAGTGCTTACGGAATCGCAGTCATTGGCAGAAGCAGCTCCTCCACAGACAAGAGGGCAGGTGTTGCGTTCACCCAGGCACCATGAATCTGTGATGTCGGTTAGCCGGGGCTCTTGCAATGGTTATGAGTGCAAGGCGCAATTTTTACTTACTCAAATCGGTACTGGAAACTTCACCCAGATTGAAGCCAGCTGGAAAGGTGTAGTTGTAATAAGCAGTCGCTTCAGCTGCGAAAGCAGCAAGGATCAACACAGCGGAGGAACGCATTTTTACGGGAGGTGGATCGCAGAATTGAGATCAACAGTAAGGTATGACAGCACGCAAGGTGATCAATGATGATACACAGAGTAGTCAATGTCGTGTGAAGAGTTGGAGAGAAGAAGAGTCGAGCGAGAGCGAAGAAAAAGAGGAGGAGGAGGAGCTAAAGAAGCAGTCGCGACGGGCGTGGCTCGTTCAGGAAGGAACGAAAAAGAAGAGGCCGGAAAGCCGGGCAGCGACTTCCTTCCACTGTTCTGTGTGTCCTGTGGGCGTATCATAGTACTGCGAAAGCAGGGAAGTGGAGAGGGCTAGCGCACTAGCTTATTGCTTGGCTTTTCCTTTAATCTGCTCGTCCCTTATCAGCGGACTTTGCATAGCAACGCTTTCTGTTTTTGTTGTTCTGCATCCCTCCACAACATTTCTGCTCTGTAAGTACGGACTTGAATACTCAGTGAATTCTAACATCCCAATAGAGACATAGTATGTGCACAGGATACAGTTCGATGTAAGCAATATTCCTCTGCGCCATTTTCGGGCTGTACCGTTGTTGCTGTGGCCCAACCGCCCGGTGTTCCTGGAAAAGTGATCGAGGAGTTCGTTTGGCGTGTAACGGTATGTAAGGCCTGTAATATATCAGCCAATAAGCGAAATCAATTGGCTGGGTGACTCCGAGACCACTAACTTAGCTCGCATTAGCGTCCGTTACTGTACACGCTATGTATTCAATACCCGTGCAAACCCAATCAGCGATACGGGGGAAATGACTGTGTTACTCTCAAGCATCAGCGGAGTTTCAGTTATCAGAGGCTTAGGCCTGAGGATTTAATCACGTTGAATTAGAATGCTTTAATCTGAAACAGCTATCAGATATTCAAATGTAGTCAATCACTGCGAGAAGAATCCGACAGACTACGTACTAGTGGCTACAAGCAATCTAGTCGCTAGTTGCTCGTTAATTGCAACGTCACTAGATAATGACATTCTTGTAGCTGACAAGAGTACATAACAATGGCCTCTGTAAAGTTGAAGCTGTTTTTTTTTTTGGTTCAGCTGTTGAGATGATGTCAATGTATGCTCTTGAATGTCAAGTCGGCACGTGCCTGGGATACATCAAATACGCATTGTATTGTGATTACCATTTGTAACACACCAAGCAACGTAGCCGAGGCCCGAAAATCAATTCCATCGATACAATACTACGTATCGAATGTCAATTATCTTGCAGATATCGATAATCCATACCAATGATAAGTATCAAGCTGCTCGATTCGTAGTTGTCGTGATCGAAGGCGACTAGCCCGAGTTCATACCATGTCAACAAAACCATCGGCTTCACCTATCCAGGAAGCATTCCAGCCCAGACCGCTCACAGACTCTGAACTGAGCCACTTCAACAACATACCATGGGCTAAATCGATCCTTCAACAGTCCTTGAACTTGCAAGGTGACAGCAAACAAAGCGAATTCGTCGCTTACTACATGCCCACTCGCGTAGCCAAAGACTACACCGACGAAGATGGGTTTTTCGCGGGTACAATAGGCACCAAGGAAACGATCCCATACTTGGTAACTCTGTGTCGCCGCAATCTCGACGAGGTATCTGCAGCTTTACCTACGGAACCACCAGCGACTGTATATGATCCCAAAACAAAAGGGGTGTTTACCCCGTCGCGGCCACCGGATACCATCACGCTGGTGTCCATGTCAACGCCGGGATTGAGCGGACATCCCAAGACTGCGCATGGAGGTGTGATTGCGACGCTGTTTGATGAGGCCATGTCGCATGCCGTCGAGGCGCATTTGTCGGCTTCGAATCCTTCGAGATTGAGCACTGATGTCCGGGACAGAGATGCTCAGTATACAGCGCAATTGAACGTGCGATACAGGAAGCCTGTATACACGCCTGGATTACTGGTCATCCGGTCATGGTGTCTTGCTCGCGATGCGCGCAAGTTTTGGGCTTTGTCCCATGCGGTTCAGGAGGAGCAGGAGGATGGCGGTGGGCAATTGGAGTGGGTTAAGAAAAAGAGTGTTTGCGCAGAGGCGTCGTCTCTGTGGATTCTCACGCGGAGCGAGAAGCTCTAGCTTGCATATAGATTATATTAGTATCTAATATTTCATATATATATCTATAAACGTTTAATATACGTAAGTAGATCATCACATCTTGGACTTTTCATATTTGCGCCCACTTGTGTTCCGCTCAATAGGAACCACCAATCCGATATGAGAACACAACGCGACGATTTCCCCCTGTTCGTCCATGATGATCACCTCGATATCCATCCTCCCGTTCCGAACGGATTTCATCACGACCCGAGAATACAACCAATCCACCCCCTGGGGCGGAAGACTCTTCTTAAAGTCTATATTTAGCGTGACAGTCGGATACCAAAACGGTGGGATCTTTGGCCTTGTTGATGGTGGCGACGCCGACGAATACAGAGCTTGATAACCCACTTGTTCCAGTCCTGCGGGAAACCAGTCACTCAAAAAGGGAAGTGTCTCGTTCGTCCACTTCCCATTCCCGGCTGCAGAGGACCCCGAAGTTACCGTGCGCAGGCGCGCCCATTGATCGAGTACACCGGGTTTCATGAGCGCGCTTGTCGGGCCAAATGTGATGCATTGATGTTCCACGCGTCTGAATTTAGCCCAATCTGTGGGACCTGTCTGCCGCCATTTTGATTGCGTGGCGTTATCTGGTGAGAGGCTCACATTGTCGGGCGTAACGATAACACTGGGTGGTCCACCACTCGGTGCTGGCGGATACAGTTCCCAGGTTGAAAGCGCTGAATGTCCAACATCTGATATCGGGTCTGAGACGGTGATGTATCCCACAACTTTAGCCGTTAGCTTTTGCGTGTTGTTCTTCTTAGCGCTGCTACTATCATCTTCCTGAGAAAGCGTGACGTGGATCGTAGACGTTCTCAGTCCTAATTTGGAGTCTTCTACAGTCAGAGTCGCAGGACCAGCGGCCGTTCGGCGCAGGAAGGTCATTTGCATTGATATTGGTAGTGGCTGGGAATTGTGTCGGGTGGGATGTGTATGTTTGAAATGTGTGGTTGCGAGGCGGTAGAGGATTGACATTGTATAGCCGCCATGGGGGACTTCCCAAGTCAGCGAGTGATCATTTAGTCACAGATCAGGGGGTATACCAGCGCCAATGGACCAATCTGGGTGAACATTCACGGTGTACGTATGCGATGATACCGGCGTGACTGTGATGCCATCTTCGAATACTTGCGTGTGCGGAGGAGACATTGCGACTTCTGTTCGTTCTCTATCCTCGAGTATATTCTATATATTCTACCGAGACTGAGGCGATATATATAAAGATCAAGTTGAGACAATTGGTGTTAATGGTTAAACAGATCACTAAACACAAATTAATCCGTCAATGAACATCTGGATGCTTAGATGCCTCGGCATCACTCCCAGCTCCGTAGCCCCACATTTCCGGCTATCAATAAATTACAGTTTTGTGAAGCAATATAAACAATCCATTCGTATTCTACGCGGTCAACAAGCATACACATATCCAAACGCCCGCCATCTTGCTATATCCATCCGAAGTCAATGCACTGCTTAGAGATTGTGTATCGTTGTAATCGTGTATCATAAATCATACGTGTGATGGTTTATGTTGGAGAAATGGGAGAAAAGAACAGTATCTAAAGAAAAATGGGTATATGAACACGGCGCGTTTTCTTTTGTCTTCGCCGTTCTTGCATCCTGAGTCTAGCGTGGTGAGAATGTAGGCTCGGATTGGGTAGACGCCGCAAGTCGCTGAAGACAGGACAACACACCTGAATACTGTTAGTAAGGTTCAATACTTGATATGAAAAGGAAGCCTAACCTGTCACTCCTTGTGTCAGAGTTGCCTTAGCTTCTGTACTCCTCGAACCCAATGTCACCGTCATGCAGTTCTTGACAGCTTTGGACTCTGCCAATTTGTTCGCCCACCGGAAGACGACTTCGTCCTCGCGACTGTCTCCAGCCACAAACAAGAAATCAGGCTGACCGGTATAGCCTCCTTCTTTCCCACGCTGGATGCTGTAACGCCATACTAATTCCGCTGCACTCGCCTTGTTTGTTCTCGAAGACTGAATGATCAATGCACCGTCGACCGGGATGACATGTACTCCCTGGCTTGCACATGCGTCGTTGATATGGTCAGCACACTCGGATGCTTGGCGAGCCGCAGCAAGCTTATCCTCTGCATCACCATAATGGAATATGAACGAGCAATGCAGCTCCTCTATCCAGCTGTTTTCTGTTCTTTCTCGGAAATAATTGAGGATTCCTCTGGTTCCAGCCTTCCACTCCTTCGTGTGATGTTCTTCGTTGAGTTTGATCCAGCTGTCCTTGGACGGTTCGCGAATAAAGCAACCATTCTCAGCAATCAGTCCTAGTCCTGACACCTGACGGAACAACCGTTCCATCTCTTCAGGTCGTCTGGCGCTCATCACATAGACAATGTTTTTAGGATCCTCAAGCAGATCAGTGAGAGTGGCCAAAGCTCGCTGCGGTGTTGTCAAAATGATACTAGTCGGCGAACCCCAAGATGCAAGGGTACCTTCATAATCGAGAATGAGAAGTCGGCGTTCGGAATTGCGGTATGTATCCTCTAGCCGCGGAACTGACAGGCGGGGCACGGCTATAGTCTCTCGAGAAGAATGCTCGTCCCATACCTTGGACAAGGCTTCACGGAAGGACTTGACCCAGTTAGTTGTAGAGTTTTGCAGCACTGCATCGTGGAGCTTCCGCCACATGACTTCCCTTTCGGAATCAGTCAGGGTGAGTGCGGTATGAATAGCTTCTGCGCATTGGCGGTAATCCCATGGGTTGACAAGTAGAGCATGACCATCAAATATAGATGCACTTCCAGTAAACTCGCTCAAAATTAGCGGTCCATGAGACTTGGGACCGTATTTTCCATCCTGACAGTAAACAAATTCGTGGCTGGTCAGATTCATACCCTCTCTAAGACTCGTCACCATTAGCGCATCGGCGACTGTAATTAGAGCGAGGTACTGCGCGAAGCTAAGATCTTGCTTTAAAAATACCAGCGGCTGGTGCGCGAGTGTTGAATGTGTTGAGTTGATTCGCATCGCAATATCAGATACAAGGGTATCCAACTCTGCTTGCTCGTTGGTAGATGAGGCAACTTGAATGAGGACAACCTGCGGACATTAGTAAACAGTAAGCAACGGTGTAAGGATGTCCCACCTGATCGCGAAATTCGGGATATGTGTTCAAGAAAAGTTCATAGCTTAGAAGCTTCTGTCGCACTCCACGGATTGAATCAAGCTTGTCTCTCGAAACAATCAACCGCTTGCCCTCGTATTTTTCCGAGATGACCTTAATCCAGTGTTCAACGTCATGGCTGCGGCGTCGTTCATCCCACGACGTTGGGTCAATACCAATCGGGAACTTGCCCACGTTCACAAACCGATCCTCCAGCTGCACACCGTCCTTCCTAGCCTCGACACACAATATGCGACTGCAAGTTTGTAAGAAATGACGGCAGTATTCGTCGATCTGAAATCCAACAAGATCTGCGCCGAGCACACCTTCAAGAAGTTCCTTGCGTGGTGCCAAACATCTGAAGACTTCTGAAGATGGGAAGGCGACATGTAGGAAGAAGCCAATTTGCGCATCAGGCAATAACTTGCGAAGCATTGCTGGAACCAGCAGCAAATGATAATCATGTACCCAGATGGTGTCCCCTCGTCGCCAGTTCTTCGCAATGCGCTGCGCAAAAGCTTCGTTGAGCTTGACATAATAAACCCAAGAATGGTCCTCGTATGCTTTGCTCTTTGGATTGTCTGGGATCTGGTAGTGAAACACGGGCCAGAGAATAGTCTTGCAGAAGTGAGAGTAATGTCCGTCAAAGTCCGCGTCGCTCACGTAAACGGCGAGGGACGAGTATTTATCCTCCAATGTCTCGGCGATCTCTGATTTGACATGAGTGTCCAGCGCATCGGTTGGCATGCCTAGTGTACCAACCCATACGGTATCGTCCAAACCAGGATCGGAAAATGAGCGAACCGCATTGCGTAGACCGGGATTGCCCTGTTCGGCGGATTCGATGGTCCAATCGGCATCGGAAAAGGAATGGGACGGCACCGAGCGCATAATCTGTCCTTGTGCCTTTTGACTTTCGATGCCCATGGTGGGTTGTTTTGGATTCTCAATGACCTGAGGCACTGCAACAGATAACCGCTCCTGGTGCTTCAAGATCGAAGGAGAAGGAAGCGTGACGTTCATCGGGCGAGGCTGGTTGAAGGTATGAGTCGAGCCCCATGCAGGCGAATGGGCCTCACTCTGCGACAGGATGTTGACCTGTCCATTGGGGGCCGTGGGAAACGGATATTCGCTAAGCGGTTCGAGTTTTGTACGGGGATTGGTGAAAATTTGTTCATGGTCGGTGGTCGCACCTGGCGTCATTGCTTTCTTTATGATTTCATCTTGAGGTTTCTGGAAGAGACTGGCGGCAGCGGAGAGACCATTGCGTTTTGGAGAACCCTTGGGCGACTTTGACTTTGGGCTGCTGTTGGATGTTTTGGCAGACTTGTCCAAATGAAAGTTAACCGTGTACGGAAGGAAACTAGACAATCGCAAGTCAGTATGAATTTTTTCAACGGTGAGTTACCACAGCAACCAGACTGTACATACAGCGAAGCAATGAAGACAGTCATTGTGAGGGCGTTGCACTGTCACAAATTTCTCTTGTAGCTCAACTGTGCTTCGGGCCGATAATGCCAGCGTTTGTGTCTGTCAAGTCAACAACAACAGCAACAGCGCGCAAGCAGAGCAGCTGGACCGGCAGGCCGTTGCTCGGTATGAGTAGATGATATGAGGATGATAATCAGGAAGTAGTTCTTGTGTCTGGACAGGGAAACAGTCTTCTTGTAGGTTGTGTACTTGCTATGTAAGTATGGCAGTCGAAGCTGGAAAAAATTGTGGAGCTGGCTGAGGTACATCGAATAATTTCTACGTCATGTGAAAAATACCCCTTCTGATACGGCCAAATACATCAATACGCAGGCGGTTCCCGTGGCCGGCTCGCTGCGACTGTGAAATGTGACAGTACCGGTAGTAATCTTAGGTCCCGCTGCTGCATGTTAAGTAAATCTTATATCGATGTTTGTTGCATAGTTTCATGAATGTGAGAATTATATTATACTATGTTATATGAAACGCTTGTGTAGCGACTTGCTGGAAGCACCCAGATTATCAAGAAGCGGAACGTCGCTGGATAGTCGTTGGGTATTCGACTAGACTTGGAGCAGTTTACATAGTATGATATCAAGACAAGACTGGGGCGACATGATGTAAGGGTGGGCTGTCCCGAACAAGGTAGTCCCCCTCGATACTGTACGGCTATAACACGCCATGCAATGCGTACCTAACGAACTATGACTATGTATGAATACCTGATATTCCCCGTTTAAATAGCTCATCTCTTAAAGACTACGGAGCCTAGACAGTTCAATTTGAAATGGGGGCTCTTATTGGTGGGTGGCGTGCAACCAATCAAGGAGGCAAACTTCGCACGTTGACCACTGCAAAGTTGAAGGAAACTAACCGCTGCTCGATTGTTTACCATGTACTACGTAGTAAGCCTTGATCCATGGGAGTCTTGAATGTCATGACTTGTAATCCATGTCTGGCGCAAAGTCAATTCGGGGGAACCTGATCCTGACGTGGTACAGTGACACCACGTGATGTTGATGACTAAATGTACTGGCCTAACTTCAAGTGGATTAGTGCAACTGACTAAGGAAGTGGGGACATGCAAAACATTTCGGCTCATACATTTACCATGTACTACTTTAAGGCTGCCAAAAAAGAAAATATACATACATTGTACATAAATCAACCGACCCGACCTGACAACAAAAGGACGTAAACCCATGCCCCTACGCATCACATCGGCCCCCGTGTCTGGCATCAAAAAGAGAAAAGCAACCACCACACCCCGACCTCGCGCTTCACCGTTCGCCAGCCATGCGCGCTCCAAACCATCTGCGCGTGGCAAATCAGAAGGCAGGGAAGATGGTGGCTACATGAGCGACTCCGAGCCGTTACCCGACATCGGTAACTCACAGTATCTCAGCGAGTCGGTGAAAGTAGATGGCGTGATGCAAGCTATGCGACATGTCAAAGAAGCCATGTTCGAGGACCTGCCGGAACGAAGGGCGGGCATGAACAGTACCCGTATTGCAGAGTTGTTGAATGCTCGCAAAACATTGCCGCCGTTGGTCTCAGTAGCGCATTTACATACTGTACTGCAGGCGCCGACACAGGTGGAGCGGGAGATTGTTTCACTTGTTCAATCAGGGCAGATGAAGAGATTGATTGTTCCTGGAAGAGGGAATGATGCCGCCGGTCTGGGGGACTGTTTGGTTATGGCGAGTGATTTGCGTGAGTTGGTGCAGATGAGCAGTGATTTAGAACAGCATTTAAAGGGTGTGTAACTCCGCCGTATCTGCATATTACCACTAACACCGATACAGATCGGTTTCTGAGTATCCTGGATCAAATGTCAAATACATCCGCCATCCCATCTCTAGCATTCTCCCGCGAAGAATCTGCCGCTCTTGTACGAGCTGGATTTCTCGTATCAGCATCATCATTATCCAAGGAAGCCGTCAATCCCACATCCATACGCGCCTATACTACACAAGTCGACGACACCAAGCAAGACTCAATCCAGTCCCGCGCACCGGCATTCTTTCTCTCTCTGCCCAGCACAGGACCTTATCTGCGCCTCTTGAGCGCGGCCCGCTCTCACTTACTAGCTTTATTGAAACAGTCCAAATACCATGAAGCACCATTGACTCTTCTTCGGGACCGCTGGGACGGCGCAGTTGAGTCCAACCGCAGCTTCAGCGTCGCAAAGCGGATTAGAGGTGAATTCAGTGGTGTGCTGCCAGGCAGGACAAAGAAGTGGAAGGAGTTCAATGGGATGGCGTTTCGCTGGATACTTGAAGAGGCGCTTGGAGCCGGACTTGTGGAAATTTTTGATACGGGGAGTGTTGGGCCTGGTGTACGCTGTTTATGAGGTTGCACCGAGTCGGTGGATTTGTGATATAAAAGCACTGGTGTATCAAAGTACGAAGGTATAAAAATACTGGTGTCAAAGTACGACTTAGGAGGATCTTTTCTTCTCAACCCAACCCAGAAACAAACCCACATCCGCCACAACGGCCTTTGGCACTCCACCCATTGTCCAACTCCTCTGCACCCACTGCGGAATCTGTCCACCGGCATCTGAAGTCGTGGCCATGATCCATTCAATGCGCCGTTCCGCATTTGCATCTGCAGGAGGTAACAGCCGCACACGCTCAACGCTGGCATAGTGCGCGAATATGGTATTCTTTGGCACCACAGATAGAATTTGTTGTTTGATTGCATCTGGAACATCGTTGTTTGGCGAGTCTTTTTGAAATAGGAGCGGAATCTGTATTGTATAGAATCCTTGGGCTGGATTATCGTTGTCGCTGTTTGTTGCGGAGCGTGGCTCATATGCCGAAATGACCAGCGATATGAACGTCCTCGGTGATATGAGGCCAGCAGGTTTGAAAGTATGCGTAATCATATTGACTGCGATGCACATCAGTATCTAATATTTCAAAACAATAACAAGAAAAAATGGACAAGAACGCACCATGCATATCAACTCCCTTCCATCCGCCTATTTCCTCAACGACAGGCCACTTCACCAAATGCTCCACCGACGCCACACTAGGCGTATAATCCATCTCATTCTCGGAATGATTCTCTCTCAATCCTTTCTCAAACTCGCTCCATGACGCGCTGCCTTTTTGACTCGAGGAGTCTGCATGTATACTCTTGCGACAGACCCAGTAATCCGCTAACTTACCGCTGTTGCCATTGGAAGCGGAGGTGAAGAGTTGCACTTTTGCGGCTGAGGGTGCTGAGGAGCGGAGTTTGCGGTCCGGTTTGAAGGATTGTGGGATTGTGGTTGTGATTAGTGTTTGGGCTTCGGTGAGGATTGCTGATAAGAAGGCGTTTGATTCTATTCTTTGCTGTTCTCTGGGCGGAGTGAAGGAGGGATGCGGGGGTAGGGATGAGAAGGGGAGTGGTTTTAGCCGTAGGTAGGATGTTGTGGACATTTGGGCCTCTTTTTGTTTGATAAGTGTTGTTGTTTTGGTGATGACGCTGATGTTAGCGGTGGCGCTATCGCTGTTATCGCTATCAACGTTGATGATATTGAGTCGGAACTTCGCTTCTTCCGCTGAAAATACGCGTCTTGCTCTTAAGTGATCAATATACACCATATATCGATACACTAGCAGATGGATGTGTGATTAAATGAAGTACAGATGTCGCGTTTCGATGTTGTCTCATGTACCTGGCTAAACACGTGACTAATGAAATTCTGTTACGCATTAATACGCAGCCATACGAATTTTGATATTATCCCAGGCTATCCGATTGTCGATCGATACGGTATCAAGAGACGATAATGAGTAGATATGAGATATAATATGATTGGCAAATAGAGATACTAAGATCCGCCATCACCAGGTAACGAACCAGGCAAATATAAAGTTTTGATACGCAAACACGCCCCAGTTGAGAGATCCGGAAGGTACAAGAGCAACGCAAGAATGAGGTTAAAATAGATGTAAAGCAGCCGGATATAACATGATTTGAAATGTAAAATATTGAAACGCCTGCCCAGGCCGCGTCCTGACATGCATGTCATCAGCATCTCCGAAATGTAAGGGTGAAACATGAATGGAACAAAAGTGATGCCAATAATACATTCGCACAATGCACAATGGATCTTTAATGTTACTGAGGGCATGAAAATAGATGGGAAGAATCAAGAACGATTCCAAGCCACATTGCAGGCCGGTCTCATCGCGCAGAACTTCCCGAACCTGATTGTGCTGGATTGCCTTGGTTCTGTGCAGCTAGTTGCGAGCGCAACGAAGCTATTTCAGCTCGCAGAGTGCCCACTTCCTCGTGTACTGATCGAATGTATGCCCACAACTTATCTTCCCGAGATTCTCCTTGCACGGCGGTTTCTAGACCACCGCTAGGTGTCGGATCAACATTCGCTTGAGACGTCAAAGGTGCGCCCAGGCTGCTGGAATGGCTGTGCGTACTACTGTGTTTAGCAGTTAGTGCAGATGGAGGACCATTTTGCACTGATCCCTGACTGTGCAAGAACCGTGAGTCTGGAGCATTGAGCCCAGGTGGCAGTGGCAGCTGTGGCGGCGGAAGACCTATAGAGCCTTGGCCATGTCTGAAATGTGATGATTGATATTGGTGACTCAAATTGGGTGAATGAGATCTATGCTGATGAGAGAGAGCCCCCGCGGTATCTGCTCCATGGCTGACTTGCGAAGAAAGGGCGTTTGGTGAGAGAGGTCTGGGACTTTCTGTCAGATTAGGAGCGGGAAATGAGGTTGATGTAGACGAATGAGCGGTTGCAGGAAAAGTCATAGTTCCACTTGTAGATATGGGTGAAGTAGAAGAGCTTGATCCTCCATGGTTCGTCGGAGGTGGGAAAAGACCGCGAGTAGGTGCCGCCGGCGGCGGCGGCTGAGTCGAAGCGATTGGAGGATATGTGCTTGGTGCTCGATTCTGAAAAACGCCTGGCGGGCGTGGTATGGGCTCGGAAGATACATTATTATGCTTACGTATACCTGGTATACCAAGGCGACGCTCCTCTTCTTCGTCCATTCGCTCGGGTTCAGTATACATAAGGCCATCCATAGTGTCCTCTGCACCAACAGTGCCGTCCCCAAAATCTTCTTCGCCAGCGTAACTTCCCATACTCGAACGTCGACCGGCGCATCCACCTTGGCCTTTGTTATGACGAGCAAGAGCATCTCCCCGTGCGAACCTGCGACCGCATTTATCGCAAATGTGCGGGCGTTCTCCCGTGTGTAGTTTCGTGTGTCGCTTCAGATCATGTAGACGTCGGAATCTCGAGTTACACGTTTGGCATACATATGGTTTCTCTTGGCTATGTGTGAGAAGGTGGGACTTGAGGTTATGGTGGCGCGTGAACTCGGTCGAACAATAAGGACAGCGATGCTTCTTCGTCGATGGCGAACGAGGACTACCCTTATGAAACCCAGAATGAGGTAAACTGAGACCACGGCGCGGATCCAATGGACTGTTTGCGGGCATCGGATATGAGAAGGCCTTATTTGCATCTTCTGCTAAAACAGACTGATGGCGTGGTCGATCACCATCCTGAGAGGCGACGTCCTCAATCGGGCCGGGGCTGGCCACAGTCGAGGTATTCATCAAAGTCTGGTTTGTTTGATCATCGGCACCAGTAGATGGTTCAGCATAATGACTCGAGCTCGTATACGAATCTAGTTGCATGTCGTCTGAGGCCTGGGCTGCCTTGGGGCTTGAATCGGTGGGTACATTCAGACGAATGGGTGCGGCACCGGCGTCTTCCTTTCGAGTTTCGACGGCAGCATTCAGTGCTTCCCGAGCTACACGTGGGCTGTCTTGATGTTGTGTGTCCTGTTCCTTCGTATTCTGTTCCTTTCCAGCCATCGTTGGTTGATCTGCGGCTGAGCTGGCCATATTAATGGTAGTCGCAGCGGGCGCTGAGGGTTCGAAGCCAGGAGACGGTGATGTGCGTAAGCCAGCACTAGCAATAGAACTGAGATGCGATTCTGGCTTCGGAGATTTGAGGTATGAGATCTGATCGGAGGGACCGCTGAGAATAGAAGTCGTAGGAGCCGGGAGCGGATTCGATATCGCGATAGGATCACCACTGGTCTGTATTTGTCCCGCCATGAAGGCACCGTGTATTTTGCCTGGCGGAAAAAGGAAGTGAGGATCAGAATGCGCTCCTGTTACCACGCTAGTAGTCATGTCAGTCTTGCATTCACGGTCGCAATTAGATCTCGAAAGAGGAGTAACAAGTCTCGTGCTTTGCGCGTAGAAGTAAAGTCGCGATGACGACAGCAGACAAAACTATGAAGAACGAAAGCAATGAGGTGATTCAAAACAAGGATAAAAGGTATAGCAGATTGCAGCTAGGTAGATCCAGAGCGCAATCGACTCTTGGGAGGAGTATGAACAGGCAGGGAGACCGCAAAGGCAACGACAGGTTACGTACATGTACCGTCGCGTGGGGCGGGCGTTGCTGTGTTCCTGAAGCGAATGTGGCGCAAGCTGATGGACGGGTTATTCAGCTTCGCCAGCCTGGGTAACCGAAAAGTGGAGGTCGCAGAGGCGCAGACCAAACCAGGAATGTAAGATGGACAAAGAAAGAATAAGAATCAGCCTTGCGGAAGGATCAAGAGTTGTTGTTGGTCCGCAATGGACATTCGTCGTTGGTCTCCGCTTGCTCTGGACGTAGTTAGGCCGGGGCCATGGAAACTTGTCCGGCTGTGCTGGGAAGAAGAATAGCTGTTCTGGCGGGCAGCGGCTGCGAGGTTGCTGCCAAGATGAAGCGGGAAAAGACAGGGCCAGCGTGTGCTCTTCTTGAGGAAAGACCGGTTGTCGCACAGCGGAATCTTGGACAGAGAGGCGACGAGTCTATTCGTCGCAGCGCGGGAGGCAACAGGCAAGAAGCAAGAAGGTTGGGTTTTTTGAATTCGGTGCGCGCGAGCGGGAGTGGCAACAGCCAATGACGAACTGCGGAGGAAAGCAGGAATGGGTGGGAACAGGATGAAGCAACGGTCGGTTACTCAAAGAGGGAAGGAGAGGCGAGATGGAGACGAGATGGGAGCAGAGCAATTGATAGTTGCTGCGAGAGAGGTGACTCGACAACCAGGATGATGCTGATGATGACCAAACCGAACCAAGTTCGTCCGTACGTAAATACAGTACGTACGTGGTTACTGTACAGTGTACGTGCTGTCACAGCGACCAGCCAATACGGGGCAGCGGCTCGGCTTGGCAGGTGCCAGGCGGCTTGCGAAATTAAAACGTGGTGGCTGGTTATTCTCATACAGTACGTACTCCGTACATATCAGGGAACTTTCAACTTTACAGTATTGCCGTATCAATGCCGCTGGTCACAGTAGACAATACGGACTACATAATCCATTGTACATACTGCGTATTCAGACTGATCGCCCATCAGGGAGCCAAACGAGTCTGCAAGTTGTGGCTACAGCGCCTTCAAAAGCCAAATCGACGTATCTGCCGATGGCGTGACATATGGTTTATGAGGAGGGTACATCCCTATATGATGATCACAAGGCTATATGTCACATCCGTCCTCATCTTGATATGATCTACGTATAGGTAGCAGTACACTGTGAATTTTGCTTCAAATCTGGGTAAAGTCGCCGCCACGACAATGCAGGAAGCAAATCTGGCGTATCAGTATGTATCGTACGTGCCGCACAGTCTTAGACTTTGGAAGATCCAAGCCACAAACACATAACCCTCGTGCAGTTATCCCCGTACACGAGTCAAAGTGCCAGAGATCATCACCATCAAACTTTCCGACTGGGTTCCATCCAGAGGACCCGCTGACGCGATGGCAAAACAGCCGCTTCCCGAAAGCCATTGGACGAGGATATTGATCCCACCAGATCGTGCAAGAAGCCAATAGGAGCCGTGACTGATAAGGCGTATGAGCTCAAAGTAGCATGAACAAGCGATTGCAGTCAAGTACGTAGTACCTACTACCCGATGGCTGTTCTTGTTTAGGGGAGATCCGGTGTATGCGAATTCCAGCTCCCCGATTATTGGCCAATGATGGGCCATGTTCCAGCTACCATACGTCAGTTTACTGACCCTGACACTGACACTTCCCCAGGATCCACATGCATTACCGTACTCGTACACTACATAGTATAAATTCCCAAAAATTACAGCCGCATGCCTGAGGAAGCATAGTTAGTTCCATACTAGTTATGTACGTACTGAGTTTGTACATAATGGTTCTTTATGAAGAAATTCATAATACTAGTCCTACGTTGAAGCTTGCAGTGTCCTGTAGAACATCAATACCATACTACGTATGGTCTTTCCATCCATCCAAGGACTGCAAAGTAATCTCCCGAAATTAAGCTTGTTCACACACGTGATGGACACATGAAGAAAGCCTTAGGCACACTTAGCCTGATGGTCATGCGCCAAATGCCGCGCAGGGCTCCCGGAATTCAGGAAGTAGAGACTCATCTGATGAAGCGAGGGAATCATCTGATCTTGATATTGGACGAGGCTAGCACTCGGAAGCAACGCAATTATGGCAATAAAAAGACAATAGAGGATATCTCTTGGCTAGGTAGACAGGAGTGTGTAGTTTGTAAGAATCAGGAACTTATTGATTCCATCACGTTGTGGAGCTTGGAGGCTGGTGGAGTCCGAGTTCGCGGCACCACGTAGCGCCTAACCCAAAGTGGAAAGACCGAAATACGTACATTGATCTGCCAGACTTCCTCCGCCCAAGGTCTAATTCTGAGACTTCATCTGATGAGAGCTATTCGAGAGGCTTGCTCTTAGGAAGCAACTCTCTAGTCTATGCGTCACAGCGACAGAGTTCGTTCTTTACGAACCACAAGCTTCCAACCCTTGCGCATCGCATACGGTCTCATCGTTCCCCTTATCACTTTGTCTTATCAAGAAGCAGCAGAGCAAAAAAAACCCATCGGGCACCAGAACCTACGTGAAAGTCACAGAGACGATTTGACAGAATTCACCAGACAAAATTTACTGGTTCATTCCTCAGGGTATCATACAAGAAGCTCATACGACATCCTATGAAAAGCCATCCGCTATCTCGCAATCAGACATCGCGGAGATTGGTCACGACTCGAGAGACGCCAGCTCCGTTGATATCGAGAATCGCCTCGTTGCTTTGAGACACCTAGTCGAAACGCAATATGTACGGTTCTCAACCTCCTCCGCAGTACGCGGGGGCCTATCCGAACCCACCGCAACCCGAATGGCGATCGAATCAGCCTCCGCCTGCCGCTTCCTACAACCCAAGCACGTACGGTCCTATTCATCCCACCGCGCCTACAGCCTCACCGGCGCCGCCTGTGAGCCCTGGCCCAAATGTAGATACCGCTAGCTGGGGCGTGCGGTACAATCAACACGTGGCGCAGGGACCCCCCCCTCCTCCATTACCGGTATGATGACCTTTGAAACACTGATATAGACATGACACTAAGATGGTGATATCAACAGCCTCGAACTGACCTATACTCCGCGCCATCCCCGCCGCCGCCGCCTCCTCCTCCCCGTCCAACTTCAACGTCAGGTCCAGCACCTCCGCCGACGACCTGGGACTACAACAATAATACATATCCGCAGTCTGCCCAAACCCCACCAGTACCCCCTCCAAGGCCGCCTGTACCGCCTGCTTATCAAAATGAAATGCAGCAAACTTCTCCACAACAATGGCAGACCAATCAGCAGGGCTACGGGCCTCAGTACTCTCACCATGCGCCATCACATCACTATGATCCAGGCGCGCAAACAGCACCCCCACCGCAGAGCTTCGCTTATGCACCCGTTGCTCCTGAACAGGCAGGACCAGCCTACTATCAACCAGCAGTTCCTCCTCTAGGAAGTCCGCCGCCGGCCATGCCAATGTTAGCGCCTTCGCAGCCGCCTCGAAATACTCTTCCTCCAACTACCGACGCGCAATGGGCAGCAGCACAGTCTAGTCATCCTCTGCCTGGAGCATCAATACTCGGACATGGTGGTGTGTCAGATTGGGAACATTTGACCCCTACTCCTGGTAGCATAGATGATTTGCATCCAAGAAACCCTGCTTCCGGACAGCAACATGGTAATACAACATACACTCCGCAGGACTCTGTACATACCTCATCTCAATATCAACCTCCCGTTTCTCATACAATGAGCCCAAGCTCTCCAGTTCAGACACTGTGGACACCACCGGTTGATAATACGCCTCCGAACACACAGGCTACGTCTCAGTCATCCCATCCCCCGAGGACTGATAGCAGTCACTCTCAAGAGAGTGCTGTATCTCCGCAGGAAAGGTCAGATACTATTGATGGTGTCATTCAGGCTTGGACCCAGAATCCCGTCTCTCCTATCATTAAAGCCCAGGATGAACCATATGCTCCAAGTCCGGCTCCTATGTCGGCAAAGCCCACTTCTCCCACAGCTGCGCAGCCTGCTTCTCCGCAAATAGTATCTGCTAAGCCACAGCCTCTTCAAGCACCTGCAGCTTCAGCATCCCGGAGTTCTTCCCCTCTAGCAACAAATTCCAACGTAACCACTGTGGCAAAGAGCGAGCAGGTCACTGCCAGGGCAGCAACGCCTGCTGCTAATGAAACAGCTGCCTCCTCAGTCAAGATTGTTGATCCATATGAGGATCTTGACCCATGGTCAAAGTCGTCTTTGTTTCGCTACGTGACTATGTTGCGCAAAGAAGCAGTTGTCGAGTCGGAAGAGGAGAAGTACAAGATCTTCACTGGGTTCGTCGCAAAGGAGGCCAGACTGCGAGAGGTGTTGTACAGCATAGAAGTTCCTGAGAAGGAGACGAAAGCAACCGAGCCTAGTGAAAAACTCAAGAAGACAGCCACTGAATCTATGTCTGTTGACTCTGGGCTTATTCCGGTACAGTCTGAAGCGAGTGTTCAGAATTCGATACAGAATCGACATGGGTCGGTGGATTCTGACGACATCCTTTACAGCCCTGGTGGACGACCTATGCTTGGCAAAGGCCCGTCACAAAATATCACAAAAGAGCAGGGCACTCTTCACCGGTCAGCATCGAATCCTCAAGGTCAAGGTGGTAATTATTATAGCGGTGGCTTGGCGGTTAAACACGAGAACGACCTTGCCTTTAGATCTACATCGGTACCACCATCTATGAATAGCTCCATCACACCACAACAAATCAATCCTCTGGTCTCAGAACCTCCTAGACCTGCTTACACGCCTTTCAGATACACCGAAGGTCCTCAGCGCGGTGGCGAAGAAGTCAGTCTTTCTCAGCCAGGCTATCAAGCGTACTCAGCTTTGCGTCAAGCATCTGCTGAAAGCGGACGTGCCATGGCGGTTCCAACGATACGCGCTCCAGCAAATTCAAGCTTGAGTGTTCAGAAACCCTTGACAAGCATACAAATGGACGAAACATTCCTCGGAATTATTCGAGAAAAGAGTGTTTCTTACAGGGGGAAGAATGCGCTCCCTATACTCGGAAGTGGTTTTGAAGAACTTGCTGCTTTGATCCCAGATCCGTTTCCAGTCGTGGAAGAGAGTGTTGAGATCAGTAATATCAGGAAGAAGATGGAGGTGTACTCTGATGACTTCAGGTATATCTACGTGACTACAGAAAACTGGGAACTGTCCGCTAGAGACCGTCGCGAAGCCTTGGAAAAGGAACGTCTCCAACGTCAAGAAGCATCCGAGGCGCATATTGATGCCCTTTTCAACGAAAAGGAGATTGGTTACGCTGACATCAATCCTCTCGAGGAAGAGTTCCGACAGAATGAAGCTCGAACCCAGCTTGAAGAAGAGCGCAAGGAGCTTGACAGCTACATTCGGAGAGTCTTCAACGCGGTGGATACACGGCTCAAAGAGGAGATTGTGGAACTCAAAGCATTGTATCAAAGAGCGCTGGATGAACTCAGCTATGACAAGATTCACTCCAACCCCAACTCTAAATACCAGATTTCGCTCACAATGAAGACAATTAACACGTTATCTGGCAAGTTGGAAGCCCGATACCAAACACGACTCAACCTTGGCCTAGATCGGGAACGGCATCGGAAAAACGCAGAACGACGACCTCTGATATTCCTAGGAGATTCTCGAGCACTGAAGAAGCTGGATGCCGATTTTGAAAAGATGGAGAAGCAGAATATCGTGGAAGCTGCCAAAGACCGAGACGCGCGAGCGAACAAGTTGACCGATATATTTGACGAGGCGATTCTTCATGCTTTGGGTAATCATCAGAGTGTCCTTGATGAAATGGCAACGAAGACGCGTAAACTTGATGTGAGCATGATTGAGCGGAGCAATTTGTCGGACGCGGATAAGGAGTTACTGCTACGGTCGATTTCTGCACTAACAAGATTGCTTTCGGAAGACGCGGAGTCTATGTTGACTAGCTTCCGGGAGGCCGATAGTCGTTTAAACGAGGCTGATTATGATGTCTCTGTTGCTGAAGCTCAGTATGCAAAGGCGGACCCCGAAGTGTTCCGTCGTCTAGAAGAAGAAAAGAAGAAAGAGGATGAGAAGATACAAGAAGACCACAATTCGAAGCTGAAGAGCATCAGGAAAGCACCCACCGAGATAACGACTAAGATTGACGCAATCTTGATCGCAATACACAAAGAACCCGGTGCAGGTTCTGGTCCATGGCGTCGACCCTCGTCACTTGTCGACCAGCTTTCTGTACCACCACAGCCGCAGACGCGCTCTCGTTCTCCGTCGGCAGCGTTACCAGAGCGCCACGATACTCCTATTCAGGAAGAAGAGCCTCATCCGGGTGAAGCGTTAATGCCAGGACCGCCGCCTCGGCGATCATCTGCTGAAACAGAGCAGCAAGAACGACTTCGAAAGGCTCTGGAGGATGCGAAGAAACGCAATGCAGCGAAGAACTACACTGCTTGATTTGCTAGAGCTGAGCGTGCATATAGCTGTAGATAGTGGACATGTTTTGATATTTATGATCTCAATGATTAACGGCCTACGATACCTTTTACCTTCACCATAGTCTTGCAATCGGGGTATTAATTAATTGTTGGTTTGTGCTGGCATAGCGAGTCAGGCAATTTCCAATTCTGGCGAACCTGGACCCCCCCGTAACTCGTAATTTACAATAATGTAACGAAAATACACGTTTTACTACCGGCTATTCTTACCGTCCTCACCCTTTTCCGAGGCGATCCGGGCGTATCAGTACGTAATCCGAGCGAATATGTTCTCAATTAACGAAACGGACTTCTCAAAGTTTGGTACCCTAACTCCTAGGTACGACTAAACCAAGTCCTTTAGCTTCGCTCTTTTTAGGTCCAAACCCCTGAAAGTCCGAAACTGATTATCAATATCCACCGTAAGCGAGAAATGCTAGCGCCTGACAAACGCAAAGAGCAGGGGTTCTTTGTTTGCGAGTTGATCCATGCTTCTCCATCCTTGTTCGTTTTTCCGCGTGCTTTGGACCCTGGATGAGGTGGTCGTGGCTCGGATATCAGAGGCCGGGAAATATGGATTGATTTGTGATTTGTGAACCATGAATATGGGCTGCAGGGGACATGGTACTGGGTCCGTGTACCTTGCTTTCATTTCGTTATTTCATTGTTGAGAACTTCCGAGGTTGCCTACTTGTACAGTCTAACAATCACGCACGAAACATGCCCATCAGTGAATCATTGATGACTTCCGAGGCTGATTGTAATGATTATGTTTGTGCTACTACTCAGAAAACGTGATGTATCTGATGTCTATAGAGAGAAGATCCAGCTAACTCAAGACTTATACAGAGCCGAACCGAACAAAACGCTATGAAAACATGACTAAAAACATAAACATATATGAATGAAAACGAATCTATCGCGTCCGTTTGTGACTTCCACCAGCTTCCCCTGTTGCCGGCCTTTTCCCCCGAGGCTGGGTACGACTCGATTGCGCATCATGTATCAATGACTTCAACTTGAGCAGAAACGACGACGGAGCAGGTATTATCTCGACTTTTGCCAGGATATCGCGCAGACTCGAGACATAAGCCTCCAACACGGATGCAGGTATTTCCTCCAGAACGTCTAGTATAAACAATCCACCACCGATACCACCTTCCTCGTCTCCCCTACCCTGGTCCTCGTCGCTCGCCTGTCCTATTAATTGCTCGTACAGATTTCGATCATCATCATCTTCACCTGGAGGCGCCACTCTTCCCCAAGTATTATTCTCGAACGCATCAATGTTTCGCGCACTCACTTCCTGCAGCAATGTGATGAGCGCCTCTGCCGCCCCTTTGGTTCCATACGGTATCCGTACCGCAAGATTATTCCGGATCTGAGCCACGTGCCGTCGCAATTCCCTCGCTACTTCGCTCACATTGTCCAGCGATGGGAGCGCTCTTTCGTTACTACTACTGCTAGTAGGTGGCAGTCGTCCTGTTCGTCGATATTCGTCAAATTGCGTCAAGAGATTCCGGGACTTTTGATGGACCTTGTCGAAATAGATGGCAGCGCAGGCGCCAGCCGGCATCGCCTTGCGAATACTATTGTAGACGTTGTCGTCGTGGACCGCGAGTCGGAAGATTGTTGCTTCAAAGTCGCCCTGTACGACGCATTGTTCTGGCGTGCGCGGGGTTGATGTCGCGCTTGACTCTACCAAGTCCCTTCGAAAGTCTTCGGGGATTGTCTCTTTGTTGAATGCAGACATGATGTCGCGGACTTGCTCTTGTCGGGATAAGCCACCAGCGATCGTTTCTCCGCCACTGGCCGCAGCGGTTGGTCCATTCTCGGGAATAAACGGCCATTCTAGATCATTCGCAAGTGACTCTAGGCGGCCTTGTAGAAGAGTATGTAGAGGAGGTAGGGAGGGAGAGAATCCATCTTTAGATAGCGGTAAACGCGGAGGGGGAGTATGAGGCGAGATGCTGTCGTATACCTGGTCTACGAGCCACTAGGATGTTGTCAGTGGCTCTGTCAACTCTCTCAAGACACACTAGACTTACAAATATATGCCGACATGCGATGTCCGGCCGGTTTCCGTACTCTGAACATGTACAATCCGCTCCTTCATTCCGGATTTGGATCCGCGGACGCTCGATGAGCTGAAATTCGTAGACAGAGGAGCTCTCCCGACAGTACACTACATCAAAGCGACCTGATAATCCAGCCAATGCCCGAACTCTCGATTCTAAGTCCAGGCTTTCAATATCGTATACAATTCTTGACTTTTCAGCCAGAATCATGGACGCCATGTTGTCTGGACTGGTTTCCCCTTGCCCTCGGTTATCATTGAAATTTTCCTCATCTTGGCTTTCGGCTTCTATTTCAATGCCGGACTCAGCTCTTTCCTCTTGGTAGAATATGCGGTTGTCGTTGTTGCCTCTTCTGTGCCGTCCCGGGCGTCCCTCCCCTTCCTGTCTCTGACTCGCACGAAGAGAATGCCTCCGTCTTGACGCAGAGGTATTACGAGCCGTTGCGGTTGCAGGAGCGGGAGGAGGAGATTGCTGAGGATGTCGGTGTTGTCGTGATCGGTGAGTCTGAGAGCGGGTTGTGGGCATATTCTCACCGAGAGACAGCTTTCCAAGCTGTCTCGTAGGGGATGGAGACATACAAAACAATGGATAGAAAAACCACCTTTCCAGCACGACGGCCCAAGTAGGGAGAAGTCGGTTGATTCAAGGTCAAGGCTTTTTTTTTCGTGTTCTTTCTTTATGTGAGGTATAAAGTTCCTGCCCGGACCACGGATAAGGTAAGAGTTGTGGGTTCACTCAGGTTTCAAGGTTGTCTCCATTGTTATAACTTTTTCGATCCTTTCCTTTTATTTTCCACTTCTACACCGACATACGAAGTGACAAGTATGACAATTATGACAAGGTGGACTGGATTAAATGAGCCGCGGGGTTTTCGTTCTTGCACGCCGCATTATGATGGACAGCAATTTCAAATTTTCGACCTCCTATTCTCCTGTCAATTTATTCAGCTGGCGGTATGCATCGTAGAGTAGATAGGCACGAAGGCAAGGCACCACATGTCAAGGTTCTGGAATTGCTTCGCCGCCGCAACGCTCCGAGATGGAGCCAAGCAGTCTCGTTTCTTTGACCAGCGCGACAAAAATCGGCGGGAAGCTGACAAGCGGCACAGGTTCTTTCTGGCCTGTCCATTTTCCTGACCGCGCTTTTTTTTTTTTTTTTTTTTTTCCCACTGGCGTACTGGCACGGAATGAGTTGCGTCAGTTGTGAGCCCGAGGCCATGACTTATGGCGTGGCAGGGGGAACCGTGACAATGGAACAAACGACCGTGAGCGTTCATTGACGGCTTGATCGCTGCTGGACTTGAATTTCGTTTTCTTCATTTCCGATGTTTATGTGTGTTGTTCTCGTTTTCGAGCTCAGATATCCAATTGTTCCTGGCGCGGCTTTCCATAGACCAGTTTGACGGCGCTTAAGTGATTGGGATGATCGAAATGGGGACCATTTCCAAGGTGCTCAGGTCGGCAGTCAGCCCTCTGGGCTGACTGCGCGAATTTAAAGATTAGTAAATCAGCATGAATTAATAGCTGAATTTATCAAGAGTATGGAGATCATTTTTTGTTTGACGTTTGGTGAGGAGGGTACAACAAGAACTTATATGAACGACACCTGTTATACCTCTCTATTAACTATGCATCGATTACTATATTTCTACCCAAAAATTGCGATGCAGCTAACCATGATGGAAATGTTAAGCGAATACATGAATCACATAACCTTAAGCAACACTGCATCACATGTAGGGAAAACAGATGAGTATCCGCACCGGAATTTGAATATGTGCATGGATGTCATCTCCGGAAAGACACTAGAGCATGCTAGGGCAAGGTTGCAGAGCTACCAGTATGAGGATGCGATGGAAACAGATGCATAATCTCCACTTTGGTTTATTCTATTCTAATTTGCGCATGTCTCGATGCGTTTAATTTCCTCCCTGGTGACGCATAGTTCAGCCTATGCGGCGCAGCAACGAGCGAGACAGATTACTTGACGCCAAGGCATACAACGCTGCGATCAATAAGAAGCCTGATCGAGCAGCGTTCGAAAGAGGAGTTATTTTCTGTCTCCGTACTCCATGCCAGATAGACATGACTTCATCTAGCTATGATGGGACTGTATGAATCGTGGCTATTTACGGCATTTGATTGGTTCAGAGGGTGAAAGTGGCCGCGGCCTCGTGCAGGCCTTAGGCGATTAGGGCTCACTCCGGGAATGCCTTGCAAATCAGGCGTGAAGAAACAATCGTACACACGAGGCACAGTCAGCCTGGTTTATGTAATATCCTCGCCTAAGGAACAGATTCCTCCGATGGAAGAGTGATATAAATCCAATCAATAAACGCCCGAGCTCCTTATACAGCTAATCAGCGCTGAGATCTGCGGTACTCTCCGCGTCAAGATCATCTGCGGGGCATCGAAACTAAACACTTTCAAGCTACATTGCATACCTAAGTATCTGTTCATGTACATTTAGGATATGCAGGAATGTGGACTGTCACGGATCCCGGCCAACGGCAGTATCAATAGCTGCGCTCGATGTACTAGTCTGCTCACGACAGATCAAGCACAACCCTTCCTTGCAACTTGCCCAAATGCATCCTCTCAAAAATATCTGTCAAATTCTCCGGCTTATCGATCTCGTAATGCGCCTTGATAATCCCTCGCTCGGCAAATTCTAGTGTTCGAATGGCTTCCCCACGATTGCCCACCGCCGATCCCGTGATGGTGAGTTGTTTAGTAGTGATGATGCCTGGATTCGCACCGCCAATATTCACATATTCACCTTCAGGGATACCCACACAGACCAAGGTTCCGCCGAATCGGAGGAGGTCGATGGCTTGTGCGTAAGCTACATTTGCTGCCGTACAAACTATTGCAGCATGTGCACCCAATCCACCTGTTAGAGACTGGACATGTTTGGTAACGCCTTCCTTATCGAATGTGGTAAAATCAATAAAATGTTCAGCGCCGGAGTCCCGGGCCAGCGTTTCTTTACTTCCGTGGTCAATCGCTATCACTCGAAGACCCATTCCTCTACTTGCCAATTGACACGCAAGATGGCCCAGCCCTCCTACTCCAGAAATCACCACCCATTGCCCCGGAAGAGCTTTACTGCGGTTCAGCGCCGTGTAAACCGTGATGCCAGCACAAAGCATAGGTGCAGCATCTGCCGATGATAGTCCGTCGGGAATCCTTGTCGCATAATTTGCAGGCGAGAGTGCATATTGCTGAAAAGTGCCCGGCGTATAGTATCCACTGACCTTTTGATTCAAGCAAGTTCCGTCCAGACCCACGAGACAAGCAGGGCAATTCTGGCACGCACTCCACACCCACTTTATGCCTACACGGTCACCAATCTTGAAGCCAGAGGACTCTGTGCCAGGTCCAAGCTTGACGATTTTGCCGACGCCTTCATGGCCACCGATTTGGCCTGGTTGGGTAGGGTAGGGGAGAGATTTCCACTAGCCACGTCAGTTCTGTTGAATTCAGCGACGACTACAACTTACAGTGTTAGTCATGACGGCCATATCCGAATGGCAGACACCAGTGTGAGATCTATAGGAGTGTCAGATATCACAGTACAAATTCACGAGTGTAGCATACATAGTACTGACAGATTGATCAAGATCTCACCGGGACCAGGCTCCGGTACATCGATCTCCACCACTTGGGTGGAAATCTTGCCTGGCTGATCATAAATAGCAGCCTTTTGTTTCTGAGGAATAGAAACAGTTCTGTTCTCAGCCATATTGTACGTACACACAGAGTTATTGATATATTCGTTTATATTGCCTGCGGTATATTAAATGAATGAATGAATGAATATCATAGTTAGTGGGACGATCTGGGGTACCCTCATTCATTACTTAAAGAACTGGTACCACAATCACAAGGTCGTAATGTATCCATCTCCTCACTAGGTCACCGAGGCGCACGACCCTAATTTTTTTTCAAGTGCCGAGACTGCCGATACAGATGAATATACTATCTTCTGATCCAGTTTTGTTGCTGCACATTTCTCATTCTGTGCGATAGCTTGATTTCAGCACTTTACATGGGTTCTACATGCCAGTAAGTACAGCAATCATCCATCTCCAAGTCATATCCGACACACCAACAAAAACAATAACACAGAAACCATCTCATGCTGTTACGATCTGCCCCACAAATCCCATCCACGATCACTCCACAATCTGATACATCAGTCCCATAAATCTCTATATCAGACGGAATCTAGAACAATATAGTACTAATAGTATACATGATAATGCGGGGAGTGAAGCGGGGAGGAGACGAATGTACCAAACATACATACCCCGCACGCTTAGGACGTATGGTACGGTATTGAAACGGAACACATTCCGCCTGCCAGCCCTAACCCTAAGTCAACCTGACGAATGATAGGGTATCGCTCTTCGGGATAATGAATGCCGAGCAATCTCTACAACGGTTTATCTGGAATTTAACGTCGTTGCGATGTAGGTCCACAATATGTGTGAAGAAATCAGCGAGACAGAGTTCTAGAGTTACTAGTAGCAGAGAGAAATTTACATAACGACTAAGATACTACACTATCTTAACTTTTCCGATGCCAGTACGACCAGGCAAGAGCTTCAAATCCCCTTAACCCCTCTTTGCCAGCACACCACCCACTCATTGGGTGATTGTCAATCCCCTATCCAGAATAGGCCCTTTCAAATCCCTTTCGATTGCATATTGGAAACAAGAAAAGCAAGTATAGCTGGTTTACCATCGGAAATTTTCCGTCTGTCAGTTCGATCGACGGATTAAAATGACCATCCCAATCGTCGACTCACACATCCATCTCTGGACAGAAACGCAACTGGAAACACTCGCCTGGCACAACCAAAACAATCCGCTAGGCTTTCAACACTCCGTCGAGGACTATGTAAAAGCTGCTACAAATGAGGTATCCTCGAAATATCAATTGCGAGGATTCGTCTACCTCGAAGTAGATCGCATATCTTCTGTCGAAGAAGAGAACGATACGAAAGGATGGAGCCATGTCCTCGATGAAGTATCTTTCCTGGCTCGGATAGCGCGCGGAAAACCCGCTGATGGAGAAGGGTATGCCGAAGAACACAAGTCGCTGATGCTTGGGTTTGTGCCCTGGGCGCCTGTGCCGGGTGGTTCAGCCGTGTTGGAGAGATATCTTTCTCTCGTCAAGGGTCGCATAGCTGCTTCAGCAGCCAGAGATGATCACGATGAGAATGACGAGGTGTGGAAGAAACTAAGAGGCTTCCGATACCTCGTCCAGGATAAGCCGGTGGGGACGATGATTCAAAGGGACTTTGTCGAGGGATTGAAATGGCTAGGGAGACAGCGCCTGGTTTTTGATCTAGGTGTTGATGCTAGACGGGGAGGATTAGGACAATTGCGAGAAGCTGTTGATTTGATAAAGAGGGTGAATGACGGGGTGAGCCAGGAAGATAGTGTTGTTGTTATTATTAGTAAGTCGACCACGCCATATGGGCATTGGTGTGATACTGACAGTAAAGATCATCTATGTAAACCAAACCTGCACATATCGCCGGGTGAATCCAATAACCATCCGGAGTTCCTCGAGTGGAAAGGTTTGATCAATGCCATGGCAAGACAGTCCACGACAACATACATGAAACTCTCTGGTCTATTCTCGGAATATCCTCAACTATCCCAGGACCTCAGACAGTCAGATGAGGAGAATTCAATCGACTATCTTGTTGATCATGCTCGCCCCTGGACAGACGCCGTTTTTGATGCTTTTGGCTCGAAGAGGGTCATGTTTGGATCAGATTGGCCTGTCTGTACAGTTGGCACTGGGGCGACGGCCTCGAAAACTGGAGGAGGGCGAGCGGGAGCTTGGATTAGGTGGAGAAAGGTTGTTGAGAGGATCCTTGAGAAACGTGGTTTGAGTGAGGATGAGAAAAACGATGTTTGGGGAGCGGCTGCCTCTAGGGCCTATGGATTGGATATCGTTCTATGAGAGATTGACAAGGAAGTAATAATAATTCTGCTGTAGTATTAACTTATGCTTATGATGTAGATGAGGCTTTCCTCGGTATCACTGTCTAATAAAATATACTCATATGAAAGCATGTCTTCGCTGAAACGCCAATTCAATCAAACAGGATCGCTGCAAATGCTAGAGAAATAGACCAAAAAAAAACTCCAACTTCTAATGCAAACATGACACGCTAAAGACAATCACCAGCAAGCAAAGCCTTAAGAATGCCCGCCCCCGGACCAGAAATCTGGCTCAAAATCTCCTTTTCAGACACAAAGCAAGCCAAACCCTTCTCATCGTTTCCCTTGGAAGGAGTAGAAGAACTGCTTCCACTCTTAGATGGCGTACGCATGATGCCGGATCCACCGGCAATAGTACCACCGCGACCACGACCTTGGAATTCTCCTACTAGACCCAATGTCTCGAGACTACCCACAACATCTTTGAATTCAGTCGCAGTAAGAGGATGGAGGATATTGTCACTCCGGCATAACGAGCAATATGTGTCAAACAGTTCTCGTACAGTAGGCGCATTCACTCTGGACTTGGATGGCGTAGCATAAATTTCCATATTACGTCGCTTTCGGTCGAGTGCTACTAGAGCACACAAGGCTGCCTTTTGTTGTAGATTCAGTCCCTGGAGGCGCTGTGTAGTGCCTTGACCAAAGACTGCAGCAGTTATCCGGGCAACGTGTGCGATCGATGCCCTTGGTGCTGTAAGGGCAGTATATGCGTTGGCTAGAGTGCGCTTGGAAGCAGGTGTCTTTGGTGGTGATGACAGATTGACATTTTCCGCAAGAGCATGCTTCGATGGGCTTTCGGGTATAGCATTTTCCTTGTCTAACTTGGTTTGAGTCTCTTGCTCGATGACATCGATTGCCCGTTTCACCAAATCAAAAGCCTTGCGTAAATCGCCCGTCTGAGAAGCAACCTTCTTCGCACACAACTGGATAGCTGCAGGCTGAATAAAGGGAATAAAATCACTGCTCGGTTTGGCCTCAGTTTCGGGGATTAGCGATCGCAAGCGGGTGGAAATGACATTAGCGATTTGAACTGCACTGTAAGGCAAGAATGGAAGCAGGATAGGTCTCAGATTGTTCGCCTTGAGACGGGGTAGGAACCGATCCGTAAGGTCCAATGCGTTGGCAATACCGATCAAAAGCAACTTCGACTTGCTATTTAGTGACCACTCAAAAAGGGAATAGAGAATTTCTGGGTCTGTCGTAAGAAGATGATCGATCTCATCCAATGTCACCAGATACAAGTCTTCTGAATTCTTAGTAGGGACGAACATGCTCTTGAGCTTTTCTGTCTCGCTCATCGAAAAGACATCGTATTCACTGCACAGAGATTCAAGGAGCTTTCCATATATATCTCGCGCAGATCGCATACTGACGCAGTTGACATGCGCAGATTTGACAACCGTGTTCACATTCAGATCCCGGCAGACTTCATCGATCGTGGCACTTTTGCCGGTTCCAGGAGGTCCACTAACGTATATACAGCCTCCTTTTCGCGATTGCATGCCGTTTTCAATGAAATTCGAGAGCTCAGCTCGCTCTTTCTCTCTTCCGATCAAACGTTCGGGATTTGAGCTTCGTGCAAACATTTTACGAGCCGGTGTATAGACAGTGGTAGAACCTGCAGGAGTTCCAACATGACGGGGCGTGCGAGGTGTCATGGATCTTCCCACAACTTGAACGCGATGCTTGGGAGTGACTGGAGGAGAGTTGACGAGCGCATCGCGAAAGCGTTTCGACTGAGGAGTACGAAACTCAGAGACGACAACATTTTCGGCTATTCGATTGGTACTTAGCAAGACAACACTCACGTAATAATAACATGAAGAACATACTGTCTAGTGGTTTCGTGGGTTTAAGGTGCGTGTCGCTTTTTGAAGGTGACAAGGTTTCGTTGTTCTGAACAATACGTTTCGAACGACTATTACCGCTGGTGGAAACTCTGGTGTTAATCTGGTTCGCGTATTGTGGTTCGCAGCTACCAACAACCCTGGATCTGAGGTGAAGAGAAGTCTGGATGTTGCTATCTTCTTCGTGGATGCGAGGTGTACGTGCTCGGCGCTTGCTGCCAGAACGAAGAGGTAAAGAGTCTGGATTCGCAAAATTAGTAAAAAAGGAAGGAGTAGATGGATTTAGTATGGGCTCTTACCCTCAACGTCAATAGCAGTACGCTGTCGTTTCCCTAATACCGTAGCTGCCATTTTTGATGTTAGTCGTATTGTGCTTCGAAAAAGCGGCGATGAGTTTCTTGGAGGAGAGAAGGTACCGCCCGAGGGCAGGTACACAAGTTATATCCGAGACGCGTCGCGCATTCCCAAAACGTTAAGATTGAAAGGGCGCGCGCCGCGTCTTAGCCGCGCCCGTGTGGCTTGTTCCAGGTCATGTGATTTGCGCGCTTCAGAGGCACGGTGGGCGAGTCAGACCAAAGGCGCAACTCTGCACCAGGAAAGAATTATGCAAATCTGCACCTCCAGAGGTTCTCGGCAACCGTAATTGCATATTGTGCATAATTTCCTGCGAGTCGGCTCGACTTGCCATAGCAACGGAATGGAATAACGTCCTCTCCGACTGTCCCCACCAATATGGCTAGAGATGACGATACCGGACATTTGTAGCTAGCAACTTCTTTAGTCTCAGCAGATGAGCTATTCTCGTTGTCTTTCCATTTTCATCTTGGTCCTTACTTGTGGAATATTTTTTTCTAAATCTAGCGGTTTTCATATCATCAGTCAGCCAGACCTGAGCAGCTACTTTGCGTTTGTTCTATTTGCCGCCTTCGTTGCTAGACAAGCTTGCCTTATTCCTCGGTCTACCTAAAATCAGCTTGACATCCTTTACTTTCATCCCACATAGCCCATCATGGAGGGCGACGTGGTATCTCAGTTCCAAGAGATTACAGGCTCTACCGCAGACATTGCAACTCAATATTTACAAGTTGCAGATTTCGATATTCAACAAGCGATGCAACTCTACTTTGAGAATGGCGGGGCAGAATTAGGAGCGACACAACAACCCGCATCCGCCACAGCGTCTCGTCCTAGTGATCGTATTGAAAACGCTATTCATATAGATTCGGACGATGAAGATATCACGATTGATGAAACCCGCTCGTCAGCTCCGTCGCGCCAACCTGCCGAATCCACATTTGAAGACGATGCCGCCATGGCTCGCCGATTACAAGAAGAGATGTATGCTGGTGGTGCGGACGACGTACGAGCCCCTATCGCCAGGACAACTGAAACACTTGTTGGTCCTGGGGCAGAAGGCTACGGAGATTTTGATCCTCTGGCCCAGTTTAGAATGCGACAAGGGGCCAGACACAGTCAGTCGAACTTTTGCTACATAAATATCTTCACCTAACCTAACCATTTATTTCTTGCTTTGTAGATCGTCCAGGAATATTCAACCAACGTGACTCGTCTATCTGGGAGGAGAGCTCTGATAATGCAGCCGCAGCACAGCGAAACGCTCTCGCCCGAGCCACTGGAGGTGCTTCAGAAACGTCGTCCAAATCAACCCTGTTAGCAGAGATGTACCGACCGCCATTCGATCTTATGTCTAGATTGCCTTGGGATGCAGCTCGCGAGGAGGGCAGAGAGAACGAAAGATGGTTGCTCATCAACATTCAAGACCCTTCCATTTTCGACTGCCAAGTCTTGAATCGTGATCTTTGGAAAGATCCAGGCGTGAGGGATACGGTCAAGGAGAACTTCATATTCTTGCAATACAACAAGGATGATGAAAGGGGTATGCCCTACTTGCAATACTACTTTCAAGGAAGTGATGTGTCAGACAATTATCCTCACATCGCCATTGTTGATCCTCGGACCGGAGAACAAGTCAAAGTTTGGTCTGGGGCCCCGGTCATCAAGGCTCCGGATTTCCTCATGCAGCTCCATGAATTTTTAGACCGTTACAGTTTGAAACAGAACGCCCGCAACCCCGTCGCAAAACGAAAACCCGACGTTCCTCGAGAAAAGAAAATAGAGGCGATGACCGAAGAAGAGATGTTGGAGATGGCGCTCAAGAATAGTCTCGAAGGAGCTGATACTGCAGACAGGCTGGCTGATCCGGATGAGCTGACCCGGAGCATTGGTGATCTGAAGGGTAAAGGAAAAGCCGAAGATGGCGAGGACATTTCAATGGCAGATGAAGAAGCAGTAGCGGCAGAGGATGCTGGCGTTTCTGCATTCCGATCTATTCCTTCTGATCGCATTCATACGGAGCCACCTGTTGATCCAGCCACCACCACCCGCATCCAGTTCCGCCATCCTTCCGGTAGAGTTATTCGTCGCTTCGCTCTGGCAGATCCCGTACGGCGGATTTACGAATGGCTCAAGTCAGAGCCACCGCTTGAGGAGAAGGCAGGCGCTGTGTTTGAGCTGAATGCGATGGGTAAGAATCTTATCGACGAGCTCGACACGACCATCCAAGATGCTGGTCTCAAGAATGGTACAGTGATGATAGGATACTTAGAAGACTAAGTCAAATCATATTACCTACTTAATCGAATCTGCATGCATTGAGGCGTTACGTGATCTACTTACGGATCTGATGAATTCGTCTACGCTTTTTTTGGGAGATTCACGCCATGTTTGCCATGAACGATAATTCATGACATGTGCCTGTCCATATTTGACTAGAGAGGGCTTGCAACACCCTTTTGTGTATTAGAACTCATGACAGCTTTGACTACAATGATAATGACCTACCTGACTTAGATGTATTACAGTTATTATATTGAACCTAGAACTATTCATGTCCTTATGATTGGGTCGACACAGTCTGTTTTGATACTTGAGCCCAATAGGATACAGCATTGTGTAATGGTAATACACAAAATCTGGAAAACAAAAACAGAGCGGAGCTCAAACAACGAATTAAACCAGCCCTGTACCTGAAGGACTGAGCTGTAATACGTCACTTGCACGACTGATCATGTATCAATACAAGGGCGTATTACTATGACAATACAAACAATAACGGTACCCCGCCAATCGCACCTCCTCGGGTTGTTTACAACTTTACGAGCTTGCCGCCTTTTAGCCGCTATCACGGATGAGACGATGTGACCAGCTTGGGATTGTTGTTTATTTACTTATTTCCTGTTGTCACGATTGATGAACTTATGATAATGTCGACTTGCATTGCACGATTCAACTAACTGAGATGATGCTGATGAGAGTATCGAGAATTTGCTCCTACTACATCTAACAAAGTTATTAAGCACTTCGATCAGCCAAAGTGAGAGGTTTCAACCACCGCAAAAAAACCGACTTGGTTGAATTAGCTAATGTAGGGACTATCGATAGTATCAGATCTGTCCTCACCGTTCCCCTTTTGACCGATTCGGCCGGATGTCAAGTTCAGCATCAGTGGCCGATTGAGATCACAAGTTGGACGACACGCTCCTTTCTCCAGCGAATCTCTTAATTGTCTCCAACCACTCCCTAAATCGACGACGCATTCCTGGCGAATATACGTACATGAAATCTTGCCAACGTCTCGACCTGATTAGAAGCGCTAAACTTTCGAGCGCTCCTATCAACACTCCTTGCTGGCGCCCTTGTTTACAAGGAGCTGAATATCTACACCTTGACTTGCCGACGCAGAAGCGCAAGTTCACCGACACGCCCGAAAACCACGTATAATACGCTCATTGCCCAACTCGGTTTTCGCTAACTCGCCCATCACATCTGTCGGATTAGGTCATTGGACTCGGCGCAAAATGCAGGCAGTTGCAGATCCAGAAACACTTTACACCAAACAGAACTGCCTTGGTACGTTATCAATCAGACATAAAGGACCGATGCTCGCGTTAGTTCTTCATACTAATGATTTTTTCTAGGCGGTGGAAGCTTTGGTAAAGTCTACAAAGGGTATGTCACGGCTGATTCTCATTAGACAATTGCATTCTGACTTCCTTCATTCATGTAGTGTCGACAAGCGCACCGGTCAATCTGTTGCGATTAAGATTATAGACGTTGAAAATGCCGAAGATGAGGTGGAAGACATCATCACCGAGATTTCCATCATGTCAACCATGAACTCGCCTTATGTAACAAAATATCTCGGTTCCTATCTCAAAGGTTCAGACCTTTGGATCGTGATGGAGTTTTGTGCTGGCGGAAGTTGCTCGGATCTTTTGCGGCCAGGAATCATACCTGAAGACTACATCATGATTATTATAAGGGAGCTGCTGCTGGGACTGGATTATCTTCACAGTGACAAGAAATTACACCGGGATATCAAAGGTATGCTTTCTTTTGTGGACCTTCAATGGTATTGTGACTGACCTCGGCTACGTAGCTGCAAACATATTACTAAGTGGAAATGGTCAAGTGAAACTGGCTGATTTTGGTGTCTCCGGTCAGCTAAGTGCTACTATGACGAAGAAGAATACATTTGTGGGAACACCTTTCTGGATGGCACCAGAGGTTATCAAACAGTCTGGCTACGACTATAAAGCAGATATTTGGTCTCTCGGTATCACAGCCATTGAATTGGCGACTGGGCAACCGCCTTATTCCGACATCCACCCGATGAAGGTATTATTTTTGATTCCAAAGAACAACCCCCCGACACTTCAAGGAAATTTTAGCAAAATTTTCAAGGACTTCGTCGGTTTGTGTCTTCGACGTGATCCCCGAGAGCGACCTACGGCAAAGGAGTTACTCAGGCATCCGTTCTTGAAGAAGGCCAAACGAACAACATACCTGACCGAGTTGATCGAAAGACACGAACGCTGGCAGGCAATCCACGGACGTGGCACCCCAGATGACGATGACGATCGTGCGCAACAAGCGCTGCCATCAAAATCTACTCCAGATGACGAAGATCTATGGGACTTTGGAACCGTTCGCCCGGCTGGCAGGAATGCTGGTCTTCAAGCATTGAGCGGTACAGCAGCAAACGTCCGCAATCAAAGCCATGACCCGTGGTCTTCAGACACCAATCGAGTAGTCAAGAGTGAAAGTGACGCAATTGAAAACATTAAAGAAACCGTCCGTGTTAACTCCCCGCCGCAATCTCCTACAAAACAGAAAACTTCCATACCGAAACCTCTAGGGTCCCCTACAAAAGTCCCTCTACCTCAATCTCCACAAAAAGCGCAACAAGCTCGTGCTTTCCCTGGAACACCATCGCGTCTGGACAAGTCTTCGATAGCCAACAAAGATAATGATAGCCCTTCTACAAAAGACTACGATAAAGCTCTTCAACAATCGCTTGCGTCTGACTTGACCTTTTTGAATCTTGCTGGCTCACCAAACTCTACTCCGTCTCGGCCGCAGTCTCGACAGCAAGGAAGCCCTACCCCCACTCATACCGAGAACATAAGCCGCAAGCCAGTGGGCAATCAAGTATCGACTTCTTACGCAAGACAAGAGCAGCCCTCTTCTAATGTTCACCAGGCACCGAATCCAGTCGTCCAGCGTGTTGCTGGACTACCTGAGCAAAAAGCTCTCCCTGCATTCCAGCCCCTACCGTCGGTGTCGGCGCCTCAACCATCTCGCCAACCAGATTCGTCAAGGAATCCCGAAAACAGGAGGAGGAGTATCGACTCCCAGATATCAACAACCTCAACCTCGAGTAATCTCACGTCTTCTGCATCCAGTGCTGGCGCGAACACTCTAAGTCGTGAAGTTATCATCCCAGCTCTCGACCATGCTCTTCAATGTCGAGCACGAGGTCTCAACAACACTCTAGCCGTGATGGCCCAAGATTCCCGTGGCATGTCAATGGAAGCCACTCATCGTCACCAATATGCGCACGATCGGATCAAAAGACTGGCACTCAAGGCTGCTAGTATCTTCAAAGAAATTGATAGACTTGACCAGGAAGCACCCGTCGACATGGAGATGGGCCAATCGTCAACGACTGAAGCGTTTATTGATGCGCTCATAAGATACTGTGAGGTTGATACCGCCGATCCTGAGGCTGTCAACTAGTTCTCCAACCCCGAGTCTGACTATAATAATACCTTACGTGTCTCGTTTGCTTGTTTTCCCTTTCTTTTTCATCGTGTGTTAGATCTTTTACTACTGCATTATTACGTCTCGTTCTGTTCAACCGTTCTCTCCCAAAATTGGGATCGATTATCTGGAATTTTCCATTCTCTGTCATGGCTGCAGGTCGGTTTCTTTTGTTTCAAAAACTTTTGGGGGGATGCCAAGGTCGAGGTTATTGAATAACCTCATAGCAGAACAATACATATTAGTTTATATACATTATTTTACACATGTTGCATGTCATATTTCCGACGAATCTTTTACTCAAGGAACGGAAAACAGAGGAAGGTCGAGTGAGTATCAAATCAATAATTTTTCAATAAAATCAAATACCTATCTAACCATGCGGCTGCGGAAACAACCAATCGGTCTCCGGGGTTGGCACCAAATAATTCGTAATATTAAATTCATTATTGCTCGCCACCGTTGTAAGGCCATGTATCGACATGGGATTGGTGGTGTTCAGATTATTATTGTTGTTGGCGTTGTTAGGACCATTACCGTCGGGTGTAGTCATACCCAGTGCTGATAATGGTGTTGGCATGTTTGGTACGCGCGGAACGTTGAAGAATCCGAATACATCGAGGTATTCAAAGTCATTGTTCGTTAGGTTTCGGCTCATGGGGAGGGAGCCTGCAGTGTCTGTGTTCTGTTTCGCTGCGGCGTCGGCGTTGGCAGACTGCAATGCCACTAGGCCGTTAGAGTCGGATACGCCGTTGTTACTATGAGTATGCTGTGGCTGTCGAGAGATCAAAAAGTCAAGATCAAAGGCGCAGCGCCGCATATCTGCTAGTATCTTCACGGAAGATGGTGTAACACGCTCGCTTTCAATGCCTGCCGTTTGCTCGTATTCACCATATTCATCGAGGACGCGCTTTAGAATCGTGCTGTAGCGTTCGGCAACTTTCCAATAGTGGCCCATCTGTGCTAATGTGTCCACGAATAGATGAATATCCGGGCTCACTGTGTGGGCAATCGTCGATCCGTGAACGAGCAATAGTCGAGCTGAAACCCATAGCGAGAAAGCGAATGGAGGGCCGAGTTTGTCAAGCATGTTGTTCTCGGCAACAAATCGAGTCAATGTCAGAATGTTGTCGACCGCTACTAGACAGCGCTGACTAGCGCTGTAGGAGGGTGTGAATATGGGAGATCGTGTAGTAGGATATGCGGCGGAAGAATGGAGGCGGATTACAGTTCTGTTAAGATCAGTAGTCGGTTTTAGCTGTACTCGAGAAAGAATACTCACGTTTGATATGTAGCGTGAAGCATCACCCAGTCACATTGAAACCCCCTTTTTGTTTTAGAGGTTTGAAACAGACGAGAAGCATTCTCAAGAGCGTATTCTGTTGGCAGATTGAACTCCCACGCTGAAAGCTCACTGTCTAACTTTCGATATGTCGCTTGCCATTCTTCAACGTCCGAAAGTGCTCCAATATCCACCGGCCGTTTGAGGAAAATATGTATCCGCGACAGTATGCCTAGAATTTCAATATAAAATCCAAAAGAGCCTACATTATCCCCGTGACTAGTGTATTCGCCTCGATCGCCAGCAGCACGGAACCATCTGGTTTCAACTGGCTGGTTCCTGATGAAGTATTCCTCTCGACAAGGCAATTTTCGGTCGATTTCCTTCTCATCCAAAGCAAAGTCAAATGCGGTCGCAATTGTCGAGTATCGATCCAATAAATAAACCATCCAGAACAAGCGCCTGCGACTCTCATCTTCAATCCATGTCTCGGAATCAGGCAGAACATTTGCTCGTAAAGTATAGATGGATGGATAGAGTGATGCATCGAGTGCCGAATTCCTTTCCACGGCCAACCCTAGTTGAACGACTGAACGAGCTATTAAAGCTAGGAGCTTCCAACCTGGAGGTCCGTTTGAGGAACCAACCAAATCCAATGATAGAATAACCAATGCTTGAATAGCTTTGACCGAAGAGTTCTCCAGACCGTAAAGGAGGACTCTTTGTTTTGACGCATCGTGATACCGTTTTCGGTTGACGGCATTTAATCGCGGATCGACCGAGAAACGTAAAGTCGTTGCGACAATAGCGTGTAGAACCACTCGATCCGCTTCTTCTAATGGAGACGGCCCGAACAAAGTATCCAAGGTCCATCAGGATGTGGTCGGGACTGGATGTGGGCGATATCAAAATAAAGTCGTGTGTCTAATAATATGGGCGGCTGGGCGCAAGGAGCCTGGGCTCAGGAACTCTTCCATGTGAAAGGCAGCAGGGCGGCTGAAAAGTGGCGAAGGCAGGCAGGCTCAATGGGCGGCAGAGACAGGCGGGCACCAGGAACGGGCGGCAGAAAACAATCCGTGCTGGGGCTGGCGCGCGGCGGGCAGCCCGCCGGGAAAAAAAAAAAACAGCAGGAAAAAGGCGACGGTGGCTCAGCTCCCAGCGACAGGCGGGCATGGCAGCCCCAGAATACAAGGCTCACTTCTTGTCACTCAAACAATGACTCCTGAATATGTGGCGGCTCCGCCCTTCACTGGCTGGCCTTCATCCAGCTCCTCAGAAAAGGAGGGCTGCATCGTCTCCTCGTCTCAATATCTCACTCTCTCCCAACAGTGCAACAGAAAAAAAAAAACAGAGGCAGCAGGACAAAACTCAATTAACCATCTCCATCTAAAATAAAAAAACAGTGAAAAAAAACATGGAAAGGAAAAAAAAAAGCAGAGCCATGTAACCCAGCTACCTTCCTGTTGAAATCGTCCTGGCCGGCAATCGTCAAAAGTGAGCAAAGGAAAATCCCTACCGCACTTGACCTTTCTCTGTTTACACAACTCGCATCTGAACCGTCAGTCTACTGCTCAGCTAGGGACGTGGGGGAGCTGCAATGCGAAGACAGAGTCAAGCACAAACTTACGACACCATCAAGGGACGCTTTCTTTTAGTCCCGCGCAATGCTTGCGAGCCATTTGAGCCCATGTAGTGATCATTGTCGGACTCTGCAGCGGATGAATCCACCTCAGGACTCTGCCCTTGCTCATAGTCATGCAAGTGCCTGTCTCCATTCTGTGGGGAAGATCTACCAGCAGCCTCCATGATTCACACCTTGCTCGGGATACTCCGTATGAATAGGTACATGCAGGGGATCTGAAACGGCCACTGTATCCGCACGAAGAAAATTGGCCAAAAGAATCTCGGCCCCATACAGATCCGCTTCTCGGCAGATCGCACGGGTAATCAAAGCATGACGTTCGCGAACAGAAGAAAAGCTGAAGAAAGAGCAGACTGTTGAAGCTTTGACAAAGGATGGGACAAGCAGACATCCGGAGACGGCAGCGTGCTAGGGAAGGAGCAGGGCGGTCGGCACTTGCCTCTCAGGAAAAGACGTGATTGGCCAGACCCCGCAACAGCCCAGTGCTTAGTCAGAGTCAGAGCCAATCACTGCAGACTTTCCCCAGATTCCTTCTCGGCGTTGCACTAGGCCGTTTCGGGCAGCAGCACTAGAACACTTCTGTGCCTGACGACGCTGGCGCTCATCGGGAAATTCTCGCTATCTGCTCTGTACGCCGGAGTCACGAGGAGCGCAGTGTTCGCCGTTTGGCACAGAAATATTTTTCCGCTCATCAGGCTCTTCCTCACCGGCGCGCTGATCCAAGTCTGGACTAGGCACCCCATCAACAGCCAATCGGGATTTCGCGCGACATGCTCGGCATCGCGGGGTTGGAGAAGCTCGGGCTGCTTTACCCCGAGACCGACCGCCATGACGCCTGTCCTGCACGGCCTCTGGCTTGCGCGCGTCCGGACTGATGTCCGATGCACAAGTTCGTAGTCGTTCTTAAGCTCTTATTTATCTTCACGGGGGTCGTTTCTCATTTCATCCATCCCTCTCTCTCTCTCTCTCTCTCTCTCTTATTCTTGCATTGGTCGTCTTTCGTGTGTCATTGAACATCTATACCTCCCGACAACATGGCTTCCGTATCTTCGTTCCCCACCATCAAACATGTGCGCTCTTTTATCATTCAAGGTGTTGGTTCTGGGGGCGACTATCACAATGTAAGGTTCTTCTGTCTATCATTGCGATGGTCATGCGACATGCTAACAGCATCGAAATCTAGGTGAAAGGGGGTCACTGGCTCGTGGACAGCTCGATATCGACACCAATGGCAAAATGGGAACAGTATCGTGCATCGAGAACAAGCTGGGGTATCAATGTTTTGGGTTCGTTCTGTGTCGAGATTGAGTCGAGTGATGGCACCAAGGGATTTGCTACTGGATTCGGAGGACCACCAGCATGCTGGCTTGTACACCAACACTTTGAGCGCTTTTTGATCGGAAGCGGTACGTTCTGGGCCTTTTTTTTTTTTTCTTTTACCTCTGACCCGGACAACAAGCTAATGAAGATGGAGGTTAACAGACCCACGTGATATCAACGATATGTTCGAGAAAATGTACCGCGGCTCCATGTTCTACGGTCGCAAGGGTATCACAACTGCAGTCATATCTGTCATTGATTTGGCCTTGTGGGATCTTTTGGGTAAGATTCGCAAAGAGCCAGTATACAAAATGATTGGCGGTGCCACTCGCAAGAGACTTCACTTTTACTGCACCGGTCCTCAGCCCGCAATTGCAAAGGAAGCCGGTTTCATTGGCGCCAAGGTTGCTCTTCCTTACGGACCAGATGAAGGTATTGATGGTTTGAAACGAAATATTGAGTACCTTCGCAAGCATCGGGAAGCTGTTGGCCCTGATTTCCCTCTCCGCGTGGACTGTTACATGTCGTTGAACGTGCCCTACACGATCGAGCTCGTCAAGCGTGCCGAGGCAGAGGGATTGCACATTGACTGGTGGGAGGAGTGCCTTAGTCCTGACGACTTTGACGGCCACGCCCTTCTTAAGCAAGCTCACCCGACTGTCAAATTCACCACTGGTGAACACGAATACTCCAGATACGGATTCAGAAAGTTGATCGAGGGACGCAACTTGGACATCATCCAGCCCGACGTCATGTGGCTCGGTGGTCTTACTGAGTTGCTCAAAGTCTCTGCCATGGCAGCTGCCTACGATATCCCCGTCGTTCCCCACGCTTCCGGATCCTACTCCTACCACTTCGTCGTATCTCAACACAACACCCCATTCCAAGAATACCTCGCCAATTCCCCCGATGGAAAGACCGTGGAACCTGTATTTGGAAACCTATTTCTGAACGAACCCATCCCAACCAAGGGTTATCTTGACCTCACTGAACTTGACAAGCCGGGTTTTGGTCTTGAGCTGAACCCAGCTGCTCCGTTGATCCCTGCTTCCGCGCTTCTCAACCCTGCGCCTGCGAAGAGTCTGCCAGCACCGACCGCGGAGGAGCCATCTCAAGAGCAGGCCAACGGCCAATTGACATGATATTAAAATTAGCTTTATATTATGGTGTTTAGACTGTTACACACGTATTTATTACATTTAACCATACGATACTAATTTGAACATCTGGTCGACTCGATTAACCCTTGAATTGTCCTAAGCCTAATTTCCATGCAAGTACGTAACACTGAGAAAGCTCGCTCAATACAAACAGCTAACAGTAGAACACCACGAAGAGACCTCAGACAATGTAACTTCACGCTCCGGCAAAACACTCACACAATTTCCGGACTCGGGACAGACATACCCCGAATTACCGAGCTATAGTGTCGGATTGTGGGGTACGACAGAGAAAAAATCCCATGCAATCGATTTTGGTAGGGCATTATTATGGAGACATGGTGGGATATTTGTTGAAAAGAATATTGTAGGTACTCAGAAAAAAGAAGATATATCCGATACGTATGAGCTGGCAATAACAGCATTGAAGAGATATATTGAACATACCACCAATTAAACCTCAATATTAGAGAACAGAACAGAAATCCTCCATTCTACGAAGACATCAAATTTCGACATATTATAGAAGAGAGAAGACATGGCAATTCCTCAGCTCTTAGTAGGCAAAGTCTGCGGTATAACTGGTGGTTTGACTGGTATCGGAAGAGTAAGCCTCTTCATCTTTTAACATTTCTGACCATACTAACAATGAAAATAACAGGCAATAGCACTAGACTATCTTCGCCACGGCGCCAAAGTCGCCGTCAACCATCTCGGCGGACCAAAGGATGACTCGCTCGTGGAAGCATTCCACAAAGATGCACAGGCCGTAATCAGCGAGCTCAACATCACGTCAACAGAGAAACAGTTCATTACCGTGGCAGGCGACATCTCCAAACCCGAGACTGGGGCGGGTTTTGTGGCGAAGATTGTCGAAGCTTTTGGACGGCTGGATGTGTTTGTGAGTAACGCTGGTGTTTGCCAGTTTGCCGAATTCTTAGAGTACGCCCGCTCTCTCTCCTACACTCTATCCGTGAACAGTGAGTCGGATGATGCTAACGAAAACAGCATTGAGCCGTCCCTCCTCTCTCAAACAGTGAACATCAACCTCTGCGGCGCATTCTACGCCACCCAAGCCGCAGGCCGGCAAATGGCACTGCACCAAACACCAGCGGGCGGCTCAATAATCGGCATAAGTTCCATCTCAGCTCTAGTCGGCGGCGGGCAACAGTGCCACTACTGTCCTACAAAGGCCGGCGTTTTGTCGCTTATGCAATCCACAGCAGTCGCGTTGGGCAAGTATAATATTAGATGTAATGCATTGTTGCCGGGCACGATTAGAACGCAGTTGAATGATGCGGATATGGCGGATGAGAAAAAGAGGACGTACATGGAAGGCAGGATACCGTTGGGAAGACTAGGGCAGCCGAAGGATTTGGCGGGTCCGGCGGTGTTTTTGGCGGCAGAGGAGTTGAGTGGTTATGTTGTAAGTTCTATTTCTCTTTGTATCATTGTTTCAAGAGGTGCATTGGCTGACATGGTTAGACTGGTGCACAAATATTGGTTGATGGAGGCTTATTTGTAAATCTGCAATAAGCGATTGGTATCTGCACCACCTGAATATTTCGTTGTTGATATTAGAATCCGAATGTACAGCAAAGCTGGTTTCATATTCCAAGCATCAATTCATATGTACCTTACTCATGCTAACTAATCGACATATCTGAGGCATCATCATCGCCCTCCTCTTCTTCTTCCCCATTTGAGGTCTCCGTATCAGTATCCTCTCCCGAATCTTCTGCATCGGAATCTTCACTCGAAGTTTCATAAGACCCTTCCCGCTCTGCTAAGCAAATCTGGCACCATATTTCTCCAGGCTCATAGTGGAATTGCCATACTCCTCCTCTGCAATAGAAGTCTTCCAACACCCGTGATGAATCACCGTTGCGTTTACATGCTTGGACATTGGACATGGTCTGGAAATCTTCCTTACAAGTGCCATGGTCGTGAAATTGTCTCTTGTCGAGATACATGCCGCCCTCCTCAAGCATGAAACAAACGCATTGATTCGATTTCATATTATATTTGAGCTCTTCCCACCAAGGCTCTATGAAGAAGGCCCAACAATCACATACGTCATCGATAAGACTGTGCTCCTCGCACCTCAGTGACGCTCCAAACATGTGCAAGTCATTAGACTCTACCGTATAATGCCGAGTTTCACATGGTTTCAGGCTGAAAAGGGTTCGGAGAGCACTGGCATGCCAACCAGACCGCTCTAGCATGCATGTGGTCATTGTTTCACGTCTTATAAAGTCGTCAAGTTCTTGATATATGTCTTGTAGATGACCAAGCCAGCGTAAGAATGTGTAAGAAAATATAGGGATAGTGATGTCGGCGTTTCGTCACAGTATATAGCATGGATATCTGCTCCTTTGTCCATAAGAATTCGCAGTACGTCCGTCCTAGTCTGAGGCGCCTCAACAGCATCGAAGACCAAAGGTTTTTCTAGCGTATGACTGCTTTCGTTGAAACAATATTTTCAAAAGGGCCTGTTTGTGGATCGAGATCTAAGAGCAACTGGACGCTCTCTGTAAGCGACCCAAGGATTGACATGCCTGTAATATATCGAATCGGCGGTTCATAAAAACCGCAGTCGATTATGCTTTGTTTGTACTTCTGGAGAAAGAAAGAGATGACACGGGCTATAAAATGCTCTTCGGAATCTACCTTATCTCACTTGTTGTTGTATTCGCTTGCTGCCTTATCTGCACCTTGTATTATGAGAAATCTGACCAAGTCAGGGTGCCCAAAACGCGTAGCAAACTACATGGAGTACAAGACGATGCATTAGCTCATCTTATTTCAGAAAAGAAACATTTAGACCAGATATTGTAAGAATAAGAGTGGCATCATCCGGCACAGCACGAACTGAGAGTATGTTGTATTGCCATCCAGCTCGGGAGCTAGTGATCATGGTTTCCAATCCATATTCGAATCCTATTTTGATGAGCCAATATCCAGGGTGGAAATTGAACGACGTCGTTGTCTTGTAATGTGTGCAGCTTTCGCCATCTTGCACTGCTCTTATGGTCTCCCTGTGGATCCGTGTCCGAGAGACTATCTTGCCCAACTTAGTATTATAATGCGACAAACGAAAAGATTCTATTCCTTGAGACCTATGTAAAAAATTTGGATTATTTTTCGCTGCTTGAGTGAGCCCCGATACCAAGACACTTTTGATCAAAGGGTTTGCGAGATCGCCCTTGACCCGGTGCAGCTCCTTTTGAAGTGCACTCAAATGATGCTCCATATCACTAATGTCAGGGGCTATCGAACTGAAGTCCCATCGGTAGTCATGCTGAGAAGCCGAAATTCCATCCAAAAAAACCGATGCGAGCCGTTCTGATCTTCCAATCACTCCAACTTCGGAAGCAGTGCCTTCATATTCATCAAAGAAAGGCGCACTCCTTTGCTTGATTTTTGGCAGAGCTTCAAGAAAAGCTTTGCAACAAGACGCGGCACTCGCAGCGGCATACTGTTGCCACATCTTGTTCTTGTGGCTGTCCGCGTAGTCACAGATACCTTTGATGATAAGGCATCTTAGACTGTCAGCCACGCCTGCCCCTTCCATCTCAAAACCAATGATTTGTGCTGTCTTAGCCAACTCATCGCGATGTTCTCCTGACTTCATCACGGTATCTCCAGAGCCCAGGATCCCAAAGTGTATTTGGGGAGAGTGATCAGATGAAGACAGGCGGCTCCGTTTGAGCAGCACTCCACTGCAACCAAGCTTGCTGCAATCACTTTCGAGCGCCTCATCGCAGACAGGATCTTGATTCACCTGAGATGCGTCACAAATACAGTTCATTTCAGAGCCTGAGTGGTGGTGCTTATGGCGATAGGTTGTTTCATAAAGTCTATCATGTTCGGCACCTGGATAGTTCCATCTTCGATCCGATCCTTGAAGACTCGCAAGGTAAGCCGACAGCTTTCTTTGAAACTCATTCTGCAATTGAGATGTTGTCAGAGCCGTCAAAAATGAACGAATACGTCGATATCGGCCAATAGTGTCTATCGACCCGGGTTTTGACTGGAATTTATCAGGATATTGCTTTCCGAAGTCATATTCGACGATGCTGGAACTGATAATAACGTCCCCCAATATGAGCTCCATCTCCCCTATCTTTGATAACAAAAATGGCACACCGCCGCAGATGCCAACCAGTAGAGTTAGATAGATGTTCGTGAAAGTGCATTGTAGATTCGATGCGACACTAGCAGCGCTTCGTTTTCCCATTTCTGGTAAGCATGATAGTACAACATTGTGTTGATGAATTCTCCCGATCCGATAAAAGTTCGCGTCTCCATGCTGTTTTTCATAAGCTGCGGAGTCATAATGCTCATCGAATACAGCCTCTACAGCATTGGACTCAACGGGCAAGGCGCAGATAATTGCAATGTCAAAGTCTGCGGGCGACCTTGGAATCATGTTGACTCGCTTCAGTCATTATCCGTTTGATATCAACGATATGGAGCGACGGTCGAAAGAGAAGAACCGTCGGTGTAGCTGGGGTTGTAGTTAGGCGAAAGCACTGGAAGATGGAAGAGTGTCAAAACAGAAGGCGCAATCCTATGCAATATGCAAGGAGAAAGGCAGACTAGCGGCTATGGTCATTGAATACATGTATTTACCGCTGATTTGGCCGCAGAGTGAGGTTACTATGCATGTATTTGACTTGGCCATAAGCGTAAATACAGACGTGAAGACAGGCGTATTTGACAAGGCTGGGGAACTGAGGCTGTGTATGTCGATTGAGAGGAGCTATTTAGTCACGTGGACTACATGAACATCAAGTACGTGTTTACACACTTCTCTACATATCAAAACACATTCACGGAAATCGAAGAAGCCATTGCATTGGAAAGCTATTCAAGCAAAACCGGACGATGATCCACGACACCCTGATCTCGGGCTATCTCACTATAAAAGACGACTAAAACACGAAATGACCGGTACGAGTACCTTCACAATCATTTCGACAACCATTCATTACGCAAAATCTTGACCTTGGTCCAATCCAAAGTGACTCCATCATACTTGGTAGGATCAACTGAACGCCCGGTGCACCAAAATGGTAATGCAGTTGACGTCTCCGGGGCAGCCTCCATCAACAAAGTCTCGTCATTCGGCCCCAAATTTCCCCTGGAAATTGGCAAGCCCAAGACGGTAACATCAGTAGGAGCTCCTGAGCCAGAATCATCCCAAAGCCACTGAACATCAAGGCTGGTGTTGACTGACTTCTTAAGCTTGACTACCATATCCTTGTGGAATACGGCCAAGGAGTTCAAGTTTGTCAGTTCCTTTTGGCCATTTACTAAGGGTTCAAAGATGTCGCCCAGTGGGCTGTACTGGTCCAGAAGAGGCTTGTTCACATCGATTCCTAGCCCAAGAGTACCACCTGACTGTATAATCTTCGTGTAGTCGGCTTTTATCTGAGTCTCATTATATGGTTGATAGTAAGGTCTCCAAAACGTCATAACCGGCAGCAAATAACCAAGAGGCATATCTCTACGTCCATTCCAGATAGAGTTTGCGTGAGTAGCAGCAACTACGCCAGGGCATGGGCAAGTCCCATGAATCCCGAGAAGGTCGAGATTGGGGTTTGCGCGCACGGCATAAGTATAGCTCTGTCCACGAAATGCGTTTTGCCAGCTAGTCCCCTGAGCAAATTGTGATACACGGAGCCAGCCTTTAGGGACATCGGGATAGGCCACAGTCATGTCATGCTTCGCGCCACTACCGGCATCACTATAGTATGGCTTGAGTGGTACCTTGATAGCGAGCACAGTGCAGTGATCAACTGGAGCCTGTGCATCAATGAGTGCCCTAGCTGCCTTTTTAACTAGACTGCGTTTCGACACTGTGACAGGTTTTCCGGCGGCATCTTTACCCTGCTCAACTGTAAGGTCTGCGGGTACGAGCTCTTCGATGGGTCGGAGCTTGTAGTTAATGAGAGCTGGGTTAGTATGCAGGCTCTGGCGCCATGAACTCAGGTTCTCTTTGTCGTCTGTAGCAGTACCACCAATGGTATGGATATTGACAGTGTGCAAACTCTCAAAAAGCTTTTGGCTTTTTTTATCAGTAGACGAAGTTTCAGCATTGACACTGCCAGCATCTCCTCCTTTAGCATCTTTGAATTTTGCCTAGAAGGACAGCGCGTCAGTCTACAATAAAAGATAGAACAGAAGGATGACTACATGCCTTTAATTCAATTGCTGTAGACATCTCGGTCTCTGTGAATTCATCACGCGTGTCGAGAGAGGAAGCAAGAATCCGAGAACCACCAACTGTAGCCTTGATGGTGTAGTGAGTGCCAAAGGACGCAACAATCTTTTCCGGAGTCCAAGTTTTCATCGCCGTAACAGCATCATTAGACAAATATTTAGCAACATTGTCCTCGTCTTTAAAAGAGACACTGTAAACAACCTCCTGATTATACTTGGCCATATACTTCTTGAAAGTTTCCTCCGTCCTGGTCTCGTCAAAAGTGCGCTCAAACTCGCCTCCGAAGCCGAAAAAGTCTCCCCCAAGATTGAGCTTTTTGCTCAGCTTGTTCGTGAACTCTTTCTTTGATTCTCCAACAATGGAGAACGAGGTTGATTCGGATCCCCAGGTCATTGTCACGTAGGAAGGGACTGCGAACTCCACGTTCCTACCGTCCACATAACAACTATATGTGTCTCCGTCGGTACTGGCCATATTGAAAAGGTTTCCTTTGAATCCTTCTCGCGAAAAAGCCGCACAGGACGCATCAATTCCACCAAGCACGCTTTGAAAGTTGGGCGGCAGTTGAAGTTTCTTGCCATTATTATCGTCACCGCCATCGTCGACATAATCAAAAGCGAGCAAATCTTCCATCTCCTGTTCTAATTCTGCCTCTTCGGCATCATCCTCGTCAACAGAACGCAGCGAGACAGTGTTGCTCTGCCATGTATTGGTAGTAGGGTCCTTGGAGCATGTAAAAACCATATATCTCCGTGCAGGTATCGGGCCCATATCATACCCAAACAACGAGAACTGTGTCATGTTGTTGTTCGGCCCAAGCACAATCTCATACCACCAGTTAAGCTTCTGGATGAAGATAATTTTATTCTTGGCTTTTTGCTTTAGAAACTCCTTTCTGGCTTTTTCATTAGGGAAGTTTTCTGAATGGCTACTTGGAGTATATCTTGCATGCATCTGAGCCCCAAAATGTCTTGCATTTGCATCAATTCGTTTCTGGTCATTTTGGATAAGGCCTTGAATTGCATCTCGATCGGTAAATACACCGTTCTGTGCAATCTGTGGCCGCCATCTGTCAATGGCATCGGGCAGATAGCCAGCGATAGCGCCGGCTGTCAACATGTGACCCTGCACATGGTTATCCCCGAAGGCTCGTGCTGTCATTTTGTTATGGGTATTGGTAGTATATCGGTGATAAGATAATATTGATTTTGAAGATGGATTAATAGAAGGTTGGGGTCAGATGGCCTGTTAAGTACTCTTCGGATTTCCGCTGCCTTCTTCGACCCTCTGCCTCTCCAAACCGAGTGTGATATTTCAGCAGCATTTTCACTAATTTTCTCAACTATATCAGGCGAGGTCCGTGTTTTTTCAGCCCGCCTTGTCAACGAAGACTCCGTTAATTTTAAAGTTTCTGTATTGGACAGTACAGATGGAGCAGAAGAACTTCACTCTGTCGACAGTCAACGCAAGCCCTAATTTTCGACGACCCGCTCAATCATGAGGTTTGGTCATGAGCTACTCGACCACAAGCTCAGCCATCCATTCAGCCAGCCATTGTATACAAGAAACTCTGGCGGCTTGCAGATAAGTAGAAGCGAGCTGCTCAGGCCGTCTTCATTACAGATATGCCTGGCCACTTTGGAACATACTTCCAGTGGCTTGAACACGATCAGCAAAACCTTCAGATTTGGATGAGTTGTTCTTTCTTGAATGTACGTGCAAGGTGTTCCTCAAATTTAAGACGGTATGTGGTGAGCGAAGCTTGGTTCTTTTTCTGACTCTGATTATTCACCGACAACGCCACCCATAAGAAATGATTGGGGGAAGGACAGTATTTTATCGATTGGTTAGTTAAAAGTGGTAATATTCCACCAAATGTGAAGAAAAAAACTAAGATACCATTGAGCGCAGTGAATATGCTTTGTATACAAGGGAAATTGGATCGAGGCTTATGTTAGCACAGAAAAGACATCTGGATCGCAGAATCTCCTGCCTATTCAGCCGTCATAATTCAAATTCGAGAACTCCCCAGCTCAAACAAAACTCGGCATTATACGGTAAGAGGTGATCACAGCGTCCAATCGGTTCAAGTAATCCAGCTCGTAATCAACGGCAAGGTCATCCTGGACCCATATCTGCTGGAGAATGCTCTGTAGTTCATGCAAGCCCCTCAAACTCGAGGTCTTCGTTGCTTTCTCAATATGTTGCAAAATTCTTATTCTTTGCTCATCTGTCCGAGTCTCGCACCCAACAATCAGCAATGGAAAGGCTGGATTGAAAGTCCCCAAGCGGTCGAGAAGTACATACGCCCTCTCGACCATTGCGTCGATCTGGGGGGATGGTCCAGAAAAGTTCCGCGATACTCTCTTCAGGTAGATCAAAGCAGCGAGTTTGAAAATTTCTATTGTAGCCACCCAGGCTGTGCTCGTGGTATCCGATACGGCTTCTGGTGCCGACGGCACAATATTCGTTATCCTGCGCTCGAGGCAACGCAAGGTACTTTCGTATTCTTCGTTATGGTATTGTGAATCTGTCGGTTTACGTATAATTTCGAACATGAAATACAAACATTGAAGGATCTCATGTGAACAGTGCGATACATCTTTGATCTATCTCATGTTAGATCAATAAAGTTGCAGACATAGGATATTCGACCTAACCCTTTGTAATTGGCAAGTACCTTGGTCCGCAGGTACGGAAGTTTTGATCCCTTTAGTAGAGTCTTCGGTTACATACCAGTGTCGGATGGTAAACCGACTGATTACCATATGATACTCTACCCAGCCTAGAAGCCTGGAAAATTGGCGCTCAATGTGCTGGCTATCAACACCTGAGTTGTCGATGAGATATTTAGCTCCGCTTAAATGACCTAGAAGGAAAGTTAGTCTAGAACTGTCTCTTAAGAAGCACGGCAGTAGTAGAAACAAGTAGAGCAAGTACAACTTACAGAACCACAGAGACACATCATTAGGCATCCCAAGCATCTGGCGTTGGTGAAAACTCAGTACTCATCCAAGCACAAATCTGTAGACCCAAGCTCAAACACACCTCAAGGTGACAAAGTATCATACTAGCCGCAACATGCTGAAATGCCGTGGGAACCTCAATACCGGGCGTACAAGATGTAATCAGTGTACGGAGAGCGCGCGCTCTGAACCGAAAAACGCCTGCTTGCAGACCATGTCGATGGAACGACGAGAGCGCCAACACCGATTGCAGCACAGCCATTGAAGACGATGACCTATCGAAAAGAGCGAGACGCACCAATAGACTCACGATTTCGTGTTTATCGGGTTCGAAAATGGCTAGTGTTGAAGGCGCCGTGCATATGACTACAAGTATCAGCTTGGTCAGATTATACGAAGTATTAGTGCCATGCTCACAATAATCAAGAAGTTCTCTTTCTTCATAAGCCAGGTCGCCTGGGAGCCATGATAACGCCATCGGCAAATGAAGTCTCTCAAGGGCAAATCCCTCATCGCTCCCTAGTCCTGTTTCCAAAGAATCAGTCGGGAAGAAGCTAGCCAAATAATGAAGAGAGCCAACCATGTTGCATCCGTAAGTAATAGTGGAGCTGGATATCCCTTGATGTCACATTTACAAAGCTTGCTGGCGAGGAGACCCTGTTTGTAGTCCCAAAACCATGCTGGACTGAATGGGTCAAGCTTCGCTTTGCATTGGTAGGCTTTGGCCACGACAGTCGCAGCCCGTACTGACATGGTCTATTGGATTTGATACACCTAGAACAGCGCGGGCGTGCGCGGTTACAAGTCGCTCTAGAGTCTGTAGTTGCTTGGGTAAGCAGCACACTCATTCGAACGTCAGAGACAGGGGCGATACCTTTGCAATTCCAGCACTCATTCGTATGCATTGTGGACGAATTTCTCGAACGTGAAACTTTAAAGATTGTTAAGAATCTACAAGAAAGTTGCCTTTTTTCCTGTTTTAAATGCGCTGCGTGGTGAGGAGGTCATGGTACTTAGTTAACAAATGACATCTCTGATTATTAATGCGCCCCTGTCTTTCCGCTTTGAGAAAAAAGGCAACTTTTCTGTATCTTGGCAATTTGAAGCTCATGCCAGATTTGAAATACTCAAAGAAAAAAGGCCAAAAAAGAAAACAGAAATTTTGATATAAATATGTGAATCATGACCGCTCTTCTGGCTCATCACCTCTCAGAGTCATCTTCAGTTTTCATCTACCATTTACCTTCTAGCTCATAACCCATCAAGATGTCTTCCTGGGTGATTACCGGAGTCTCACGTGGCCTCGGTGTCCGTTCTTCATCTTTTCATTGTTGGTTCATGCACTAGAAGGCTGTAACTAACACAAATACTTCATCACCTAGTTCGAGTTCGTCCGCCAAATCTCCGAAAACCCATCGAATATTGTCTTCGGCCTCGTCCGCGACAAAGCAGCCGTCGAGTCCAAGGTTGCTGCTGAAATCGGCCGGGACAATATTCACATCATTCAGGCCGATACCACGGATCCATTGGCAATAGAGGCATGTAGACTGACCGACACATTCAAATAGTGGGAGATTGATATCAGAACTAACCAAAATTTACAGAAGGCAGTTCAGTATGTCTCTGAGAAATCTAACGGTACCTTAGACTACATCGTAGCCAATGCCGCGCTTCAATCCAAGACTGCATTGGTCGGCTTTGATACTCTGTAAGTTCTAAATACCATCAAACCCTTCATGATTCAGGACCAACTCCGGCACAGAAGCCACGACCCCAAAGCCCTCGAACAAGACGCAATTGACCACTTCCGCGTCAACACCGTCGGCGCAATCCACCTATTCAATGCTTTTATGCCTCTGATCTTAAAGGGACGCGCGAAGAAAGTTATCGCAATATCCACGGGCATGTCGGATCCGGAGATGACACTCAAAGCCGATATATACCAAGCCACGTCCTATGCAATGAGCAAAGCAGCTCTGAATATGGCAGTGGCCAAGTTCAGCGCTGTGTATCGCGAGAAAGGTGTGCTTTGCATGGCGATTTGCCCTGGTGCTGTGGACACCGGCAGCCTTAATATTGGTATGAAGCCCACTTCTAAGTCCTAATATCTAATGTGATTATTTGGCTGACGTACTGGAAAGAAACCGAGGAAGAGGGACAGTTAGCCATGGCTATGTTTGGGAAGTTCAAGCAATACTCACCCACGTTCCAAGGGCCTATGAAGCCCGAAGATAGTGTCAAATCGGTCTTGGCTCTCGTGAACAAGGCTACTGTTGACGGTGGTTATGCTGGCGTCTTTCTGTCTCATACGGAATCGAAGCCGTACCTTTGAGCCTTTCACAGGAGGCTTACAGGGCAATATGATTAGTGAATCGTTCTTGTATTCCATCGGAAGAAATTAGAAGATATGTAGCTTGATTGAAAATGCATCCATCTTTGATCAGCTTGTTACTGGAGGTGTCTTGCTTAAAAGCGGTGTGTTTCTAACTATGTCTTCTCATTACACTTCACCACCATCAGCACAAACGTTTGCGAGCACAAAATAATAAACATTTTCTTTAAAGTGAAGCAAAGATGGCGAGGCCTGGATTAGGGCTCAGCCTTCGCCGTATTTTTCCTATTATTTACTAGCGCAATATGATAGACACCTAGTTTGGGCTAAGGTGCTTCTTTACAACACAATACTCCAACTTCATCACTCATTGCTTATTCCGAAGATTAAACAACATCTGTACATAGATACATATCTCATGCCACTAAGGGAAACAAACATGAAGGCCGGGGGGAAAAAAAATCAAAATCAAAATGATAGGAAGAGAACAAAACGAAAGAAATATAACTAACTGAACGCAATCACAACAAAGGAAAATAAGATATATGTATACATAAATATCAGGCTGTCCATGAGTTTATCAGAGCCCGTCCATCCAGGGATCAAGCAAAGTCTTCCATTGGCTTATCTTCTAATGTGACACCCTTCAGTTCCCCATCAGTGACGACACTTGCTCGCTTGCTGGCAAGATCAGTTGGAGGATGGCTGCCGCCTGCACGCCGAACGTGGCGCCCACGGGTCAGTGAGTCCCGTTTCTCAATGGGAGCCACACTGGCGGTGGGAGTAGGCGACCCCTCCGAGTGATTATTGTTGTTGGTGGTCTGTTCTTCGGCGTCAACGTCGGCGGAAGGAACGGGAGTAGGATCGCTGAAATCAGTAATAGTAGCCGAGACTTCTGGTGCGGCCTTTCCATTAGTCTCTTCGGCAGAACCGTTAGGAGCATCGTTATCTTCAGCCGATTTGGCTGAATCGGTGACAATGTGCAGGTCAGTTGATGCCGGGACATCGAGACTCTGACGAGGGTTGCGACGCTCTGATCCATGTGGACTACCGACGTTGATGGGGAAACGACCTGATCCCTGTGATCCGTCAGTAGACCGGTCACGACGGTGCCGAGCGCCTGGAGCTGGGCTGGTGGCTCGACTGCGGCTAGCGATAGCCCGGTTGCGAGCCTCGACGGCAGCTCTTCTGTTGCTTTCGTCGGTGCTGATTGCACGTGGGCGAGCAGTGCCAGCACCAGCGCCCAGAGTGCTGCTAGCGCTGGATTGGCGTTTGAGCTCGCCAAAGATAGCATCCTTGTGCTCAAACAAGTCTCGAATCAAACGGTAGCTGTGACGTTCATTGAGCGTCAGTGTGTTCTCGAGGCGAGGTCGCAGAACACATGGTGCCAGAGTCTGAGCAAGAGCGGCCACATAGGTCTCATCAGCGGATGTTAAGTCAATCAACCGTGTGAAGTGAGTCATGAGAGCATCAAGCGTGGCTATGTTGTTGAGTCTGAGTTGGCCAAGTGTGCTTTGCAACACTTTGATTCTGCCTTCTTCGGAAGTTTCGTTGGCCGTGGTCGAGTAAATAGTTTTAATGATTTCGTAAACTTGCGATGAAACAAGGGAGTCTGCCAGAGCCGATTAGTATACGGTCTTTTTGCTGAAAATAATGAATAAACATACCGGGAAGTTCAAGGAGGTATAACTTTAGAACGCTAGCAACAATGGGTATCTCATATTTTTCAAGAATGGCACGAGGATCTCCGGCGCTGTTATTTAGAGCTTGTCGGAGATGGTGAGTGGCAGCAAGAGGAACATCATGCAACCAGATAGCTCGTCGGGCTTCATCGCCTTCAAGATCTGGGTAGTCTGTTCTCAGTTAGCAGACTTCACAAGCCGATGCAATCTTGATGTCCTTACGATTGTCGAGGAATGTCAAGATGTTAGTTACAATGATAGGGACCCGCTTTCGATCAGCTCTAGCCCTAGCCTCCAAGTCGACACCAAATACCTGATCTGGAAAAGAGCTTAGTAAGGTGTATAGATTCAAAAGTAGGTTGCTCACCTCCGACAGAACCGTAGTAGTTCTCATAGGGCTGCACCTTTGGCGCAAACCCTCCGGTGCGGTAGTTCTCGAGCAAATACCTCAAATCCCCCAACGGCTGAATGGTTTCTTGGTACAGCATCATATGATCAACCGTGCTTTGCAAGCCGGGAATAACATTGCTAATGGCACCGGAGAAATCAAGTACTACAGACTTGATGGCCTTTAGACGATCAAGCTCGCATCGCTCCATGAACCGCAAATGATCAACAATCTCCTCTTCGAGGATGCACCGTATTTGATCCAGCTTGATGACAGCAGCTTTGTAGCGCTCGTCTGCCTCGCGCGCTTCACGATGAAGCTTTTCGGCAGGGGTCTCGTCAGGATATGGGTTGTTCAGGGGGTTCCAGCCCGAAAGCATTTCCGAAACACTCGAGATCGTCGGCGACGCGGTGGCTTCGTCATTGGACATGAGCGAAGTCATACGAAGTAGGGGCTTCTTATTCTCGGGCATTCCAGTGAGTTGAAATACCTTCGACCTCCACTGATAGTTCATACGGCTGCTGTTGGCAAAAGTGCTTCCCATATTTCCGATCAATCGCAAGAATCCAAGATCCACCATATCCTGACCAATTCGCTCAGCGTAGCTGATACTAGAGGCTTCCAATTTCTTCTGCAGATAGTCGACTATATCGGCACCCGTCGAAGTATTCTGATATGTACCGAGAATGGGCACTTTGACTTCACCAATTTTGATAGTATTGAGCATGTCGGACAAGATATTCTTGATTTCATCTTCACTGTAGGATTTGTCTCCCAAGTCAAAGATTTCGGGCTCGTCGGACTCTTGTGGATCCGTCAGGACGATCTTGGGTGCTGGTGGTTTGCCTTTGGGACTGGAAGCTTCCGGGCTTTGGAACGCAAGCTTGTTTTCCTCCTCCAAGTCCTCAACAAGGCGACACTTGTTGAAGTATTGACTCCGCAATTTCTTCACCAGTTCCGTCTGTTTCATGTGGTCCTTTATACGTGCTTGTAGATCATCGTGCGAATTCTGGACTCGCGCCGCATGCTGATCGCACCATCGACCAAAAGGATTGACCACGAGTTCACGAATGTTGGATGAAATCTTTTGATGGTTTTTGGACGCCTCGATCATTTCGCCGCGGATTCCATCGTATGCCTATAAAATTGATACCAGCATTAGCTCCTTACTAGTTAACGGCTGCTTTCCAAATCTGCTCATTGATATACCTTCCTCACACTGGCACCCTCATCTTTTGAGAAGCCTGTGGTTATGCGATCCACGGAAGAAGTAATGTCTCCAAGCTTCGAGCTGTAAACCTCTTCTGCATCGGCTCGCAGGCTAGCAACGGTGAGAATCTGTCTGTTCTCAGCAATGCCTTGCTGAAGCTTTGAATACAGGATTCCCAAGCCAGAGGCATAGTCGGGCGTCCAGAATGAGTCCGCAAAGCCGGGCATTTTGACGAAAGATCGGCGGGAAAGTTGGTTCGATCCTCAGATTCTCAATCAAGGGAAGGCGCCGGAGTAAGTAGAAACGAGGGAGAGAGCGTATTCGCGAGGTAGCTGAATTGAAGCGGCTGACTCTGGCTTTTGACGATCCCGCCCAAATCAAAGAGAGAGAATGAGCAAAAGTCGCAAGAAAGATCAACTTAGAGAATGGCGTTGCGCTCAGGAGAGACGCAGATGCATATGTCCAGGATGTGTGGCTGTGCAGTGTATATGAAGAGAGTAGTTTACTGAATGTAAACTAAACACAGTTCTTTCCCTAATCCAAGGTTGAGGTCAACGTCAGCTGATTTGATTGGTGCTACGTCAAAGGCTTGGTCTCAGCTTCGGATTACCTAATCGGGCCGAAGGCTCGCGTTGATTGGTCGGAATGGGTCTACACACGTGCAACTCTATTATTAGATTGGATGGATACGTAGGCATTTGAAAAGTGATGGTACTATGAAGTATGTGGACATATCCCGACATTATAATATAAATGACATGATCATAATAGAAATATATTGATGTGCCGTACTTATTTACACAACATCGTCATGCAGAGCGGTGAAAAATTGCATTCTAACAGAACCAATGGTAGAGTTTCTTCCAGGCAGGCCACTTGGCCTGTTCGGCGCGCTCTTCCTCGATCAGTTCTCGAATATCGAGGTCACGGCGACCGGTGTTCAAGTCCATCTGGTGAGCCTTGATGAAGGGAGTGCGGAACCAGATCTTGTAAGGGACATAGAAAGCAATGACAATGGGTGCCGCAAGATATGCAGAGAAGAAGTTCTGCACGAGCTCGGATGCAGACATTTCACTATATCCGACAGGGGCGAAACCGACCCAGAATTGGGCAATAAGGACAAGGATGTTGAAGAGAAAACCCACCCAGGATCCATAAACACCAACTTGAGATTTGAAGGGCAATTCGTCCAGGGTGTGACCTTGAGCCTTCCAGCCAGCGCGGAAGCGAATATGAGCAAGGCAGATAGAGCCCCATGTGAAAATAGATGACAGACCAGAAATGGCCAACATCCATGTAAAGGCTTGACCCTCCTTGCTCGACGCGGCAAGAAACGCTAGGAATCCGAGAGCAGACGCAACCATGATGGCAAAGAGGGGACGTCCTTGACGATCAATGTAGGCCAAGAACCTGGGTGCCTGTCCTTGCTCAGCAAGAGCGGCAAGCGTGCGGGAGGATCCGTAGACGGAAGAGTTGCCGACGGATAAGACAGCAATCATGATCACGACATTCATGACGGAAGGGAGGCCACTGATTCCAGCGTTTACAATAGCAATGACAAAAGGAGACGCCCTTGCATCAGCAGAAGATGTTCCTTCCAAACGTGGATCGGTATAAGGCACCAACATTCCGACAACGGTCAGAGCCACAATGTAAAAGAGAGCAATACGCCAGAAAACTTGCTTGATGGCGGTGGGAAGCGACTTGCGGGGATTTGCGGTTTCAGCAGCAGCCAAACCAACCAGCTCTGTACCAGCGAAGGCAAAAGCAGCATTGACAAAGACACTGCAGAGTCCCTTGAAACCATTATTAAAGGCTCCTGGATCATACCAGTACTTCGCACCAATGTAACCGCCTTCGGGACCACCACCACAGTTGAGGATGATACCAAGAATACTGTTGGACGGAAAGTCATTAGCGAAGCAGGCAACACATCGGGAGAAGGAACAAAACTCACATGAAACCAATGACAGCGGTGACCTTGATGATCGCAAATACAAATTCAGCCTCGCCGTATCCTCGGACACCAAAGAAGTTGATTGCAATAATCAGAACCAAAAAGATTGAAACCCAGGCAGCAGGGGAGATGCCGCTATTCCAGTACTGAATGGTGATTGATGCGGCAACAATTTCTAAGGGTAAGACAACGAGCCATTGCAGGGCATAATTCCAGCCCATAGCAAAGCCCCAGGCGGGGTCAAGGAAACGAGTTGAGTAAGCAGAGAATGAACCAGCGACGGGGTACAAAACTGCCATTTCTCCCAAAGCGTGGACCGTGCAGTACAACATGGCACCAATCAGGATATAGGCAATGACCAAGGAAGCCGGGCCTCCGGCGGCCAGCACGTTCCCAGATGCGACGAACAGACCAGTACCTGCAGTAGTCAAATCAGATTAGCCATCTGCCATGTAGCTTCAAAAAGATATGGGGACGTTGACACCGGGGGTTGAAGAGAACGCTTACCGATTGAACCACCAATGGCAATCATCTGCAGATGGCGGCCCTTCAGCTTGCGCTGCAGGGGCGAATTGGCCGTGTTCTGCGCGGCTGTTTCGAGATCAAAGACATTGCCGTCAGCGCCAACCTGGCCGGCTTTGGTCACATGGGCATTGGGATCGCGCTTGAAGCTGTCGATGAAGCGCTGGCGGAAGCTGCCAGCGGGCTGGGTTTCACCATAGGATGGCGGCTCCTCGGATGAGATAGTGTGAGCGGCGCCGCCACCAATCTCCTTGGATTCGTATGATTTGTCCATGGTGGTGAAGAGATAAGGAAAAGAGGCTTGAGCCTTTGTGTAGCACTCTGCCGAAGCCTAGTGTTGTTTAGCAGCCACTGATAAGGGCGTACTGCTCGCTGTGGCGTCTTTTCCCAGTGATACGTAGCACGTATGTAGGAATGATAGGCACACGTCCGTAAGCCTTATCTGTTGACGGGCACTGGTCACTTGATTAATGGCGAGCAGATGAGGGAAGAGGGATAGAGACGGAGAATAAATCACGGAACTAGGATGGAGGCGGCTTTCCCTCGAAACTTATACTATGTAGAAAAGGCAAGAGCGACCGGGCGACCACTGACAAACAGTCCGAATCGGGTGGCATGTGGCAGAAGACAAGGCACACACCTTCCCTCATATACTTTTCAACCCGCCTTCTGCCTTTCAAATTGACCCATTTGTTGCAGCAGACAGAGCTCGGGATTAGTCTGGAGTAATCCTATCAGGAAGGAATGCTGAGCTCCACCAAGTCCACTTGGATTTTCTTGGTTAACAACTGAACGGGGCCACGCTGTTCTCTGGTGGAGAACCGCTTTAGGACTTCGTATCACACATACAACGCCAACCGTGCCTACTGCGACGTCGCTACGCGCTACTCTTCGCGTCGAGTACTACTGCGTACTTCCTGTTCCTTTATAAGTACGTACATTCAATCTTTCTGCTGTTTTAGCCGGGAGTGCTGCGTAAAAAGTCGAGACCAGGCTGGAAATTAAATTCGTGGGTGGTGGCAACGGCGCATGATTGGGTGGTGAGAAACAGGCCGTTTCCGGCAGGAGGTTTGCTCTTCCAGGGAGGCTCCCTGGCCTAGCAAGTTGGCGCTTGGGTTGGCATTTGACGGTCGGCCAATGGCTCCGGAGCCAACACGAACAGACAGATCAACATGAGTTTAGACTCGGAGATGTTCCAAAGCAGTTACTGATACAATGATACACACAGAGTAAGGACTGACTAGGGGGTGCGGGCTGATATGCCGGCCTGGATTAACGTTTTTGCCAAGAGACCGGAGCAAATCACCTGACTCCACTGTGTTTCTTGTCTTACGATTCTTATCGCAACTCTCCAACCAAGGATGAAACTGCCCCATGCCCCCGTAGATAAAGCTAATCCACTGATAAATCCCTAGGTCGGAAACCAGATAATTATCATAACATGACAGCAATCAATTGTCAATTCTTTCTCTCAGGAATACGCGCAGCTCTTCCGTCAGTGTGGAAATGGTCGCGTAGCATAACCTAGGTACAAAGCAACGGCGATCCCGGTGCAAGGTGGCGGCTTGTTGGGCTTAGCCAAGTGACCAACCAAGTTGTAGCAACACTTTGACCTATGACTCGTGCCTTCCATGTAATATTCCAGAATATTTTTAACCTTTGTTGATTTGACTGACACGCAACCCATTGTCTGATTGTATTGGGGCATTCCGCCGCCTGCCGTCCGGATGGAAGGGGGTCTGAAAGGACTCAGATCTCACCGGCCCCTTTCCCCAACTTTTGGTGCGGCATTTTTTGTTCCCAAGGCTGAGCCGGCAATGTGCCTTCCCATCATGTACTGCACAGAAGGATATCGACGGAGTCACGGATATGGGAATACGAGACGTCTGCATCATGCTCACTCGTACTGTGTACGTTCGTAGTTCTCGGTGGCGCGACGGCATTACATAATTAGTCTAGGGTTGCTTCGTCTTGTCTTGGGAGTATGGGGTAAGAGGTCCGCAGATAAGGGTGGAGCCTTGGAGGACATTGAACCTAGTAGCTGTATGTAGAAGTTGGACGGGGACAGGCTTCGTCCACTCAGAATGCGATCTCGGAGTGACTAAGCAGACATTAAGCCAATCAGACTTGCTTCAAGACATAGATTGAGTTGCCATTACAGTGCTTTCTGACTCAAAAGGCTATTTCTTAGGTACCAGCCTGTATGGTGATGGCGGTACTAACGGTACTAGCGGTATTTTACTAGCGTCAGACCCGTGGGTCCGAACGCCTGTGATGCAACGCTACCATTCCTAATCAGGAGATGGTGAATGCAGATCAGGATTCAGGCGCCAAGGCCTAAGAGTCCAGGCGTATTTCGCCCGAAGAGGCAGGGTGTGTGAAGCATCACAGCGAGATAGAGTCTCCATGAGGGCGAGCTGTTACGTACAATTTTCCACATGCATATGGGATGAGATTCATCCCCGAGCTTGGAAACCTGGGGTAATCGGATTCCAGATATCAATTATGTAATGGTGTGTTTAGTGCGCTTCAAATGTTGACTGACGGAAGCAAGTACTACGTATTACCTGTCTGCCCAATAAGATATATGCCTCTAGGATGAGCTGTAGTCTAACAGGGATTAACATGCCAAAAAGCTTCCGATGGCAGCCAGATGTTGCCGCACCAGCTCCTTCCTCGACTTCCTGGAGCAGAATGGCAGCATAATAGACAGAGACCCCTTCCAACTGGTTCCGTCTGGGGTAACGACGCTGTGCTCACAGCCTCCTCTCATCCGCATCACACCGGCCCGGTATATCGATCCTGCCGGTTGCGGGGTACTAGGGAGAGGCACTTGGCCTTGTAGTGTGAAGTTCGAACTAACATGATAGATTATCTGGAGTCAGGACTAGATCGGAGCCAACTCGCTGTGAAGATGTCAAACTTCATGTTTCTGAAACAGTGAATGACCGTGTCGATGATAGATGTTTTGACTTTGATCTTTGACCTCTTGCAATTATGAACGTCATCGGACCCTGGCAGATGGCGTTCTCCTTCCTATTTGGCAATTGACGTTGTCATTATCGATGATGCGTATCTCCCAAGGCATGTAGATGGGGAACGGCTAGGATCGTCTTCCATCGGACTTGACATTTGCCCTGTGCTCTGAAGGCGAGTAGAACGCAATCCAAGGATCAGTGGATTTTTCCATTCAAGCCGATGTTGTGGAAAGAATGCAATTTTTTTGAATTAAGCGCAGCATATCTTGAATACTACTCAAGCACAATTGCACGCTTGAGCAATATGTTTTGCTGCAGCTACAATCCATTGCCTAAGTCAGAAATTGCGATCTTGATCTACAATCCAACTGCCCACACTAGCGCATATCATCTTCTAGAAGGCCTTTGTACGGAGTACATGGATCATTGCAATAAACCTGAATAACGACGGCGCATACCGGAACATACGAACCGAACGCACATTCATCAAGGCAGACGATCTGGTGGCTTGCGGACTGCTGCAAGCAGATGCCGTCTTGTACCTACGTAGATCCTTCTGACAGGGTCATACATAAGAATGCAAGACTGATAAGATGGCAGAAAAACGACATTCCCCTAGTCTACACTGGGAATAGGTGAAATCCCCTATGATAAGAGGAAACCAGTGCCATTCGTCGCTTGATTTGAACTATGGCATTGGCCGAGGTAGCATCAACGATTCAACGATAGAAACAAAAGAATTGCCGTCAACGTATCATTCACTTTTGATTCATTAAGTGGCTAGGTAGCTTGACACATGAAAATTCGTAAAGCTTCTTTGCTCTCTCTATGAGCTGCCCACGGGCCCTTCACCGCCTGGAATCAACTATTTGCATAACACCGTCAGTGTGTCGAACTACGTGTGTTATCGGTGTCCCGGACTCACCATGCAGACATTGTTGCCGTTTAGTAGAATCTTAGGAAGCTTTTCTTGGTTCCCAGCGTAGTCACTGTAGTTGCGATTGTTAGAGACGGTATGTAATGGCTTTCTTGAATGAGACATACAACTCTGTCACATCTTCCAAGACCATATCTATCAACATGTCAGCACTATGAAACAAAGTTTTAATCTTCAAGTATATATACGTACTGACGTAATCATCGAATCCGAGAAGAGTACCGGAAAATTCTATATGCAGTAGTTAGCACAAAAGCAGTCCTTGCGTTGTCTTTAACCTTGAACAGACTCAGTCTGAGATACCTTTGTCGCCTTTCATCACCACCCATATCTTGGAGCCAACGCACTTGTCGATCAATTCTATTTTGACATCGTTAGTTGACAATGTGAAATCGCACAGAGCTGTTTCGTACCGAGGGGTAACAGTTGCGAAGCCATTGTGTGAGTTTTTGTATAGAGTTTTTGTAGTAGGTTTTGCCAGAGAAATGATTCGGCAAGCAACGAAATCAAACAAGACGTGCGAGATGATACTATTCACACAACTTTTCTATCAAGTAGCGCGTCTCGTATGGAACTTGACGCAAGACATAAAGCATTGAGGGCGTACAGGTTTCGGGACTAGATTTGATATTCGATCCGCGCTAGCCGTATCAGGACTAGCTCTTATAAACCCCGTAAATCGTAAACTTTTAATGATCGTCTTTGTCAATTTGAGCTCCAGACTCATCAACTCCGTTCTTTAATTCCATTTTGTGATATCCGGGATGCTGTCATTAGCATTCTCGACAATTTGATTTTACTGTCTTTACCTTCCGTGACTGACGTATCTGACAAGGATGTTTCTTTCCAATGCGCAAAAGCGTCAAACCAGTAGCAGTTTGGCCCTCCAATGGCACTGCTTACCCACCGAGAGCTCGCAGTTTCCTCGATAGCGTCAACTCGCCCAGTCCATTAAGACCGCAATTTTCAACTCAGCAGAACGGATTACATTCACCGATAACTTCTGGTGGACGATATGTTGCCATCAACTCCTCTCGAACTTGCCCTCTTCGCAAATTCGACCAGCTACTCAAAATAATAGGTGGCACGCGGCAGTTCTCCGCTTGTACACCTAAACGAAACGATGACTTCGAGGACTTCGATGAGGAGGAGGAAGAAGATACCGATACGAACAGCTCTGATATGAGTCGTATGGTTCGCGAAAGAGGAAAAAGGCTCGAAGCACAGGCTCGGCAGAAGAGAGAAAAAGAGCAAGCCTTGATGCGACAGAGGAAAGAGCTACAAATCCAGGCTGACCGGTATACCAACGAGCTACGGAATGCAAATCTTCTGTTGCAAAAACTCAAAAAGAGTTTCGAATCGATACAACGCTTTGCAGAGGAACGAAAACGGGCCTATGAAAAGTGGATGAGACGCTACGAGCAAGTGATTACGAGTAGTGCGTCTTCGGTCGACATCGCGAACCAGATATTTGAGGAATATTTTCTCGCCAGGTATCCTGTAGCTGGTAAGGTCGGCTCATACATTAACGAGAATGTCATGTTTATCCAAGATGGCGAAGCTGAGGTATCGAACTGCAGCCAAACTCTTAGACGGATCAGACTGGCATCTCGAAGAATTGACTTGGAAATGCGATTGAATCAGCTTGAAGCATCACTTGTCTGCACTGTTGAGGGACTCTTCGATGATCATGTCACGCCTGCTGTTTCGGCCAAAAGAAACATTGAGAAGAGTCTTGAACCACTTATTCTGTTCCTGTCTCAGTATGTAGAGTTACAGGAAGTGGGCTACAGAATCAGAAAGTCAAGCCGTCAAATCTTGATTGCTTGCAAAAATGTTGGCGAATATCGGTTCAAGAAATTAAGGGAGAACATAATGGATGGGGCCTTCAATATAGGACAAACGCTTCACGATTATCGAGCAATCCGGCGTTCGCTGCGATGGGGTGGTCCTCTAGGGAAATCTCACATTCTCAGCATAGTTCAAAATTATTTCGATTTCCAAGTCATTCGCATGCTTGCATCTGACATTGGGATGGATCCGGATACTCTTGCCGATGAGATCAATACTCGTGGGATTTCATCGCTCATGGCCCACTGGTATTTCCCCCGATGGAAAGAAGGTGCTCCACGCAGTGTTGATCTCGATATAGCTTGGAGACATTTCGATATTTACTACCCATTCTATATGCTTTACGTTTCTTCTCGAAATCTATCCAGTGAAGTCTTTCGACTTGAAAAAGTCTCGGAAGAGATGGGAGAATCTACGTCGGAGGCCCGCTTTAAAGAATGGAAGACAGAGTTTGATATCGACCGTCAAAATTTCTTAAGTCAGCTTGAAGAATCCAGTTACCACACCTGGTTAAGGTTGGAAACAGAGGACAAAGTCAGCAGGCTCGGCGGAGTGCCTGACACCATTGCCAAAGGCTTGTTCACTCCCAAAGACCCTCTCAGTTCCGACCCGCGCCGTTTTTTTCTTGGTATTGATGCAATTTGCGACGGCCTGTCCCGATCTATGAATCTTGACGAGGCTACTCTTGGGTTCGACAAGATTGCAGACCACACGATGTCTGATGTGATTGAGCTCCTGGACTATGCACCATCCCACAAACGAGGAATATACGGATATCGAGCTCGGACACTCGAGAAAGGAGCCAAACAGGAAGCAAATGCGACAAAGCCACGCATGCAAGTTGGTTCAACACGACTATTGCAGCGACCGATGCCGCCAGCAAATCGTAGGTATTGCACAGTTTCCAAGGCTTCTATGAATGACAACGGGCACCAGTGCGGGGTATCCGAGCCGGCAATAGCGTTCATTCAAAAGGACCAGAAAGTAAAATCGGCAAACACAGATGCAGCGATATCCTTGGTCTCCGATGCAGAGCGTCTAGGCACAATGTCGTCTCATGAATCACTTGATAACTCCGATGAATCTCCTGCGATCGCAACTGACGACACCAAACCTCAGTTCTGGAGCTATAATCAGTACAAAACGCCGGACGGAGGAAAGATCGGCATTCATTACTGCAAAAACCTCGAACATGCAGAGCGTGCCGCTGTCTTGTTTTCTGACAGTAAGGTATTAGGCTTCGATATTGAGTGGAAACCTCAAGCTCAGATATCAGCTGGTATCAAGAGCAACGTGTCTCTGATCCAGATCGCCAATGAGGAACGTATAGCCCTATTTCATATTGCGCTCTTTAAGGGCAATGAAATCCAAGACTTGGTTCCACCGTCACTAAAACAATTACTCGAGTCTACCGATACCGTCAAAGTAGGCGTGTCCATCAAAGCAGATTGTTCGCGCGTCCGGAGGCATCTGGACATTGACACAAAAGGTCAATTCGAACTCAGCCATTTATACAAACTCGTTAAGTACGGCTCAACGCAGCCAAAACTAGTTGATCGGCGTGCCGTCAATCTGGCTCAACAGGTTGAGGAGTTGTTAGGGCTGCCATTGAGGAAAGACAGCGATGTGCGAAAGAGTGATTGGACCAAACCTTTGGATTATACTCAAGTTCAATGCGAGTCCCATCCATCTCCTCTGGCTCAAACAAGACTGACTTATTTAATCAGATGCCGCATCGGACGCCTATGCTTGCATATGTCTCTATCGTACGTTAGAAGCGAAGAGAAAAGCAATAAATCCCGTTCCTCCGTTGCCGGCCTTCGCCGAACTCAATCTCCCTATTCTTTTGGCTGAGGAGGATAAAGTCGAAATAGAGGACAAAGTAGCTGAACTCAGCGTGCGCATGAAGGAGTCGCTGGAGGTGGTGGACGCGGGTGAGGAAGATATTGTCAAGGTAAACGATGAGACTAAAAATACAAATCCGACGTGATTTGACAGCATATTTGCATCTGAATGTCTCTGGACGAGCAATCGACCAAAAGGCACTTATTTTATACATAACGCCCCTCACTTGTCATGATTCTACTTGGAGCGCATTCTTTGGCATTCTCGAGCGTCGAACATTTTCATGTTCTGAGCATTAAGTTAAATGCATACTCTCCAGCTCCAATAACCACCAGATAAATGGCCCTATAATATCACATAATTACGGCATATATACACATAAAACATCCCAACCCGCAGAACAAACGCCATCGTGCACATTTCAGCACCGAACCTTAACCGCGTACGGGCAAAATTTTCGAAGGAAGCACCTCCTGCCTACACAACGGACACTCCGGCTTTTCTCTGACCCAGTCCCTGATACAAGTCCAACAAAACACATGCCCACAAGTAGTCACACTAGGATCCTTGAATGGCTCAAGACACAGTGTACACTTTTGATGTTGCCCCTCTGGTATCCAGGCGATCGCCTGCGGATTTTCAGCTAGATCGTAACGCGCCATATTGGCGGTTAGATTTGGTATTGATATTGGATTCTGGACGGAGGATAACGGTGCGTCTACTTTTGATGTTGCCGACGCATCTGCGATCTTCTCTGTCTGTGCTGAGGGCTGTTGTAGAGTCTCGCGTACGTGGACTATGCCTTGAATGGTCATTTGTAGGACCAGAAGAACGCCGAGGACTTCATAGCCGACTCGCTGTTCGCTCTCGCCGATTTGTTTTGTGAAGACGTATCGAAGGCCCCAGAGGCGTTTTGATAGATGATAATATGCGCCTGTGAAATAGAATGTAGCTAGACTCAGAGCATAAACGTGTGAAGGCGATGTTAATGAATCAAGATGTTCGAGGATATATTCTTGAATACGCAACGGATTGAATATCGACTGGCTCTTCTTTTTTGTCGAACTGTTGGTCTGTAAGAATGTGCTCTTTAATGCCGCCCTTGCCCGTTGCTTGGCTATACTTCGTTCTAGCCGTGCTCGAAACCTTGCTCGTATCGAAGGTAGTGATCGACCCAGCACCCAAGGTATTATAATACTGCTGAAAATATATCCGCACCGTCGTAAAATGGAAGGTAATTGTAGCGTATCTGTTTCGAGCTGCACGACATCGCAATATTCCTCACCTAACGTTCTATTACCGATAAACGTTGTGAGAGAGAAATAGAGGAGTTCCGTCAGGTTCTTGATTGTGTCCGCATTGCCGTGAGCGTATCGCGCTCCCTTAATTGAGCGGATGATTGATTGTGATTGGTTTGTGAGGGTCGAAACAATATAAGCGTCTTTCTCATGAGAGCGGATTATATCTGGAGATGTTGCGAAAGGGTAGAAATGAGATGTTGGTGCGGAGTTGGATGGGTTGGCGGGCGATTGTCCGGTGGGCGCGTCGGAGCTTTCTGACGTCTTGTCGGCCATTATGAGTTTGATCGTATACTGGTGATCTCATGGACGACATCAAGATGCAAAACGAAAAGGCATAATCGCAAAAGCGTGAGTAAATCTTACAGTTTATCACGTAACTAAGAGGAATGGAGTGTGTGTTCAATGCTGCCGATATACTTCGTCTTTCCGGCCGAGGCTCTCCTCGGCATGGCCCACGTGACTAAGTCGGGAGCTTGTTTCCTTTCTCGGCCATTTAAATGATGCAGTCATGTGACTTTACGCTGTCAATCATCTTCATCTTCGAGTCGACCTCCAAAGTCTAAAGCAATAGAACATCTCTATTTTCGCTATCAACCTGACTGTGCAGTTGGCCAGATTCAATTGCACGCCTATTAGTGGAATATCCGTCTATATTCCATACCCAATGCCTCTATTATGATTGTTTCTGCCTGACCGAGACACCTGTCCCTCCCTATCTCTCGTCTCGATCAGCATCGTCCTCCGCGGCTCTTTTCTTCTCCTGAATACAAGTTTGCGCCAACCTATCTACCATGGCTGATAGCGGCGGGGTCCAGCCTACAGAAGAGCTAGACTGCTTTGGCAACTTCTTCCCTCTTCCGTTTCGTGTAGCAATTCTTCTTGTGACAGGTAAGCACGAGCCTCGAATCAAGCGGTTGCTTTTGGTCGCTAATGAGAGTGTTACACGACGCTAGGCTTTTGGGGATGGGGTATTAATCTTCACTACTTGTCGTTGGCGAAAATAGTAAGCTGACTGGACTTTCATATGTATTGTTTAGCTATGCTAATGTTATGCGCAGGATGTTCCTGCCCTAATTCGATATCCTTCACGCTCCTCGCCGCATCAACTAACACATCATCAATCTACATACCGCCTGGCGACACTTCTCTCGATTCCGCTTGGAGTCTTTCTTCTCCTGTTTTGGATGATAACCCGTGGCTCAACAGAAAGGGTACTTGCATGGGAAATCATTCCTCAGAGTTACATCATCCTATTCTTGGTCATACTGCTATTCCCATTCCACCGCCTTTCACGCAATGGACGCAGTAGATTTTTCTCTTCTTTACGACGAATCAGTGTGGGCGGTTTGGCAGAAGCGCAAGATGGGAAGTTCGGAGATGTGCTGCTTGCTGATGCCCTGACGAGTTATTCCAAGGTACTCGCGGAGATTTATATCAATTATTGTATGTTCTTTTCTTCGGACAAGTCGAGCACAGGGAAGCCAGATCGTATGTGTGGAGGGAGAATTATAGTTCCCTTGCTCATTGCAATTCCGTATGCGATACGATTCAGGCAGTGTCTGATTGAGTTCTTTCGTGTGCGACGAGGCGGACATAGGAATGATGGATGGGGTGGACAGCATTTGGCCAACGCGCTCAAATATTCCACAGCATTTCCCGTGATTATTTTCAGCAACTTAGAGCGCAACTATAGTCAGGAAACGACCCATGGACTCAGCGAAGTTACCGTTTCACGTCTATGGTATGTCGATCTCTACTGTCTTTTCAGTCAACTCGTTCTGACTGATTTAGGGCCCTCTTTTGCTTCATAAACTCCGCATACTCTTTCTACTGGGACGTCACAAAAGATTGGGACCTGACCCTCCTCTCAACCACCACCCGCACCTGGCATCAAGAGTACCCATTCGGCCTCCGTCCGCGGCGCATCTTCCCGCGCGACGAAATGTACTATGGAGTCATTGCAATCGATCTAGTATTACGATTTACATGGCTATCCCGCCTTTCGCCCCATTTGGACAAAGTGAATAATCTTGAAAGTGGGATTTTCCTGCTTTTATTCTTAGAAATTGCTAGACGGTGGATCTGGATCTTTTTTCGAGTTGAGACTGAATGGGGTGAGTCGACTCTATCCATATCACTTGCATACTGGGAAATCGCTAACGTTGATTATCGTAGTCCGGAGTAATCGCGGCCCCGCTCTTGACGATGTATTATTGAGCGATTTCAATGGGAAGTTCGACGAAGACTAGACATGGATGATGATTATAGACGGTTTGAGTATGGTGTTAAGTGGTCAATTATATATATACCCCATGATTTAGCAATTGATTTAATAGACTTGCGACTTCTTGCTGTCCTGTGTATTTACAATCTGTAAACAGCGAATCCTCGACGTCTGGGCATGATTATGACAAGTTTTTGCATTATTACATTCCTCGCACTACATAATTATGAACATCTCAGACACACAAAATGTACAATCCAACAGCAAAACAAAAGCGGCAACAACAAACGCCAATTACCCGACACGCCAAAGTGACATGTACGTCATGAACGAACTTGTCGACTCAATGAACCGGAAGAGTAAAAGAAACGATGAGATGTAAAAAGACAAGGTGCTTTAGTGTTATGTATGTATACAGACACAGACGACAAAGTCGAAAAACGGTATTAGATGCATGTATGTTCCCTTTTTGTCTTTTCAAAGAATACAATAGAAAAACAAAGATCATTAGGAGTGCAAGTGATTTACTGCCCGTTGGGGCGAGTCGGAGGATGGCTGTCGAATAGATCCTCGAGATAAGCACTTGGCACTCTTCCCTGAGGCGGCGCATTCAGGTTCAATGAACTAGTTGATGCAGCTAAATGATGCGACGAGCGGTTGAAAGGGGCATCGAAGCCACGGCTTGGGGGCGAAGTAGGTGTTCCCGGCGGGCTTCGTCCAAGATTGACCTGACTATGACTTCCCATCGCTGTATTGCCGGCTGCATAATACCCAGCAGGTAAGAATGTGGATGTCCTGTTGATAGATTGATGGCTTCCGGCGCCTGCAGTTGGCGAAAAGAAAAGACTGCTTTGCGTGGCTGGGGTTTTGGTGGATACGTGACTCTGTCGATCAGACCTGGATAGTTTCTCCATGTTCATCGATGTGCCGCGGGTTTCGCGACGGGAACGACGACGACCACTAGTACCAGAACGACGGCTCGATTTACGTCTACTGCTTCGACGTAGGACGGCGGCAGACTTGATATCGGATTTAGTCTGCTGGTAGGCGGCTTTGCGGACAGAGCGGTTGATGGACCATGCCACCATCGCGCGCCATACCAGAACTGATAATCCGATTAATCCTAGGGCGGCTCCAACGGCGATGAAGACGGTGCCTTCTGGCAGGTTGGATTGTTGCATATAAGGAGCATTAGACGTTGGTGGTACGGTAGCGGTAGGAATATCTGTGAGAGTGCTGGAAGTTGATGTTAGTGACGGAAGAGTTGTGCCCGTCGATGTCGTTGCTGTATCTGTTCCTGTTGTTGTTGACGTGGATGTAGTTGACGTCGAAATCTCGGTAGCCGTGCTGAGTCGAGGGAGACCGGTATCTGTATCTGTAGCTCCATGGACATGACTGAGTAGTAGGAATGTCGCTAGTAAAAGAAGAGAAAGAGAAGATGGCCTTGAAGCCATTCGGCTGCCGAAGATGTTCATCGTGATTGTGGATATGTACAGATGTTGGCGTGCGAGGTACGATGGAATGTTCCAGGAATGGAATGTTGATCGATCAATGGTCGCACGTCTCGGGTATCGATCAAAACTTCATGTCCCGATGTGATCTTTTGTTTGCAAAATTCCAACGTAAGAATCCAAAGTGACTCGTTGTTAATAGCCAGGATAACAGTCCTTTAAACCCCCGAGTCAAAGCGCCAACAAACAATCACCAGGATGTCGATAGCCGGTGACTGGGTTGAAACGAGCGATTCCGAGAAAGAGAAAGAGTGTCGTCAATATCAAGCGAAAGGTGTCTGAACGAGTGGAAAGGAATCGATATAGAGTCTGAAACAAGTTTGGATGTTGTAGGTAGAGGGGCGATGAGGCGCTGGTCTCTGTTTAGTCCATCCTGATTTCTTTCCTTGGCGCCCCTGTCGAACACCTAATCACGTGGATTTCCATACGTAAACTTAGACCAATGTCTCACAAAGAAGAACCTACTATGTAGTCTCTGATGCTACAATGAGGAATATGTCAAATTGTCAGTTTTTGCCTAATATAATAGTTGCATTAATTCTTTAAGTGACGCCTGATACGCCAGAGTAACGATACAAAAAAGTCAATTCGTTGGGAACCCAATATACAAGACGGTATACAGTCAAATAACGAGGATGCTGAGAGCGAAACACATGGACAAAACCAAGCCGTCATGACAAAGATCTATTGCTGCTTCTTTTGGGAATTGGGCGATGTGTCCTTCTCAAAAGCAGCGTAGGGCACCTCAAGGCCGACCAGCGCAGAGATTCCGACGTACAAGATCGCAATCAGGACGAAAGCAACGACGAAACCCATGAAGATACCTAATGAGCGTGTTAGAGACATATTTTCGCCAAAAGATGACAATTTTAAAGTATACCTGGACTCAGGAACTGATATTTCTGGAACAATGATCTGTTATCAGTCGTTCCATCCTGTCGAGACTCTGCGAAGTCGCGTTTCAAATCTTGATGGATTGGTTCTTGAAGATCATCTTCAGAGCTGTAGTTGATAGAACTCAGATCATCATTGTCGTACTCGCGGGGAGTGGTGACGTAGATGAGTGTATATTTCGAAGATGGGATATGATCGAGGACATCTGCAAGCAAGACATCTATACAGGTCAAGTCAGCACCATCCTTAACGAACATGGGAAGGATAAAATATACCATTTCGGGCCAGTTCTTGCAGGCGCGACTCATACAAAGACGGAGCTGGGAATGTAATATCTATAATTCTTGGTCCACCTTCAAACTCAAGAGATGTGCTGCTTGCACCTCCATCTATCGTAGTCACTTGTGCACCGCATTCCTCTTCCAAACCATTTCGAATAGATGTTGGGTCAAAAAGACCCACGACTTCCGTGACGGTTATATTGGAGCGAATAGTTTTATCTTTTCCTAGCACCTTCTCTCGAAGACGTGGTGTTGCCTTCTGAGTTGAGTAGTCGGCGGCATGGACACCGGGCTGGGTCGCAATGATATAATAATCCGAGGGACAAGTCTTTAAGCTATTCCAGACATCGCTGAGGAGGGAATTTGCGGATAGGACATTCGCGGAAGAGGAAGAGGAAAGTAAGCTACGTATTTTCCTGTTAGCAATGGTCGTTCCAATAGGGCAGGATAGGCTTACTCTGAAGTAGAGAGAAGAATAAACGGCGATGTGTCTCTGAGAGCGTCAACGATGCCAGCTCCGAGAGCCAGCACCAAGAGTTTCCTGGGAATCATCATGTTGATTATATGCAATGTCCATGCAGAATGGTTGCAGTTCTGACGTTGGTTGAGCGGGCAGATTGGAGCTTGGAACTGGACGGTAGGCCCCGAGGCTTGGCATAGCGAGCTTCCCGCTGCCCGCAAAGGATTTTCCGCAATTTATTTTGACAGTATCGCTCCGATTCGAATTTTAAACCACATTGTACTTACTTTTACGAATTGCTGCGAGATATTCGACATGGCGCCACAGTTGAAACGGCGAAAGCTCGAGAATGCAGTTGAAGAAATCAGTTTCGATCCAAACGCCAGACATGAATACTTGACGGGTTTTCACAAGCGCAAAGTGCAAAGAATAAAATTGGCACAAGAACATGCAGAGAAGAGAGCACGAGAAGAGAAAAGAGAAGAACGAAGAAAGGTACAAATTTTACAACTGTACTCGGCTTCTGAATTTCATTAACCTTTGTACTGCAGATTCGCGAACAACGAGCAGCGGAAATCGAACAAGCTCTCAATGAATCCAAGCGAATGCTAGAACAAATTCGCGGCGATGCCTCATCTCAGGATAGTGGCTCTGGTTCGGACTCCGAGGAATGGCAAGGGTTCGAGGAGCCTGCTCCGGTGGACTACGAGGAAGAATATATCGACGAAGACAAATACACCACCGTGACGGTTGAAGAAATGGGACTTTCCAAGGAAGAGCTCCATAAGCAATATAAATCATCAGATGATGAAAACGACAACGAAAAACACAAAGAGAAGGTGGAGGTGTCGCAAAAACCCAAAGCACCAAAGAAGTATGGCTCGAAATCGGGCGCTCCGAAGAAGAAGAAAAAACAATTCCGTTATGAGTCGAAAGAGGAACGCAAGATTACGAGAAGAAAAGAACGAACAGGGGGTAAGAAGAAAGCCAGCACCAGAAAGGAGCGTTAATAGATGTCGGTCTCATGTGGACTCTGCCAGTTCATGTAAAGCTACGTGTGTACTGGAACGTGTGGGAAACTTCGATTAAAATATCCTTTATTTACCAGATAAAACACCGCGGAAGGATAACACACGGAGGTAAAGGAAGCTGCAAGAAAACAACCAGGATTCTGGTGACAACGACACGCCTCAAATCAAAAGAGAATCCCTTCCAATATAGTGGTACACTGTTCCATCGACGAGGGACCCTAACACGGTTCTGCGGGGATCGGGAGAATCACACCGGGAAACAAGGCGTCAACAGTCTGAAGCGGGTAACAGAAGGGCACACCGTTGTATTTATGATGATGATGATATAGGTCGCTATTTAAACATTGCTGATTGAAACCTCCAACTCGTGCAACTCCTTCTGCAGATCGGAGTATTTCTTGGCCATCTCCTCGTACTTGGTTTCCCACTGGCTGTTAGAAACTTCGAGCGCCTGAACCTTTCGCTCGTAGTGGCCGGCCTTGACATCGGTCTGGCGGAGTCTTTATTCTGTAATTAGCCACGATTCACTTTCAAGGTCTAAATCCGATTGTTTGAACATACTTCTCGTTGGTCTCACGCAGGTTCTTGTCGGCTTCCTCGGCTTCCTCCTCAAGTAGCTGGAGACGTCTCTGCAAGGCTTCGTTCTGGGTATCGTGCTGAGCGCTGACATCGGCTTTGTCCTTATATTCCTTCATGTTTCCCTCGATCTTCTCAATTTCTGCTTCGAGGAGCTGGTTGCGGTGTGTCAACGAAGTGATTTCTTGCTCTTTTGCCAAGTTCTCCTGTTCCAAAGCTTTGATCTTGGTCTTGAGCTCCTCGACCTGCGATTGAGCCTCGTCCGCCTCGACGCGGAGAGCGGCCATTCTCTGTATGTAAGAAACACATGATCAGTAAGTTGCAATGAGTTCACCTTCATGAACTTGTAGATTCTCGTTGTTTTGCTAATGCTGCTGTTGGCAGACGACAACTATAACATAAGCTACCCCGCCATCAGGGGGCAGAATCATAGGGGAGGGGTTTCTCAAACATACCTCTCTGATCTTGTCCATTTTGAATAATAATTCGAGGTGTTGAGGTCGAGAAGGTGTTTGTGAAAGTAACGAGATTATTCGCTCAGCGAATTTCAGCAAGTTTGTGATTTAAAGAAGATAGTATGAAGGTGGAAGGCAGTCGAATTGTTGAGTTGTCTGGCGTGTGTTTTCCCAGCTGGAGACGGCTAAGCCTACCTAAGGAGTCAAGCCACTCCCTTCCCGGTCCCGTGGTTGGGTGCCTTGGTGCCTTCCTGGTCTTTCTTAAGGGGCTGGCTGTTTCCCAAACTGGTCGCGCTAACTTTTCTAGGTTAGCGAGGTCGTGGGGCGGAGGGAAGGTGAGACCCGTCTCCACGGGCAACCGCCGAATCAACAAAAGAACAGCCACTGCCGCCTTTGTCTTCAGCCCACTCTCTCTACGTCAACTAACTACTTATGACCTCCATTAAAGATCATCGACCTATATCCATTGACTGATGGTTTAAAAAAAAGTCAGCCAACACTGTGCCGCCAGCATGCTCGCTCGACGAGATCAGGAGAATTTGGTGCACTCGCACCAGATGACCGCGGCCTCTAAGCCCTTGAATCAAGGCGTCCGACAGCTACAACAGAAGACTCCCGGCAATAGAGCTCCGAAGACGCCGTTCAAGGTCCCATTGCATGACGAAAATGAACCATTAGCATTTGGAAAGAACACGGTGAAAGGCAATGGAGGGGGACTGGGTGGAAAGGCTTTGCAGTCTAGCAAGGAAGCTTTCGTTACGCCACTGGGTAGGACATGACCGTGACTTCAAGGCGATCGAAGCGCTTATATATGATAGGTCCTCGAAATCGCGCCCCTCTGGGAGTGAAGACTACAAATGCGAAAGCAGCATTTAAGACTCCAGGTTTGCAGGCCGACTCCCTAAAGACACAGAAAACCAAGCACAGAGGCTCCAGCATCAAAAAGCCAAAGAAGGCGCAAATTGAAGTTCATCAGGCCCAAGCACAGGCCCTCGACGCGTCTGATGTTGATGATGTTCCAGATGTCGAATATGCGCCACCTAAACCGAAAGGTAAATCATGTCCTGGCACTACGAGAGAAGTGCTTTTATCAAATGCTGATATCACGCAATTAGAACTACCTGATTATCCAGAAGACATTACCTATGACACCACATTTCCTCAATTCAAAGGAGCCAACATGACTCGGGGCTGGCAGAAAATTTACGACCATGGTGATATCGGAGAAGACGGCCTCACTGATCGTCAGCGCAAATTCCAGGAGCAGATGATTGCTTCCGAGAAGGAGATCGATGAAATTATTCAGAAGCAGGTTGATGACATCGACTTGAAGAAGCTTTTTCTAGAGGACAAGTACGAACCTCTTTTTGAAGCTATCTCCAGCAAGGCATACAAAAAAGAACACGCTCGCAGTTCCTCGGCTATGTTACCAACACGAGCAAGTACTCTAAAAGCGCGCAACGCTGCAGCTGCTCTTTCTCGACCTGGATCCTCGGCAACAGTTCGTAGCGACACTGTCAGATCTTCTTCTGCAGCAGCTAAAGCCAGAAAGACTCCTACTCCTCAGGCCAATGTGTCGAATGCACGACATGCTGTCGCTACAGCCAGCTCGCGTACTACTGTGGGCTATTCCAGAGGCCGATCAGTATCGTCTGCTCTTCCGAACAAGCCAACCGCTGCTGGAAAGAAAACCTCCCAGCCGAAAGCCATTGTGAGCCCGGAAATGTACGTGCAACTCTACGGCGCCCCTCCGGTGGGCAGTGAGATGTGGGCTCGCTGCGAAGAAGCGGGTTGTCTCCCTGAGCAAGATGTCGTCCCTATTTCCGACGAAGAAATTGGTCTTCCCCTTTTCGAAGAGGATGAAGAGACACTAAACTTCCAGCTCACCTTGTAAATCTTATGGCATGGCAACGGCGGGGTGAGGGTTTACCGGACAGGACGGCGCCTAAAGGCTATTTTTACTATTGACTTTCTCATTACTTTTCCCAAAAACAGAATGGATTGTCTTCGTCGGATTGTAAGTATAGTTCGGCGTTATCGAGGTATTATCATCTATGCATTGGTCTTTAATGGTTTGAGGTGCTTTCTCAATTGATATGTACAAATATTCACACATGAAATGAGATTGTGTACCCCAGTGGGACCAACGTATGGTTCGGCTCGTGTTTACCAGTTGACACATGCGATAAGCACTTGCTGTACGCAATTATACCGCATTCAACCTAAACAATTAATCGTATATTCATCGCATATTCATCCTTGTCAATTGTACTAGGCAGCAACTTTCAGCGGTGTACATTACAGCGTACGTAAAGCTGGAACGCCCAAGCTCTGGAATGGGCACGAGCTCGGGCTGCTTGGCGTGGATGGGTCTGAGAGATCCCCTAGCCGATTATTATTGCTCTCCCAGACACATCCCGCTCTTTTTTTGCCCAAAACATCTCCTTGCCTTTGTCTCAACGCACACAGTCAGCACGATCAAGTACTCAATTGACTGTGAAAATATGGCCAGAACCCATTCAGAGTCCTCCGAGGACTTTGAGTTCATCGAGACTCCTCCTGCGCCCGCATCTCCAGCCCCTGAGGACTGTGGAGTGAGGACAACGTCGGTACGGACCCTGAAAGCTTGAACGTGGCCTTGTTGAACGTTCCCCCGACTAACTCCAATTGCAATACAGTACCCTGCCATCAAGAATGCCCCCCTCCCAGCAGACTCTGCCGGCAGTGACAGCTTCTCCAATGTCCTCTTGATCATTCTTTTGATCGGCGTGCCGTTCTACATTGCTCGCCAGTTCCGCGGCGGCTTCTACACCACCATCTTCTTCGCCATCTTCACTACAATCCCGATTTTGATGGCCTTCTGGACCGTTGCATCTGGAGCCTCCCCCCGCAAGAATGAAAAAGCTAAATACCCTGGTCGTCCCGTCGAGCACTACTTGGAGTTCCACAGCGAGCATGACCGTGTCAAATACCACGGCAAGAGCAAGATTCCCATGACAACTTTCTTTGAGAAGTACTTTGACGGAGATGTTGACTTTAAGGGCGATGCTTTGGATATTCTTGAGTACCGACATGACTGGGCCAGCTTCCGTTTCACCTGGCAATTGTACAAGCATTTCTTGACTGGTTTCCTTCCGGAGATGCTTATCCACTCCCGCTCTCAGGGTAAGCTGCTCTGACTTACTATTTGGAATTGAAAATCATGACTAAAAGTTGTACAGACGAGGAACAGGTCCGTGACCACTACGACCGTGGTGACGACTTTTACGCTTGGTTCTTGGGTCCTCGTATGATCTACACCTCCGGTATTATCAGCGACATTAACAAGGAAGAGACACTTGAGGAGCTCCAGGATAACAAGTTGTCCGTTGTCTGTGAGAAGATTGGCCTTAAGCCCGGTGACACCGTCCTAGATCTCGGCTGTGGCTGGGGTACCTTGGCTAAGTTCGCTTCTGTCCACTATGATGCTCACGTTACTGGAATTACCCTCGGCCGCAACCAGACCAAATGGGGAAACAACGGTCTTCGTAAAGCTGGTATTGAAGAGTCTCAAAGCAAGATTCTGTGCATGGACTACCGTGATGCTCCCTCTGTTACTGGTGGCTACAAGAAAATCACATGTTTGGAGATGGCCGAGCACGTCGGTGTCCGTCATTTCGGCTCTTTCCTTTCTCAGGTATATGACATGCTTGATGACGACGGTGTTTTCTTCCTTCAAATCGCTGGTCTCCGAAAATCATGGCAGTATGAGGATCTCATCTGGGGTCTTTTCATGAACAAGTACATCTTCCCCGGTGCCGATGCTTCTACTCCTCTTGGTTTCGTCGTCGACTCTCTTGAAGGTGCTGGATTTGAAATCAAGAGCATTGACACCATTGGTGTTCACTACTCTGCTACGTTGTGGCGCTGGTACCGCAACTGGATGGCCAACCGTGACAAGGTTGAGGCCAAATATGGCAAGAGATGGTTTAGAGTAAGCCTCGTCCTGATTTTCTTTCTACACAAATTTACTGACTGAACAAAAGATCTGGGAGTACTTCTTGGCCTCTTCTACCATCACCTCCCGCCAGGGTGGAGCTACTTGCTGGCAAATCACTCTTGTCAAGAACATCAACTCCACTCACCGTGTGGAGGGCATTCCCTCCCAGTACGGCCTCGCAGGAGCTCGCCAGGCTGCTATTGACCGCGTCGGTCATGGCAAGGTCCCTAGCGCTTACGTTCCTACCAAGGCGTAGATGTTTCAACCTAAACAGTCCTGTGCATACGTAAACAGGCTGATCAACTAGACCTGACGCTCGACGGTCTCTCATCTGTTTAATTACAAACGATTTTCATTAAGTATTCGTTAACGAACTGTCTATTCAAAATTTTCAAAATTTCTATTCACCACGTTGCGCTATGAAAAGAAGGGAATGAAAGAATATGACCGCAAAATCATGATGTCGAGTTTTTTGTTTCTACTCTATACATAGATACATTGTTTCTCTACCGAGGCATTTGTCTTTTGTAATGACTTCCGAACATGATCACATTTCTGTATTACGAAGAGGAGGAATGGAGGAGGTTGAAGGTGATAACTCTATAATTTTGTTTGATCTCAGGCTTTTACAGAAATAATGCTATAGATTTCATATTCTGTCATTTGATAAGATTTTATACTCAGGCAAGATTTGTCTGTAAAAGTCTCATCATATGCATTGTTCTTAATTCATAATTCCATTCATAATCAATCACTCAAAGCGCCAAAGACAACCATCCAAACCTATGTGTCACCAAATTGTAGCCTTTATATAGGAACCTAGTCCACCCTCTTGTACAACTTGGCCTTATCCATGCTAGAGCCCGTGCAGCATGAAGCAGCAGTATCGCTATGCAGAGCAGATTTGTTGAACGACTGCACTGAAGGAGGCACATCTAGAGCTGGGTTCTTGGTGAAGAAGCCATCGGGCTTGAGCATAACGCTCACTTTCTCGACTGGCATGACGGGGAAATCCTCGATACGGGGGTTGTGTGTGAGGCCAAATGCTGTACCATCGCGTTAGTCCAATTAGATTGTGTGTTAGGAGGAAAGAGAGACGTACTATGCCACAGAACGAGATCCTCATCCTCCACCGTCTCATTCCTTGCAACCCACTTCTCAACACCCTCCGACTGACGACTTTGATTCGTAAACTCGCCCGCAGCATACAGCTCCTCTTCTTGAAATTTCGTAACCCAGATGGGTTTCGTCGCAAACTCTGCGCGACGGTAATTGAAGGATTTGGGACCCATGAGAAGCATCTGAGCCGGCGATGTTTGCAGTTTGTACGCTACGGGTTTGTAAGTAATTGGATTTATGACGCTGTCGTTGCGGATTTTGAAGACGCGGTGGCGTTCAACAGAGGTCTGTGCTGTGCCTGATTTCTTGAGGATGGTCTCTTGGGAGACGTAGCCGCAGCCGTAAGGATTGTTGTCGTCTTCGGGCATGGCGACGCTGTCTTCGTAGATGACGGTGTTTTTGAAGCCGTCAATGGCAGGATCGATGCGGAATGAGAACATGTGTTGATGGTTTGCGGCTACCACGCCAGGACCGACATTTGTTCCCCATGGAACAGTCTGGCCGTTCTCGTTCTCCAGGGGCGATGTGGACAGGATACCGGTGGCGCGAACCTCAAGCTCAATGCCGGCGGCTTGGTCGAAGATGTAGGCAAAGATGTATTCGTAGTTTGCCACGGTGCAGATCATCTGGACGACCAATTGGCGGTTACGTACGACCGTGGCGGAGTTTGTGCGGTAGTTGGTGTGTTTGTGTTGGAGGCCGTTGTCTTGCTCGTGCAGACAGATCACATTCTCCAAGAACACTGGCTCGCCTTTGCTGTCTGTTCGCCAGCCGTTGAAGTACTTGATATGGCCTAGACAGTCGCATCCGAGAGATAGCTGGTTAGCGGTGATGCCGAAGCCGACATCGCCGACATCGAAGGCTTGCTTGCGATGGAATGGTTTGCGGGGGTCTACGATTTTAGCCAAGGATAATCACAGCTTAGAAGGGGAAATGTATACCTCCATATGGCACTGTCATCTCGCAAAGCGACAGCCTATAGAACAGGTTACGACCATCATACGTGACATTGTTAATCACTAGTCCGTCACGGGTATTGAAGCCAACTCTGAATCGCCACTTTTGCCAGGTAACAAGGTTGCCATTCACATTGAACGAAGGTCCTTCGGGTTGCTGTACAATGTATGGCTTCAAATCCGTCCTTAGCGGTTCGTCAAGTAGTTCATGTGCATACTGAATGGTTTTGACGGGCTTCCATGGAGCAGTAGCCATGGTAGAATGGTCAATACCGGCGGGAAGATAATCCATCCGGACCAGCTCATGCGTGAGGCCATCAAATACAGGCGAGAATTTGACCGGTGTTGAGTAGTGGTTGTTCTGTGGGTGGTCGACTTCCACTATGTACATATAACACTGGATCAGACGACGACTTTCCTCGGGGTCGTCTGTGCCGTATATCCAGGGATCGTTACATACTGTTACGCCTGCGGGAAGTTGTAACTTTTCAATCTCCTTTTGAACTTCAGGATGCTCAAGGCAAACCTGTTCAATGGCTATCATCTCATCCACATCAATAGGGCCCTACAGTGGCAACAAATTAGCCCACAAATCAGGAAGACTGTCCGAATGTGAAATACAGACCTGGATATGCTTTGGCAATTCTTTGGCGTAGATCACAGACTTGGTATCTGCATTGATTAAAGCCTTGTAAAAAGCGCCATTATCAAGTCGATGGAAAAGAGTATGAAGTACACGGGCTGGCTTGGGAGGAAGACTCTGGCCTAGCCTTTCGGCTTCAATATATGGAATCACATCTTTTTTGAGAGGTTCCTGCACATCTATACGCTTGTACCTCAATTGCACGCCTGGGAATGTGCCTTCCAAGATCTTAACAGCCAGTTTAATTTCTGACGGTGTAAGAGGGTCGAATGGATGCAGTTGGGCGGAGCCCGTCTGTGAAGCTGCTTCTATAACGGCCGACATTGTGTGGAAATATGACCCCGAACCGAGTATATGCGACGTATACGGGCAGCACTATTAGGAACAGTAATAGAATGAGAAGGGAAACAACAAAAGTATAAGTAAATGGCAAATGATAAGAGTATAAGTACTTTGTGCCTGAGGCTGAGAGGGAAAACTAATTGATCGGATGGACTTACCGCTTTGGGAAGGAGTCACGCTGCCTTATCGTTACTTATCGACCCTTGATAACGCAGACGCCTCAGTGTCTTGCTATCTTGCTACAGTGAGTATTGAGTACTGTCAAAATAAATACAACTGATTTATCAGCACCAATATTAATTGAACTTAAACGACCATATAGCCTGGACAAAAGTATGTACCGCATTGCTGGGTCTGGTGTGAGATAATACAGAGTTTTCGTTATCGCTCCGATAATCTCGGCGCATGTCCTTCCGTATTCGGTCTAGCGTGTATTTCCCCCTCTATCCCCAGGGCTCTCAATCAACTTCGCAGAGAGATTCCAGACCGTCTCTTCTTTCCTTGTGCAACACGGGTATAGAACTAAATTCTAATTGTGGGTTGATAGGACCACTTCGGCGCAAGTTTGTCCTAATCCAGTCATGAAGCGATAATCGCATTTACTCCCGACACCTGCGACAGATACATGCCTCGAGGCGCATGCAAGCGAAGTCCATTCAATCAATCGAGACTCGGGTCATTTTATATTCTCTGCACTAGCAAACCTCATGGTTTGACGAATGGCAACCTCGCCTGCCCCATCGGAGATCTCATTGGCAGGACTGTCACCATCCGGGAACGGATCTCTCCTCCGGATCAGAAGTACTTGGAGCCGTTCCGGGTGTGTGACCTGTAAGAAGAGGAGGAAGAAGTGTGATGAACAGAAGCCAAAGTGAGTTCAGATATACATTGTAGCTTTTATAGAGACTAAGAAGCAACAGATGTGGAAATTGTATCAGATTAGGACGTGATTGTGAGGGATATCCGAATTTATGGATCACGCCCATGAGTACAAGTACAACAACTTTTCAACAGCACAGAGTATCAGAAACGAAACGCAGAAAAGTATCAAAATCCAACCGAGATGATGATATTCCTCTTTTTCCATCTTCGGCGTCTACTGCAACGTCTAGGCCGAGCGAACACTTTTGCTGGACAAGCAACCCATCAACACCGGAGTCAATCCCTACCCCGGATGCATCAAGAATACATGAAAACGAAGACACCTACAAAGCGATGACCATCATTTCCAACCATGAGCCGATATTCGAAAATAACATAACCCGCTCCCTCACATTATTCCAACCCCTGGAGGCATTTTACATCCGATATCACGTCGAGCGAGGATCTCACTTGGTACTTAACGTTCAAATGGAACGAAATCCATTAAATGAAGTACTGATTCCAAGAGCATTGGCGTCACCTCTCCTTCTAAACGCTCTTTGTACTCTTTCAGCGGGGCACATGTCGAGCTGGGAATCACCAAACGGCGACGCATTGCGAAAAGCTGAAATGACATTTTACGGCAAAACGTTGTCTGGTATTCGAAATACGTTGTCAGATTTGTCGCGGTTAGTCTTTATGAGTCCGGCGTACATCATCTTGCTTGAAGAGTTGCTTGCTACTGTTGCGTCGGTATGCAAGTATGAAGCTGTCAGGGGCTCGGTAAGATCTTGGAGAGGGCATTTGGAGGCTTTGCAGAGGCTTGTCATATCTTGCGGGGGGTTGGCCAATCTCAATCGGGAGTTTGCTGACTGGCTTTCTGGCTTGTAAGTCTTGTGAACCTCCGAATTTCGCGGTACGATGAGTCTAACCTTCCTGTTAGATTGACATATTGGCAATATATGGCCAATCTCATGACCCCAACTCTCAAGCCACGGTTGATCTGCGACAGTCTTTACACGACTCCCAAAATAGACATATACCTTGGATGCAGCGAGCAAATAGTAAAAGTCTGTTCGCGCATTGCTGATCTTCGCAGAGTGGATGATTTTGATTTTTTGACACGAGAAATCTCTGATATGTACGTTGTTTTCGTATGAAATGTTGGAAGCGTACCGTGAACTAATCAGTTGCAGAAATGCATACCTCACCAGCTGGTCTTGCAGGGAGCAATCATTTATCATACCAGAGGGTATCACAGAAGCAACAATCGACCGACTAGAAATGGTAGCAAACTGTTTTCGCTACGCTGCATTCATATTCCTTCATTCCAGTCTCGAGAGAATGGCATGGCCTAACTCCACCATCACCGTGACAAATTCTAACGCATGGGAGCATTTACGCTCTCAAATTTCCCACTCAAAGCCTCAAGCATTACGAATGATCATCACTTTGCTCCACTCCCACCCTCCAGATACCCATACCGAATTCTCAGCACTGACTTTCCCACTATTCATAGCCGGATGCGAATGTGAAGGCAAAGAAGAGCAATTATCCCTTATCCTTGGCGCATTGAAGACGCTGGAACTCAATTTTGGGATTCGAAATACAACTCGAGCTCAGGAAATGATTGAGCTTTATTGGGGGTCGAATCCTTTGAGGCAGAGGAGACACTGGCTGGATCTTTTGGAGGAAATGGACTGGGATTTACTTTTGGTTTGATCTAACTGAAAAACTGAAAATCAATAGTAAACAGGACAGATTTCTAAGAGAGAGAGAGAGAGAGAGAGAGATAATGACACTAGAAGGCTGCGAATAATGTACATGAATTCATACATGTATCAACAAGATACTCAATGACTTATAACTTGGCCTTTGGCTTCTCGTCCTCCTTCTTGGCCTGGTCCTTGAGCACTCGTCGCAGAATTTTACCACTGACACTCTTAGGAATAGCATCAACAAAGCGCACACCGCCTCTCAGTCTTTTGTGTTGAGCGACCTTGTCATGGATCCAAGCAACAATCTTTGCTGCCTCGTCCGCATCACTGATACCAGAGGCTTTACTAGCTGCACTTCGAACAACGTATGCCCTCGGAACCTCGCAGCCGTGTTGCTCACTGTGCACGCCGATCACGGCAACGTCATCGATCGACTCATTATCCAGGAGAATGCCTTCTAGCTCAGCCGGCGCAACCTGGAAGCCCTTGTACTTGATAAGCTCCTTAATACGATCCGTAATAAAAAACTTGCCGTCCTTATCCTGATATCCAACATCGCCAGTCATGAACCAACCATCAGGAGTTAAACAGCCATCAGTCGCCTTCTTATTTTTGTGATATCCCATAAAGACATTCGGACCACGCATCCAGAGCTCACCCACTTCACCCACGGGGACTTCTTGGGGCGCTGAATCGTCCTCAGGCGTGGTCATGTATTTTGCTTCCATATTGGGGTGCAATTGGCCCACGGAACCGATATCCTTGTCCCAGTCTTCCCAGATTTGGGTATGCGTTGTCGGACTGGTTTCGGTGAGTCCGTAACCCTGTTTGATGGGGATTTTGATTCGCGCTGACGCGGTCTGGACGAGTTCGCGGGTGAGTGGTGCTGCGCCTGAATTCAGCATTCTCACGGAGGACAAATCGTATTTGTCGACGACGGGGTGTTTTCCTAGAAGAAGGATGACTGGAGGGGCGACGAAGATGAATGTGATTTTGTAGTTCTGTACGTGGGAGCAGAATTTCTCGATTTCGAATTTCGGCATGACATAAACGGTATATCCAGCGTGTACGCTGACATGAAGGATGCATGTGAGGCCTGGAATAGTCAGAAGCCGTTCTTAGAAATGGTACCGAATCGACTCACCATAAATGTGGAAAAATGGTAAAAATCCTAGCAAGCGATCTCCTTTCCCATCTGCATTGCCGTTCCAAGAGAGATATCTTCCTTCAGTATTCTTGCACTGCAAAATATTGGCAACCACGTTCCTGTGCGAAAGCATGACCCCCTTCGGCAACCCCGTCGTTCCAGACGAGTATACCAAATAAGCTACATCCTTCTTCGCATCCACGCGCTGCCGACGAAACCTCGTCGTCCCAGATATATTCCGAATAGACGTAAAATGCTTCACCATGCCACTTGGGTCTCGCTCATCGCCAATCAAAATAATTCGATCTTCAGGTAGACCCACTTTCTTCGCAGCTTCACGCGCAATGGGTAGTAAAGCGCGCTGCGTTGCAAGGGCTTTTGCATCAGAATTACCTAGCTGAAAGGCCAATTCGTCAACGGTATATGTTGGATTTGCGGGAGAGATGACACCGCCGGTCCAGGCGACGCCGTACATGAGGGCTGGAGTGTCGACGCAGTTTGGCGAGAAAATGACGAGAACATCGCCCTTTTTCCAGTTCCATGTTGCTTTGAGGCCGTGGGCAAATGTCACTGCGCTGTCGCGGAGTTGGCCAAATGTGTATGACCTTTGAGTGTTGGCGTCGACAAAGATTTCTGTAGATACTAATTTAACCCTGCCTTAATTTCGTAGTTCGCTATCAGGATAAGCTTACCTTTGTCCTCTGGAAAGTCCCGGTCATTCCGTTCAAATAGGAACGACCAGATGTCGGTATCGGGGATCTCGAAATCCGGATAAAGCGACTTGACAGGCATTGTGGATGCGGTGAGTGCTGATCCCTGGCAGGTATATATATTGATGTGTGTGTACTCAAGGAGGAGAGAGAATAAAAAATCAATAATAATAATAAGAGAAATATGAACGACAGGGTAGCATTGAGCTGGGCGATAAATACTCCGTAGTTGGCTTGTCACTGGACCCCGATACCTACTAAGCAGGAGACCCACTGCCGGAAATCCGGGGATAAATCGCATCAACCGTGTCTCTGATTGGATGGGGCTGCCTAACGATAAGAAAAATGCCGAGGCTTGACGGCTAACGGTTACTATAGCTTTACAGAGTACTTATTACACACAGCCATATGGCATGCTGTGCAACCATCTTCGAGTGAAAAACGATGTCAGGTACTGCGTCTGGCGGGCAATTGAAGGAGATAGCCACTACGCATCTGGCCTAATCTAAGGGCGAATATCCCCTACCTGGAGTACGAAAACCGGAGACGGAGACGGAGACATACACGACATGAACGGCCGTCGGATATAGACGTCACACTCGATAGAATAACATAACCCTGAATAACCCTATCTTGGATGGTGATTTAGGGTTGGTGGCAGTCACGTTCTCATATTGGCAGCGTAGTGGGGTACATGGCCCTCCGATTTATTACCCCTCAACTTCTTCTTCATTTCGTCGATTATGCTTTTGGGTCTGTGTAGCTTTGTTATCGTTCGCAGTCTTGATTTCTGGTTGCAAGAGTATATGTACTTGCTGTCACTTTGTCAATATACAACCATCCTCGAATCGAGCAGGGACAACATATCTAACATATCTAGGTAGAGATTTCCATGCTTCCCGCTGAAACGATTATCGCTGCGCTTACCTTTGGACCACTTCTCGTTGCACATCACTTCGCGTACTATTTCGGAATTTCTTTCTTTCTTTTCCTTTGTCTCTCCTTTTCTACATCGTTTATACGTTTCTCAACACCCACCGACCAGACAATCTGGTAAGCGACAATTTTGACGTTCCTTTGTGGCCTCAGGCCTCTTTCCGCTTTGCCGGGCACTAACCCAAGCGATCCAATCACCTTTCCTCTCCGCAGTCAACCCTTCTCATCCTCTCCAATATAAGCCAGTAATGACCTCCTCCTTATGCCTTCGGGCATTTGGTCAATTTGAAACGATACAGAGAAGATTAGCATGGCCCCTGCACTAAGGATGACACGCTCAATCAAAGAGAAGCTACCAGTTTTTTTTTTTTTTTCTTGCAAGCATTTTGGAGGTAGGAGTGTTTTTGTCGTTGCTAGTGGTATGTTCGATTCCGGGTAGGCACCAGTTGAAATCTTTTTTTTCCCTTTGCTTTTGTTGGTGCCTTAGAACTCAGGCTGGTCAGTACTTGCCAGTAAGTATAGCAACAACACCGGCCATGTATCCGACCAGTGCCTACTGATTTACAGATCGCCTATCAATCGAATAGAATGCATTACTATCGCATATTACTGTATTGATCCCTACAAAACCATACGCCGCCTTTCACCATCCAGTATGACATCGCTTGACCTTCCCCATATACAAAACACGTAAATAACCTTGAACTCAGAGCATTTGTAAAGATGGCACGGAAAACACCCTATTCTAGATATCCATATCGTCATCAAAGCCATCAAGTTCAACGAAAAGCAGACGAGTGCCGTTACCGGTGATTTGCCAGACCTGGTCCCTATTAGTAGATGGTCACCGTAGTATAATAGTCTATCAGTATGACTTACGTCCAAATCTTGGTATTCTTGAATAGTCTTCGTGAGCTGATCCTCAGTGAAGCCCTTGGCAAGGACTCGCTGACGAACTCGGCGAAGACTGAGCTCTCCCTCTTGTCCATCCTCAGCCGCCGCAGCGCCACTCTCTCGCATACCACGGATAAGATTGTAGATCTTGCTGCTTGGTGTGTGGTCTCCCTCCCCGCTTTGTTCATTATCCAGAGAGGCTTTGCTTACTTCGACAAGTCGGAGTGCCTCGTCAACGTCGTCCGTGACAACAGTATCGCTGAAACGCAAACGTGCCAAAGCTTGTGAAATACGAATTACACCGAGGAGGGTACGGGGGGTGACGTGTGAGAACTGACGTTTGTTTGCTTCGTCCTTCTTTTGCTGTCTACGCATTCGTACGTAGGCGCCAACCATGTAGTCTGATACTTCTCTGGGTACTGTTGGGCGGTAGGTGCGAGCACGCGCCACGAATTGACGAACTTCGTTCGGGCTGAAAATAACTGCAGTATCGCCAGTCTCTGGGTGTTTGTTGTGCATGTGGACGTATGTGACGTGCTGAGCTAGTTCCTCGTCGGCCTCTCTCGATGGGACATCAAGCATAAGGAACATAACGTCAAAACGTGAGAGAAGAGCGGCAGGAAGGTTGATGTTATCAACAGGGGAAATGCGGGGATTATAGCGACCATACAGAGGATTGGCTGCGGCCAAAATGGATGTCCTGGCATTGAGGGTCGTGGTAATGCCGGCCTTGGAGATAGAAATGGTCTGTTGTTCCATAACCTCGTGAATAGCTGTCCGGTCCGAGTCGTCCATCTTGTCGAATTCATCGATACAGCAGATACCATTATCAGCAAGGACAAGAGCACCACCTTCCAGCACCATCTCATCGGTCACCGGGTCTCGCATAACAGCAGCTGTGAGACCGACACCACTGCTACCGCGACCAGTAGTGTAGATACCACGCGGGGCAACTTTGCAAATGTATCGGAGTAACTGAGATTTGGCCACACCAGGATCACCCATAAGGCAAATGTTGATGTCTCCACGGATGTGCATACCATCGGCCATATCCTTGTTCACACCGCCAATCAAAAGCAACAATAAGGCCTTCTTTACATCAAGATGACCGTAAATTTCGGGAGCGATAGAGCGGGCAAGATATTCGTACAGTTGGCCCGAGTTCCTGTACTGTTCCATTCTCTTAATTGTACGATTGTCCATAATCATGGTATCGTAAGTCTTCTTGTGTTGAGTAATGTGTTGCGCTTCAAGGTATGTGTCTGTCAACAGACCAGCCCGGATAGCCCTGAATCCGGTATAAGGAGTGGGGAGAAAGATTCCAGCAATATCAACAACGTCTCCGGGATTGAGTTGACGTGTAAGAGTGCCGTTGCAATGTACAGTCAAGGTTCTGGGAATGTGTCCAACTGGAACCTGATCTGCCATTTCTTGAATCTTGACTTCCTGGAAAGGAACGAACTTTGAAGCACGAGTCGAAAGAAATAGCTGTCCTTTGGTGTTGTTGGCAACGCAGTCGTCGGAAGGACATTCAGTCATAGGCAAAAACGACTTGCTTGTTATAGGCTGGAACACTTCACTGCCGCATCGATCGCAAGTATAAGCGTTAATTTTGACAGCTGGCTTGACATCGGAGACTCGTGTCACGATACCACGAACAGTAATCAAACGACCGAGATGCTCGCCTCGTACATTACGAACGGCCAGCGCTTTTGATCCTTGTCCACTACTAGACTCAGATACCGTCAAAGGCTTGAAGTTTAATGTGTATCGCCGCGTCAATTCTGCAGGAAATATCGCTTGTGGCGGACTAGCGTCCATCTCGGCCTCAGCAGCCATTCGCATTGTCTCGTTTCGCTTATCACGTTGCGACATGATGACATCGATAACGTCGTCTTTGAAGCTGATTATGGTCAGCATGTCGGTTCATTTTGCTGTAATGATTTCAACTCACGATATTTCTTTCGTCTCTTTAGGCATGACGGCGTCCACAGCGTCCGAGAATACTTCGACATAGCGCTTGGTGTTAGATTGACAGGATTCTACCAGCTTCAGGTCGGCGTCTTCAGGAAGAGATTTTTCATACTATCAAGGGCAGGTCAGTTATCAGTCTCGGTGCACATGATACAAATGTTAGACACACTATTGCTAGATCATCCAACTCAATCAGAATATTGTTGCTATCCCTGTTTGCGACATCTTCGAGTATCCGCATGTATTTCGTCTTGGGATCACGACGTGCAGCTCCTTCGGTCTCAACATCATCCATGAAATCGTATTCGTCGTCAGTACGGTCGCCATCAATGCGCAATCCTTGGATGGCCTCTGTCGCAGCGGCTTCTGATGCGGACTCGAAGCTCTTGAAGCTTTTCAAAAAATCCTTGAATGCCTCCCGTTGGGCGGCATAATCCACCGGGGCAGGATATTGAAGGAGAGCCATATTGGCGCTGGAAAGACGAGACAGTAAATACTCGTCTGTATGCGACCGGAATAATTGTAGCGGCGAAAAGATGTGTATTCTTATATGCCCGGCATACAAGGGTACAAGTGGTATCGTCAGAGAAATTGGAGGTTGGTGGATGCCAAACTTGGGCATCGGCGCTAACCCGAAACTCGCCAAAGCGAAAGAACAAATCGACGCGTCGCGCGACACGTGGAACGCGTCGACATTCCTCCATTAGGCGCTAGTCTGGAACGGGAGTAACGCACAAGTCACGTGCGACGGCGCGGATTAACCCTCGGTTCGGCGGTCGGCCGTTCCTTCCCCAGGACGGCCTCTGTTGTGGACCGTGGAGAAGCTCAAGCCGAAAGTTCGTCGCATACATTACTTAACTTGTTTGCCGGCGAACAATTATGCGGACTACAAATATATACCCTATTCTTCACCTTTCTCTCCTCTGACCCGCTTACAGGGAGTCTATGTTCTGAAATCGCATGCGGGCATAGATCTGTTCTTTGCGCCATGGCTCCCAGCAGAAAGACTGCCACGACTGCCGAAGTCGCTTTGGTACCCCTCAAGTCATGTCTCGTGAACTTGCCAACCCCGGTCGTTTCGCTGCTGGTGAATGCTAATGCAGTAAGAGCGCATATTCATATAATTGGATTGCATTCGGATATACTAAATTGACTATTTTTAGGCTGCCCAAAATGTCATCGTCGAACTACAGTATCGACCGTCGAATTCGCAGTCCGCTGCTCAAAAGTCGTCGTACCTAGGATGGACGGGAATGCCGAGCAAGCGGAGGCTGGCGCCGGTAGTTAGCAGAGATGGAATCAATTCGAACTCGTCTGCAAGAGAACAAGAGATTTCATCGATCGAAGTCGATACCACCTTTGCTCGGGTATTGGGTCTAACCGAGGGCCAGAAGGTGGGTGATTGTCGCACCAAATCAAAAAGGATTCGGCACTGATTTTGCAGGTCGGATTATTCTTACACCTCGACAATCCAATTGCGCAGACTGTCAACATCGAACCATTGACACCAACTGATTGGGAGAGTATGTATGACCACTACGCCTTTCCGGAATATGTCCTCACAGAATTTTAGTTATCGAGTTACACGCTTCTTTCCTGGAATTGAATCTGCTGCATCAAATCAGAGCTCTTCCTAACCCCGGCTATACCAGCCCAGGATCAAATCCAACAAACCATTTACACCCACTTACCTTACACCTTTCGCCGACCTCTACCGCAAATATAGTTGTTACCTCGCTGACCCCCGCTCCTCCTACGACATCGCCTTTTGCTAAAATTGCGCCCGATGCGGAAGTTATCGTGGCGCCAAAAGTTCGACCGAAAACTGGTAGAGCCAATAGAGGGGAGAATCGAAGCACGACAAGCAATAGTCGCAAAAGCGTCGGTGAAAGAAGTAGCAGCAGCACAGTGCGGCCGAAAAGTCGGGGTTCCGAATCCGATGAACAAGCAATCTATCTTCGAGCTGTGGACCGGCAAAATGTCAGAGACTGGTTTGACGAAGACAATCCCGGCCATAACAACGATGATCTGAAAGTATGGGTTGATCGTAGTGTGCTTTCAAGTCATGAGCTCCGCGGGAATCAATGGGTAGCTGTCTCTGTCATTCAACCAGCAGGACTACAACCTCCGATCGACCCGCAGCAACAGTTGCAGCAGAAAGAACAAGAATCGGGTGAAGCTGGACGGATGTCAACCAAGATTGTGGCCAAAATTCAGCCATGGGACGATGCTCCTGATTCCAAGCACGTTGCTATCTCATCACGCCTCTGCGAAGCTCTGAATTGCTCAGGGATCGTAGGAGGTATTATTCGCGTGGAAGCCGCCCCTGCACAGCTAAGCTCTTCGTCCGTTAAAGCGATAAAAATATACCCTTTCGTTTCAGACATTTCCAAAAAGCGAGATGGACTCAAGTTTGGAGGAGAAACAGCTGCATCTCGCACCGCACTGGCCGAGCGAATCAAGTTCATTTATGGCAGTACTGGTTCAGATTCTGGTCTCATGTCAGGGCCTCTTACGGACGGAATGCTGATCCCAGCAGTTGACAATCAGTTTTCTGCGGGTGCTTTTGACGGCGGTATCCTGCGTTTTGATCCCCCTTTGAAAAATGCGGAGGGACTATCTCTGTCCGGCTGGATACTAGGATCAGAGAGCAAATTCGCTATTGATGTACAGCCGGATATACCAAAACCGATAGACACTACATTGTCGAATGTACCTACAGACGAGCGGATACCTCTAACGCCACCAAATATGGTTGGGATTGACACACTTATCAGTCAGAGCCTTACAAACTTGTCGAGAGGCTCGTCCATTTTGTTGACTGGTGGTCTTGGGTCTGGCAAGACATCGCTATGCCAGTTGCTGGCAGCTCGTCTACGGGAAGAGCAACTCTGCCACGTATCTTATTTTCCTTGCCGCAAGCTGGTCACGGATGAAACTCGCGTGGCTACTATCAAAGAGACCTTGAACCGACAATTTATGTCTGCATCCTGGTGCGCTCGCCTCGGTGGTACAGCCCTTGTTATCCTTGACGACTTGGATAAACTCTGCCCTGTAGAGACGGAACTTCAAGTCGGAGGTGAAAATGGACGAAGTCGTCAGGTCAGCGAAATCATATGCTCGATTGTTCGCCAGTATTGTACGACGACATCCTCGGTGGTATTCTTAGCCACAGCACAGTCAAAGGAATCCTTGAACAACATTATCGTGGGAGGTCATGTTGTGCGAGAAATCTTGAACCTAAAGGCACCGGGTAAGGAAGGTCGACGGAAAGTTTTGGACAAACTCATGAGTCAAGATAAGGAAGATCACGCGCTCAGAAGTCATCAGCGCAATGAAAGTGGTTCAACAGAAGATTCTTGGCTAGACCCCTCGAATCCTGGAAGCCGACCAGGTTCCTCTGGAGCAGACGGCTTTGTGCTGGCACGCGACTTGGATCTTTTGGACTTAGCTGGCAAGACAGACGGCTACATGCCTGGAGATCTTGTGCTGTTAGTATCTCGAGCTAGAAACGAAGCTTTGATACGATCGGTACAGGACACGAGTGTAGATTCCACAAAAATCACATTGATGATGGACGATTTTGAGCGAGCCCTGAAAGGATTTACCCCGGCATCTCTTCGCAACGTCACATTGACATCCTCTTCAACTACATTTTCTTCGATAGGTGGTCTTCATGCCACACGACAAACTCTTTTAGAGACCTTGGAATACCCTACAAAATACGCTCCTATTTTCGCACAATGCCCCCTCCGCTTACGATCAGGTCTATTGCTGTATGGTTTTCCCGGTTGTGGTAAGACCTTACTCGCCAGTGCAGTGGCTGGTGAATGTGGCCTGAACTTCATCAGTGTGAAGGGTCCAGAAATTTTGAACAAATATATCGGAGCAAGTGAGAAAAGTGTTCGTGACCTTTTCGAACGCGCCGAGGCTGCGCGGCCTTGTATTTTATTTTTCGATGAATTCGATAGTATCGCACCAAAGCGTGGACATGACTCTACTGGTGTTACTGATCGAGTAGTGAATCAGCTGTTGACGCAAATGGATGGTGCTGAGGGTCTTTCTGGGGTTTATGTATTAGCAGCAACGTCAAGACCAGATTTGATCGATCCAGCTCTGTTACGTCCAGGTCGCCTCGACAAGAGTCTTTTGTGTGATATGCCCTCACATGATGACCGAATTGATATTTTACAAGCTGTGAGCAAGAAACTCAACCTTAGTCCGGACGTTCAATCCCGTGTCGGAGAAATTGCTTCTCGGACAGAAGGATACTCTGGAGCTGATATCCAAGCTGTTATCTATAATGCCCACCTTGAGGCAATTCACGATCTTTTGGGAGATCGCTCAACATCAGCGTCGAGTCATACAAACAAGAAGACAAACGGGGCACAGACCAACGGATCTGAAGCATCTAGCAAATCATTCATACAATTTCTCTACTCTGAGCAGGAAGCAGATAAATCGAGCATTGGCGTCAACGCCAAACTCGACCCACCAGCAGTTATCGCTGCAAGATTGGCAGCCCTGAAACAGGCCCGACGGCGGCAGCGACAGGTCGAACACGGTACACACGACGCCGCCGACGGTCAAGAACAGCAACGAGCTAATGGCACAAGGACGGACAATGCTAGCGATGAAGTCATTATTCAATGGCAGCATGTTGAGCGGTCATTGTCGACGACTCGCTGCTCTCTGAGTGATCGGGAAAGGCGACGCTTAGAGGCGATCTACCGCGAATTTGTGGTTGGACGAAATGGAGAGATGCCGAACGGCGAAGGCGCTAGAGAAGTTGGTGGAAGGACAAGCTTGATGTGATGATCTCTATAGACTATGTATATATGGACATACTACGCCTGTATGATATTGTGCGTTATAGTTGTATACAGTACTTTTAATGCGTGTATCGGATGCTTACAAGTATTTCAAGCATAATCTATCCTGCATGCCTCAATAGCACGGATTTATCTCGCTGAGTCCTAATGAGAAGGCTGTTTGCCCGGGTCAAGATGAGGATTCAGCCTCGCAGCCATCAGATTGTCTGTTCAAATAGATTTTGAATGGCCCTTAGATTCTGGTGGCTCTGCAATCTAGTAGGAATTTCATCGTTATTCATCAAATAAATGCCTTGGCCTGATGTTGGAAAATCAAGACCCTGATATTGCTGGATAAGTAGTAAGAGTGTCGCTCCTCAACCTCAAATCACCACATCAAGAAACTGACTCATATTACTCCGCTACTCCGTGAGTGAAAGCGACAGCACTAAAATAGCAGCCCCGGCGCTAACTATGTACCTAGCCCTAATCGGAGTCAGGACGGGGGTAAATTTAGCCCTACTTGAAATGCAGCATTGCCTTGGCGTGGAATAGCCCCAGCCTCACGACCAGAGCTTGACTAAAAATCGCTTCTTGTGCGATATATTCTAAAACTTAGTACCGATAACTCAAATCAAGCTTGTCTGTGAGATAATGGAGTGCGTGGATATCGGAGACTCAAACCCTGATATTGCCGGCTTGGGAGTAAGCACAAAAAACTGCCCCTCTATACTTGTTCATCGAGACAACCTCAGAAGCTAATTGTAGATGTGATCCTGAGTAGATCATCCTTTCATTTGTGATTCAAGCTGGATTCTTTTTTGGGTTGTCTATATGGTGTGCCTTCGTTGGTGGAAGTTTTCAGGCTGTTCCGCGTCTTTACTCTCCTCCTCTGGAATACAAAGATGACACCTTTGCCTCATTTCAGCCAGAAAAGGGGAGATGTGTTATCCATAACGCATCAATTGTAGAAGCATTAAATTGAAAAAATACCAGAGACCATCGGCGATATACAGACACTAAACGGTGAGAAGTATTTTCGCTCTTGCCGACAGCTCATAGACTTGACTGATTTAACTAGGTATATCACTGTTGATTGGCACCATGGCTCAATATAGCAGCTGGAATCTTTATCATTTCCACATCATTTATGACATAGTAAATCCTAACTGGGTCGGTTTGTCCTCGGGTGTGAATCCGCTTCGAAGTTCGATATGGCTGAAATGGGTTTTCCTTGAGCATTTCAGTTTGCGCTGCCCTGATCAACGTAATTGGCAACCAAAATGCACACAGCATTGACAGTTATGTGTTGATTGTTTTCTTCCTCTGTCTATATTCAGCATTCATCATCATGTTCGGACTCAAATTACACACTCGGGACAATAATATACCCGGACAATGCTACTCTGCAAACCGGATTTCGACGCTGACCTCCTCACATCCGTAGGGCGATGAAATATATATCGCCATTACTAGTATCTATTTCTTTGCCAGCATGGCAGCTTGTGGACTTGTCGCAGTCAACACGAACCTACGGTTACAACGATTTCTGGCAATAGAGCATCTGGTTTTCGATCGAAACAGCAATCCCATAACCATATTTGACTTTTTCTCGGCCATTATTTCGGATGTGGTCAATGTATTCAATGCAGAGAAGTTGACTTTAAAGGATCTAGGTCGTTCTATAATGCAGCAGTTGCAGAGGTATTTATAAATTGCGCATGGTGAGAGGCCCAAGCTTATAGTTCTGGGGCAGGCAATGCTACAATATCCGCTACATATTTACATGATATTTGCATTACGCACTGGGAATGGGCACCGCCTGAATGGTGATTCTGAGAATTGTTGGGGACTTGGTCAGATTGTCGCTTTAGTGTTGTTGGCATCCTCGGTCCTGCAGGGACTTCGAGCTATTCTAGGTAGGTTATCATGCGTTATCATGGTGTCTATCTTCTCTTTCTTTGACTTCAATAACATTTGATAGATATCGCAAAATTTTGAAAGAGAAGTGGTTGGTTTCCCGTCCTACCAGGAGAGCTAGCATTTAGATTGGATGATTTTGTATTCGATTATTGTATACCTGCAAAGACCTATTCATAAAATTAACCATACAAAGTCATAATCTGCTATACAACTAGTCAAGCGTAAGCCATAATAGGCGGCTCGACAGCCGTCCATCTCATATCCCAACAAGTTCACTAACGCAAGCAATAGAAGCCCTTCAGTCCCCAATAGATCATCCAACAACAACCCATCTGCCAAGTACATTGAGCACACAGTATCCAAGTCTGCCGCGAAATATTACCGGGTCCATCATGCGTCAGCGCTTCGATGGCCAACGCCCATGACAATCGGTTGTATAGCATCCTTCATGGGTATATACACCTCCCGCAACTTGGCCGGCACATACCTCCTGCGTCCAGGCATTCGTAAGGCCCATATCACGCACCTCAAACATATACGCCGATGCTGGCGTCCCGCTCTGAGGCTCCACAATCTCATCAAACCTCGAATACAATACCGTCGTAGGTATTAAATTAGACGTGTATCCTGCTGCACCATAGAAAGCGTACATGTCAACAATGGGAACCCAGGACATATAAAGTACGCCAACTCCGTACCATGGAAATCCGGACTGATGGGGGTAAAGTCCTGAACGACGGAGCGGGTTGATGGCCAGTATTTAAGTGCCCATTGATGTCGAGGCCGCCTTGGGACCAGGAAATGACACCTATATTTGGACGACGACGATATTCCGGATATGTAGTTAATTGCGTACGTGACGAATTCGGCGTTGATTTGTGCATCGCCTAGTGAGTCGCCGGGTATGTTTACCCAGATTGGGTCGACGTTTGCGCGATCACCTAACTTGCTGAAGCTGAAATAATACGTGACGCCGGCAGGGATAAATATCCCCGGTACTAGAAGAACGGGATTCTGCCGTCTGTGCCGTATGACAATGAGCTGGGGATATAGATTACGGATCGAAGAGTGTGGTGTCTTCGTCGACGGTGTAAGGGGCATCATCCGCTGATTTGGAGGGGTATATTGTCGTCTGGGGATCTAGGGTATTGTTGTTCGAGACGGAGTTCAGTGTGGAATCAGTGAATCCATCGAGAAGGTCGATAATTCCGCCGGTTAGCAAACTTGTAGATAGCAGGAGGTCAACCAATATGGTCAGGTCTGCCGGACGTGCGCTGAAGATGGCTGAAATGGTGTCTGCGGCTGATTCGATTGAGCTTGAATTCGTGGACTCGCTGTTGGAAGTTGATACTAGACTCTCGGCTTTGGAGTCTGTTGACGCCGCTTGTTGAGAGAGGTATGGATGCGATGAGGTCAGATCGTTGGATGCAGTTGACAGCAGCCCTGTAATACCGGAGCGGGCGACATGATTATGCGGAGCATTATGTTCTATGGGATCGTCCGATCCAACAGATACGGGCTCGCCAACTGCACAGGCGACAAGGTTTGTTACAACAGAGAGGATCGGTCGCATCTTGCCTTGAGATTACAAGTCTAGAATTGTACATAGGTAGCTTGAATAAACAATGAGAATCTTCAGAGCATATGGGGAAGTAATCCACTTCCGGGTTGTATCAGGATTCTGCTATATGTATCTTATATGAAGTACCAGGTGTTCAAGAGACATGATAATAGAGTTACACTTTTATACTGAAGTCGTACGTTGACTGTCATCGGCAGTCACAGTATTCAAGTCCTAGTCATTGTAAATTGGCGGTCATGTAAATATCAAGACATCTATAGACATGACAACTACATTTCAAATCAACAATCTAACATAAATCGCAATTTCATTGACTATCACAGTTTACTGACGGCCACCGAAGCCTGCGTCACAAACGCATACGGCTTAATATGGATAAGGAGAGGAAGCTGTTGAAACGCGTCCGCTGACGTCCGTTCTGGTTACCCTTTTAGGGCTTAGGGCCCGCCATGGTTACCGCATTGGGACAATACGAGTGCCAAAACTAACTCCACGTGACCCACTTGGCTTGAGAAATTCCCTGCTGATTGGCCAAGCACTCAGCCCTGAATTGTGCCTTAGTATACAATATAGACAGAGATATCACTTATCGTTGGATGGACCTTAGATTGTGCTGTGTCAGCTTTTTGTCAAAGGGGCGAGCAGTGCGAGACCTGGGAGGCTGAGCTCGAGGGGTATATGTATATAAAACACGAGTATCATGACTTGAAATGCACTTTTCTTCCTCTCAATCATCCAGACAGACAGTTCGTGAGTTTACAGTCTCTTCCAGGTTCTATACCAACGTATGTCTTCACTCGACAGCATCAAACACTGTTATCAAGACTGATTTCCTCTCACAGCTTCAAACGTCCATACCCCCTCAAAGCCGTCCACCAGAACACACATCTACCAATAGCCAAAATGTGCATCGCTCTCGGATACCTTGCCAGCAAGACCAAAGGTGGCTCAAAGGACCAGCCACCCCGTGTCGTCCGCCAAGGAGGCCGGTAAAGCTTCGATGACTCTCTCCTTTGATACCATACCTTCACCTTAGGTCCTCCGAAACGACAATCGCAATTGTCCAGTTGGTGATAAACTTCAGATCTGCTAGTGTGTTGGTCATTGTCATTTGTTGATGTGTATCATTGATATAAACTGGAGGTTCTTTTTTTCCGTTTGGTTGATGAATGCGTCTATCGAATGTCAGACATGAATGTACCTTAGGCAAGAGCAATGGCTGTCAGCATGTTCCTACAATCTACTTGATATTCTTCATCCTACAGGGCTAAGGTAATTAATCATATTGTATGGCACATAATCTGTTTGGTATATCGGATCTGAATCGGGAAGCTTCGGAAGAGGGTGACGGTCTAGCAAAGATACGCGATAAATTCAGGAATGCTGAGATGGTATAATGACGAGAGTGATAGGAGGGCACACGCGTCCTTCGTCTGAGTCCCCCTCTGCCTCTGCTTCTGGTGTGTTAGGCGGTTAGGCAAAATACTAACGAGTCGGAGGAGGCCAGGCACGAAGGATCAACCCTCGTCATACCCTCCGAACAACGCAAACCTTGTGTATCCCGCTTGAACGACCCCATCCATCCTGTAAGCAGTGGCTCCTTAATCTCAATTCTGACGGGAGGACACATCCCTATCCCGCGGATCGATAAGATGATGGCCTCAACTCAAAAATTGGTTGAGACTGATAGCAAGCGTCTTGTATAGGAGAAACCTCCCGTTGAGGAAGAGGCAAAACTGAACGAGCAGGTCCCAGAACTCATTACTAGACAGGTAATCAAGAAGGTGTTACAAGAAGATGTGTTGTATTTGGCGGTTGTCAGTTTTCCTAGTCAGGAGATGGAGGAATCTGTTGCAAAGCTGGAGAGTATTGCGAAGGAGGTGGAGGCTGCATCCTCTGGATAAATCTGAGAAATTATGATACAAGTTTTGGGAAATCAGTAATGCTTCCATATTCCCTTTGATCCAATCTCGCCTACATAGCCATCCGGATCCTCGAAATAGACGCTCTTCCCACCAAGTTCCCATTCCATTCTGCCCAGGATACGCGCGCCGGTTTTCTCAAGATGAGCATCCCACTCATCTACATCCTGAGGAGATTTGACGGCGAAACAGAAGTGTTGTTTCAAACTATTGCCGTTTTGAAAAAGGGACTCGCTCGGGCCGTGTCCCGGGATGATGCCATGAGATTTTTCCGTGTTGACCGTTACATCTTGATGAGTCTCGCCTATTTTGAAGAGAAGTAGAGTCGTAGAGCCGAGGTTGAATGCGGTAACTCTTGGCTGCAGATTTCATTAAGTTAGTTACTATCAACCTGATTATGTAACAAAGTGGGTGTTTGTACAGTAATCAAAAAAGGCTCCATGTTCAAAGTCGATTTGTAGAAATTGGCTGATTTCTCGACATCGCGTACGTAAAGACATGTTTCGAGAATGTGGGAGATAACTGGTGGCGAAGACGATGTAGACATATTGACGATCGGTGTTATGTGTCGGGTTTGGTTGAATGTTGTGCAGCAACGGATAGGCAATCTGCCTAGTCTGGAAAATAGCATCTCCAAAGTAGAATTTATAGCCAGCCTTCGGTTAAGACTGGGAAAGCGAATGACTAATAATATGTGTCTAGAACGATTGAATTATGAAGCCATAGCTGTCACCAGACGTACGTTCCGAGCACATGTGGGGGTGACGTAAGGACCAGCATCAGACGATTTGTGAATTTAGCTTTTCCTCAGCAATTCAATTTTAGATGTTTAATGCAATAGTTGTATCTCAACTTTCTGTTGATATTACAGCATAATAGGTAGCCCATATATAACCTATGACTGTCCTCAAAAACAGCTGTATGCACCACCATCTGCGTGTCTTATGTATCACGGCGGAGATGTCTTGGATAAAGTCGTCGGATTCTGCGCGACTCGATCGCCATGTTGATCTATGAATATGACCTGCGTATCACCATTGTCAACCCAACATATCCCGAAGAGACTGACTGAGCTTGAAAGGCTTCGATCACCTACTTTGGGTGGATTGGCGACAGCCTCCTGTCGAGCTTCGCGTTCATCCATGACGATTTTCTGTACCTTTTTTCATAATGTGTTAGTAAAATGTTCCCGGTAAAGCCACTGTGATGGTAAAGAGATGGGGAAATAGTAATACATCTCCTTCTCGTACGCCGCCACGATATCGTGTCCACACATGGTCGCCTCCGTTGATGTCTTCGTCTTTTCGATCTTTGACTCGCTCGACTGACATTTTGTTTTAGACTAATGCTTCAGGTAATAAAACGAGTGTTTGTTACTTTCTATGAAAGTGTTTCTCCATACGATCCGTGGAAGTGTTTAAATATGAGGCGATGTTGATTGACATCATGGTGATGCATCTTGATCCATGATTAAACAATCCCATTCTAATATTCATGTGTGCTTAAATGAGTATTGATAGAATTCTGCTATGAGAAAGACAAGAATATACAGACAGTATCTGCTCTGTTGAAGGGATGATGTTAACGTGTCGATATAGGGCTAGGGCTAGGGCTAGCCTTTTCTCCGTGAACAAGGTTGAGTCGGTCGGGGTGCATAAATGCTACACCATGCACTCCACCTCCACAATATATGATAATACTATCTGCTATTACCAACAAAACGAGAAATATTTGGTATTGTCGCATATGTGTCAACACTTCTGCAGCAAGAATGGACCCCAATGTGATCTTCATGATCGGCCGGGTCAGTTGCAGTTTTGCAGACACACTACTGAGTGAATTCCAAGTTTCAGACACATATCGATCCTCGGACGTCTCAGCTTGTCTGAGTATGTTGATGAGAGTACGTAGTAAATTGCATACTATGTATATGTGTAGTTCACATTCTTGTGCATGCATTATCTGATTCCAAGGTAAGCTGACCCGTTGCACCGAAAGTCCTACATTATGGAGTTGCCCAAGCAGCAAGCCAACATCATTATACCGATAGTTGGGCCAGCTATTAGATTCTGTGTAGCAGCCCTCGCAACCTTCGCAGTTAACTTAGTTGACTATGCTCGGGTTAACATAGCTGGAATACAAAAGCTTATCGACCCGATAAGAAATGATAAGCAAAGTCACGCGGCGTTCGCGGCGCTGATTGGACGGAGTGTACACTCAACCGTTGCAACTGTTACATCTTCCAAGCTGCGACATGAAAATTGTTACCGTCTATACGCATGGCCGGTCGATAATACATGCTATGTAATATGTACAGAGAGCGTTGTATGCGTATATCATGTATGCGTTGTTACGAACCTTGAATATGTTGAGTTTCTTGAGTGATGTACGGGCCTGCAATGAGGATAGCCGAACGATCGGCCGTCCCTTACAGCTTCTTCATCACACGTCGAATGAGCTGAGTCGAAGAATACTTGGCCTCCGTACATTACTCAAATTGCTTTGCCTGCCTGCCGTTCCGGTCCAGTCCAGGCCAGGCCATGTTTCATGTTTCAGGGTGTAGATGACTACATAGTAAGTAGTTGACTAGTCACATAGGCAAGCAACGAAATCAAGAACATACTATGTACACAATCGACTCAGCTGCTAATGTAACTCTATCAGATGTGTATCCCCCCCACTAATCTGTAGTGCCCGAACGACAGGCGACCACGCGGCAGCCTTGGCATGGATTTGCTTGTGGTACTCGTAGTAAGACTATCAGTACGTAGCAGATGTAACTGTCTCAAACTACTCACAGTGGGTTGGTACTCCGTGTTTCTCGATCGCCATCTTTGGGTAGTTCCAGCAATAGGGTGGATGCTGACTGATGCATTGAAGCTTGCGTCGAGTAACCCTAGCAGCCCCCTTAGTAGAGCAATAGTAGGACGGCGTGCAGGCCTTATCTAATTCCTCCTGCCTCCAGAGGGCTGGTACTGGTAGCCTGGTTAGCGTGTACGCGAGCACTAGAAGCCGATTAGCGTGTGTCCGAGTGGAATGCGACGTTGAAACAGGAAGCTGCGCGAGATGTAGGGTTAGCCCTACCCATCCTCACTTCCAGTCGGACATACAGGCAATGCATTGTACTATGTAATACTACCAGACTACAGTATGCAGCATCGATGAGTGAATAACAACGATAATAGTAGTAGCAAATATAATGATAAGAAATATAAGATAAATGTCGTTGCAGCAGCCCACGCTAGTGTGACTGTGTTACACCCCGCTAGTCCATTACCGGACTAGCACATTCTTGCTCGATGCATCCCGTGTCAGCCAATCACTCCCCCCAATTCTGCTTCCTGATCGAAAAGTTAACATATGCAATGGATGGATGGCATCATCTTTTGGCAGGCTGATATAATATTGACTCTGTTGCAGCGCCTGCCGACTCAATGAGCGATCAAACATAAACAGTGGTACGGACGTACTGCTCCTATGGCCATACAATCCAATCTACAACATCATCTACTACCACGTAGCTGTAACCTCTACACTTCACCGCCGCCATTCCAGATCCATACGACGGAGCATGGACGGACGAAGCATCTGCAATAGTCCCGTGACATTCGGCTGAGACTGTCATTCACACCATGTTAGTGGACTGTGGTAGCCGCGTACGGAGTCCTGTATGACAACAACGTTGCTTGAGGGTTGTTGGCCTGGTGCTTGATAGTTAATAATGGTTTGATACAGCTGGACCGCATTCTGGTTAGCTGTCTATGCTAGCACCGACATACTACATACTAGTACAAAAAAACTCCATGATACACTCTTGTTGAATAGCACACATCAGGAAATGCACAGGATCATAATCATACTGTGTAGGCCGAATCGGGCTAGCGGCCCTAGGTAAGCAGATCTTCCGGTGCTACCTCACCCCGTCATACTCTTAGCTCGTCCAAAATGTTACTACCACCTTAACTCGTTCGTTACCTTGCCTAACTCGTTTCTTCGCTTCCCCATAAACATCTGTTCTCCTTACTTTCGTTTCTTTTATCCTCTCTCTCGCTCTTGCTGTCGCTTTTTCTTGTGATATATTCCACCCCTTCTGACTGCTGGTACTCTCCCAGTTCAAGACCTTATCTCTGCACTTCCGCTCCGCTCGGGATCCTCCATCTACTCCCCGGAATTGGAGTAATTAGCATTCCATACCTGGCCGGTTCCCGGAGCAAAATACCGCTTGCGAAAATAAAAACAACATTATAAACTACTCTAGCAGGGACGACACAAACGATACAGCTGTTCTTGTTTTTACTCCTGAGAAACTGCTTTCGCGGAATTTATGGTCTTCAGCTCGTCGTACCTTCCCCTCACTACGACGACCCGCTCATAGTCTATTACTATATTCTTGATACGAACAGCTATTCTTACACCTCTTCCTTTGAGCAGCCTAACAGCTTGCTCAGAGGAAACGGTGTCAGTCGCTGCCTCACCTCGAAGGAAACAATCGCACTTTCTCCACCGTCAACATGACATCGTCGCTCGCTAAAGTACTGCATCGCATGCAGGAGCTCTTCCATAATCTGGTTGCCGCCCTCGAAGCCGCCCTATTCGGAGAAACACCGCGCCGTCAGCGCTCGGTATACGGTCGTTATGGTCGCAAGCGTCGCTGCTCTCTCGAGGAATTGGCCCAGGAAGTTGATCGGCTGTTCAATGCGCATCTGAGCGTACAGAACATGTTGACCATGGCCGCCAAGATCAAAGACCAGCTCAAGTCGTGCTTGCAATCGAACCCGTCCTGCATGCTCCCGTCGTATAACCATGCTTTACCCACGGGGAAAGAAAGGGGCACGTTCCTGGCGCTGGATGTGGGCGGGTCGACATTCCGTGTCGCCTTAATTGAGCTGGGTGGAAGAGAAGCAGGCATGAAGATTGTCAGCTCGACATCGATGGTGATTGATGAGGAGGTCAAGGCGTTACAAGGAACGGACTTTTTCGACTGGATGGCGAAGCGGATTGACAAGTTTCTAGCTGGCGTGGACGCGAAATACGGTCGGGAAGAGACTCCTTTGTCGATTGGACTATCGTGGTCGTTCCCTGTTGATCAGACTTCTGCCAGCAGTGGAAACATTCAGGGAATGGGTAAAGGGTTCCGCTGTTCGGACTCGGTGTTGGGACAGGAGCTAGGCGGGCTGATTGTGTCTGCGTGCCAAAAATTGTCGTTAAATGTTCGCATGGATGCAATTGTCAATGATAGCTCTGCTACTCTGTTGACACGCGCGTACGTTGACCCCAAGACTCGGATGTCGCTCATTCTCGGAACGGGAACGAACGCGGCTGTCCACTTTCCTGTCCATGAAATCGGTCTCGCCAAGTTTGGTGCAAGACCCCCTGGATGGTTTGATCATGCGAAGCACGTCATTATCAATACTGAATTGAGTATGTTCGGTGGTAACGTGCTGCCGATGACACGATGGGATGATTATCTCAACCGCACTCATCTACGACCGGACTTTCAGCCTCTGGAGTATATGATCACTGGTCGTTACCTGGGGGAAATTGTGCGACTCATTATCGTCGAAGCTGTTGAGACGGCGTCGCTTTTTGGTGGTGACTTGCCTCACTCGATGAAGGAGCCATATTCGCTGGACACAGCAATTGTTGCGTTTATCGAAGGCGACAGCTCTCCATCGCTAGCTCCGTCTGCAGCTCTTTTGCAGAAGAATCATACCTTCTCTGCTACACCGACCGTCGAGGATATGACCTTTATCAAGCACGTATGCAAGTGCGTCTCAAATCGTTCGGCGGGTTACCTGTCCACTGCCATCTACAGCATGTGGTGTCTGCGTAACGAAGCGGAATTCCCGGTTGACTCCACAACCGAGGCAGTCAAGAAACTGGAGCCTCAAGAGGTTACCATTACGGAACTCGAGCAGCCCACCAAGACCTTGAGTATCGCCTGTGACGGAAGTGTGATTAACAAGTATCCCGGTTTTCGGGACCGATGTCAATCATACCTCGACATTCTGACACGAGAGAGCAGTGACTCGGCTACAAAAGCAGAGGACAAGCCTTCAATCACATTGGAGCTTGCGCATGAGAGTGCCATTTGTGGCGCTGCAGTGGCTGTCGCCATTGCCGTCGCAGAGCGGGCGTCTTCTTAAACCTCTTAAATATTCTGTGATGATTTTTATTTCGTTTCTATCGGTCCATTTCCTTGCATAGGGTGGTGTTTGGAACGGGCGTTTTATTTTCATCATACTTTTAAAGAATCATGTCATCATTTATCATTTATGATGAGGTCCTCCTTCTCATGCACATATATTGGATCTCATTTACGCCTTTGCTACCTGTTTCTCTAATACGTCCTAGCCAGCCTGTATGTGGTATCAGAGATGACTGTCTGCATAGATTGGGAGTTGAGAATAAATCATTTCTCTAGTGTCTGGCAAGAAAGTAGACAGCATTGGTGTAGGCTCACGAACACAAGTCAACTAGTAAATCCAGTACCCTCTTCTTCAACCCCTCTAATTCCTCCTTAGATATCTTCTTCGCCTTAGCACCCTCTCCTGCTGCTGACTCAGATGTTGTCCCCCCTTTGTCATCTTCAGTGGCAGATACCAAGGCACGATCAATACAGAAAAAAGGAACCCCCAGTCTGCGAAGTTCGCCCTCCATAGCCCGCGCCATGTCGACTGAGGCCTGATACACCTTTGAGTCGTAAGCTTGCAGTTCTGTGGCATTTTCTTGGGATATTTTTTCCTTTACATGAGTCAACATTGATAGTTTGAATAGGCGGGTAGGTAGGGGTGATTGATTTACAGTCGTGTCCTCAGCACTGGCTCCAGTTGCAGTTGCGTTACTCGCGCCAACCGATTTCCTTTCCGCCCCGATCAGCTCATATTTATCACATAATAAAATGCTCCTCGAGGGTATGTCAGGGAACGCACAAAACCTGCTCAATCTGTCTCCTCTTTTCTTCTCTGGCTGCCTGCTTCTCGATCAGCGCCTGCCGCGCTTTCCACCATGTCCGCTCATGCTCCCGTTGGGACTTGATGAGATGTTGGATCCGGGCGGAAAAGTCTGCATTTTGGGTTGTGAGATGCATTATATGCTTTAAGGCTGGGGGGTAGGTTGTTATATTTGCTGCGTTTGCTTGTATTTTCTTGATATTAGGGGTTGATGTTCGAGGTGTAGGGGCATGGGTAGAAGGTCGACCATGTTGAGGATGATGTTCTTGTTGTTGTGGTGGTGGTGGTGTTGAGGTAGGGTTTGCAAAGGCAGAAAGCGTCCTTAGGACTGAGGACAGGTCTGGATCTGATGTCATTTTATTCTGTTTCGTTATATGTAATGTTTCTATAGAGTACTACGTAGTAGACAGCAGATGTCAGATGTTCGGGTGGGTTCCGCGTCCAAGCCATCTGATTGGCCAAAACGTGGGGAATCGTCGACCTCTAAAAATTTCCAGGCGGACCGACGGACCTCATCTCATCCATCCAGAGACTATACCTATCAACTTGCCTCGATGAGTCTTCTATACACAGCAATTTAATCCAATTGTGCTCGAAACCTCTGCAATTTCCATCGACACAATCAAAATGTCCCGCTCAGCAGCAGATGCAACCCGCTTTACGGCCACAGGGCCGTATGTCAGTTCCAAAGCTCCATACCAACTCCCCGACTCCTTGAAACAAAATAAACAACCCACACCGTCGACTTACCAACGTCCTACAAAATCCTCGATACCAAGCTCCTCACAGAATCAGTCATCGCCACCACCCGGCGAAACACCACGACAAAAAGTCGAGCGACTCCGTGCCCAGGCGCGCGCTGCCCGACTCGCGCAGACCGGCAATGCGTTCGATAGGATAATCGAGAGGGGTCGGAGGGTGGCTAATAGTGCTCACAAAGTGATGATTTATACGCTCATCACAGCATCAGGTGCCTTTCTCCTCCTACCAACTACATAGATTACAATGCTAACGGGGTGCAGGCGTCTGCGGTGCCTTAACACTCTACTCTGTCGTATCCCTCACAATGTGGAACCGACGCCAGCGCGAGCTCTGGCTCGACAGACAACTACAAGACCTGCAAGCCGCACGCGAAGCATTTGTAGCTGGCACCGCAACACCCGCCCAACTCGAGATTCTACGCAACGAGAAGATTGGCGAGATCGAGCAGCAGAAACGGAAAGAGGCGGATGAGCAGAAATTGTGGAATCGGACGAAGAAGTTTTTGTTCGAGGGGTTGAAGAAGGACGATGTACCTGATGCAGTTGTTGGTTCTGCGGCATCGACGACGGCGGCGGTTAGTGAGTTGATGAATAATAATAAGACGACCGAGGAACAGGCGACATCGTTCGGGATATTGGAAGCCGTGAAAGCAAAGAACGTGGAAGCTCAGAGTAATATCAATGCGCAGGGACCGGGATCATTAGATGCGTTGGCGTTGAACGTCGAGACGACAGCGAAACAGTCCGTCAAGAGCTGGACCAGCTGGGTCTGGGGCCGATAATCTCCCACCTTCTGCGCATGACCTGTGTCTGGCTGTGTGACTAAAAGAATGTATTATTGACTAACCTCTTCCCTCTGACTGACTCTACTTACGTCTGGTGTGGGATTCGCATTCGGCGTTTGCATTTTTGTTCCATTTCTGTCGATGTATTATTGGGCATTTTCTGTTTTTGTGTCAAGATGATGGTATACTTGCTCGAGTTTGCCTAGGTATGCTTGGTTGGTAGATAGATAGGTAATGGATGTACATAATCATAGACCATACTTATTTACTGAGATCTTTACTACATATTTCACAAACTTAGTAGTAGGTAGTAGAGTCGTTCATTCTCATGGTCATACAGACACGGCCAGCATCGCTAGCCTTTTAAACAAAAAAGACACTTTTTGCAAAGACCAAAAAACTAAGCACTTCCATTACTCTTGTTAACAGCCCGACGCGCGCGAACCGCCTCCGCCAAATCCTCAAGCACGACCACAGTCGACTCCCAATCAATACAGGCATCAGTAATACTAACACCTTTCTTAAGGCCAGACGGTCCCTCTGGTGGGACCTTTTGGTTTCCCTCGTTGATATTCGATTCAATCATGACACCGATAATGGCGGTCTCACCCTCACGCAATTGATCTGCGACCTCCTTTGCGACCAGAGGTTGATTGCGATGATTTTTCTTGGAATTTCCGTGAGAGCAATCCACCATCATGATTTCGCGCTGTTTGCGGGCCCGTAGTGCTTCACGGCCGGCTTTGATGCTCTCCCGGTCGTAGTTCGTCCCCCTGGTGCCACCACGCAAGATCACGAAACCGTGCTCATTGCCAGATGTCTTGGTGATCGCCGCAAGACCTTCCTTAGTGACACCCAAGAAATGGTGGGGATGCGACGCGGCACCAATAGCGTCAATGGCAACACCTAAGTTCCCGTCTGTGCCGTTCTTGTATCCGATTGGGAAACTGAGACCGGACGCCAATTCGCGGTGCAGTTGAGACTCGGTGGTTCGGGCACCGATGGCGCCCACGGAGATCAGATCGGCCAGATACTGCGGGGAAATGGTATCGAGCATTTCACTAGCAATCGGGATTCCGAGACTAGTCAAATCTGCGTACAACTTCCTCGAGACTTGAAGGCCCTTGTTGATGTTGAAGGATTCGTTGATGTCCGGGTCGTTGACGAGACCCTTCCATCCGACTGTTGTGCGCGGTTTCTCAAGGTAGGCGCGCATGATGATGCACAGGTCGCCGGCGAGTTTGTCAGAGAGCGCTTTCAGGCGATGCGCGTATTCGATTGCGGTTTCCGGGTCGTGGATGGAGCATGGTCCGACGACAACCAGGAGGCGGTCATCGCGCTGTTCGATGATTTCGATGGCCTGGTTCCGGCCGGATTTGACTGTTTCGACTGATGTGGCGGGCTGCTCAATTAGCATTCGCTCTCTTTTCCACTTCGAGTTCACAATGACTCACAGAGGGAATCTGAGTCTGGAGGTAGTGAGGGGAGAGAAGAGGATCGTAACCCAGGACTATATTATTAGTTTTCATTCTCCGTCTTCTTTTTCTTCTTCTCTTCTCTCAGACATACCGCGGGTATCGTCGTTCTGTTCTGTTTGGGGTTTGACAAGAGGCATCTTATAGTATGTATGAAGCTTGCCGAATATCAATAAGTCTAAACTCGCAATGCTACCCTGATGCAATTAATGCAGAAAGACGGGTTGCTTTTCTGTTCTTATTTCTGTCCTTATACAAAAGTCAGCCAATGACTCATAAGCATCAGACTCTGGGCCTGAGACAGATGCCACTTTTATATGTCATCATTCGGGAGCCCAGAGTCCGCATCCGCTGGTGCATCCCATTACGTACCAAAAATAAGGCTCTATTAAGCTGAAGAATGTGCTCGTATGCAACTAGCAATGAAGCTAAACAATAGTAGAAGAGGCAAGACAGAAGTTGTCGTATGAGGGTCTGGACACATAGTACAAATATTTTCGATGCCCCGCTGTCTTCGTGGGTATTTTCACATGATGGACGGCGTCCATTGGCCAATCACATTCCCCGATTGAGACCACACTGCGCCGGTGTGGCAGGCGGTGAGTCTCCAGCGGCAGTATCTCACCATGACTCACTTGGTTTCAGCCAATCAGAGACTGAAAATTAGAGCTCCCGTAATGATTTCCCGATCCGGTATTACGGGTACATAACGCGCGCCGGTGAGACAATTCTGCCAGGAATGGCGCTGTATTATCTCGTCTTGTTTAGTCCGATACCGCAGCCGATACACTGAACTGATTACTACGTCAAGCACGCCCTAAATAAGGCCCGACGTCATAAGTGAAGCCTGCAGGAGTAGAAGATCTACTGCTGACAGTAGTTTGACGCACATGGACGATAATAGAAAGTATCATGTACGGAATACTCGGAAGTGCTAATACACGGTATGCTAGCAATATTAGTACTAGTATACTATGTGTGTAACATATCTGATAAGCCACGATAAGATGAAGCTCTGCCTTGCCGCCGCTAACCAGCAAGCTCGCCGCTAGCCCTCTTCGGCCAACCACTCACACGCCCCAGGCAGCCTCCACTCTACACTCTATTTTGATAGCAGCTTCACTCTGCGCTCATCTGAAACCATCTTCTGACATCGTGCTCCCACTGCTCTCAGTCCCTGAAGAATTCTCTGCCCCTCATCTTGTATATCTAACGCGGATGCTGATGGCGCTCTTTCTCGTCCGTGCTTTACCTGTCTCATGTCTCTTCTTGACCGTCATTTCCCACATTCGGAATCCACTGCATTGATTGTTATTTAACCCGTCGACCCGCCCGACTCCATGAACAAAGCGGTTAAACAAACGATCTGTGTTTCTGCTATAGAACTGCCTAAAAGAACACATTATAGCACTGAACCTGGAAACTGAGCTATGTCCTCGATTCTTGCGAAACGGCCGAGGGAGGAGGATGGATTTGGTGACTATGGGCACAAGGTATGTCAAGCCGACTCGACATGAGTGAATACAACTAACAGCTTTGTGATAGAAATCACGTCTTGGCCAAAGTACAAATACCTCGTTTTTATCCACGCGGTTTCCCTTCAGCAATCCTACGCTCTCGCCTCCATTACAACCCACCGAGTCATCGCACGAAATCAACAGCACACCCTTCGAAAACACACTACCCGAACCATTCCGGCAATGGCGCGAGGAAAAGAAACAACCATCACATTCGTCCCTGCAGCACCGCCGTCCTCCAACCCTAACACTGGATACCGCCATGGACGTCGACATGGTACAACCCTCACCCCTCCCAAATGGCGACAATCTCTCGCCCTGGCCTATCGGTGCAAAAAGCAAAGCCTTTTCAAATCACCTCCAACCGTCGCCCATACCCCACCATCTTCTCAATCAGTCATTGACTATCAGCGGAGGTCGAACATCTACACCGATATACAGTCATTTCACCCTAAACATGAACAAGGATTTGATGGCCGATTCTTCTCGAGACATTAACAGTGCTGCCCCTACAACTACCACACATAACACGAGTGAGTCTAGTTGGTGGCGACGACGGCGATTACCAAGTCCAATCAGCGAGGCCGGCGATATCTTTCCTGAGATGGAGCCTACAAACAGTATAGATAAAGAGATGGGCAAACAGAAAGACTGGCCTGATTCTCCTTCATCCATGGATATCGATGGCGACACGCTATCGAATATATACCTCCAAGTCCCAGAGCAAAGTTTGGGATTTCCTACTCAAATGCCCGGCAAGGTTGAACCTGAAAGTATCATACCCGTATTAACGACATCAGCACCAACAGCCGATACGAAACGCACAACGGTCACGGCATCCAAGCGAGAGAAGATCAGTTTCTCAATGGGCTTTCGCGCTGATTGCGAAAAATGTCAACAGAGAGTCCCAGGGCATTACAGTCATATCGTTCGCTCATAGAGTATGACGGCATTTTATGACGGATTTCATGAGCTGATGGGATATCAGGAGTCACGAATTACCTTTTATTTTTATGATTGTATTATACCCTTATATTTGTGGCTTTAGATTATCACGCAGCGTTTAGATTTATTATGATTCATATCGTTTTGTTGATCAAAATTAGTTCAATGGCTAGACAAGAATGTCAATGCGGTGCGGCTATCCGAAAAGCCGACCTCATCCGGGCCTCATCCGAAATCTATCCCCATACAAACAATCTTTAAATCTCCAATCCCTCTTTAACCGTAGCATTTCACTATTTTAAATTAGTAAAAGCAATATATATGTTTATTGCAAGCCGCAATTTTGAACTACGTCTGTTTCTAGAAAATCTAATAAGAAGAATGCGCCGTTCTGACCTTCTCCGCACTTGTATCGTCTTGAATGTTTACCCCGGCATTTCGTCTCGGACGGGACCGTAGCCGATGCGCCCCAGTCGTCGATTTTTGTTGAAATACTCGGGGTTGCCTCCGTTCTTTTCTTGGTTTTTACTTTCTCAAATTATTTTACGTCTTCTCTGCTCTGTTCCCACTTGTTGTACAAACAGAGACTACTTACGATATCGGGATTTGAGCGTGTATAAAGCAACGGTATACAAAGAAATGGCCTCCCCCATCCCCCGAGGCCTCAAACAGGTCCTCCAAAAATCGCCGTCCGATATAGTCATACTCTCCTCGGTGCGCACGGCAGTCACTCGCGCCAAAAAGGGCGGCTTCAAAGACGCCTACCCGGAGGAACTGCTCGCGCACGTCCTCAAAGCAACTCTAGCCGCAAACCCAAACCTCGATCCAGCACTCATCGACGACGTAACAATCGGCTCCGTGTTACAAGAACTTGGCGGCGCAAAAGCTGGTCGTATGGCGCAGATCCATGCCGGGTTCCCGCATTCAGTCTCGTTCCATACAATTAATAGGCAGTGTTCGTCTGGATTAGCGGCAATCACGACTATTGCGAATGGAATTAGGGCCGGGGCGATCAATGTTGGTGTGGGAGGTGGAATGGAGTCTATGACTCGCAATTACGGATCTAGGGCAATTCCGACTGTGCTCTGGCCTGAGTTGAAGGAGTCGCATTCCCAGGACGCGAAGGATTGTATTATGCCTATGGGACTAACGTCCGAGAACGTTGCGAGTCGTTATGGCGTGACGAGGGAAGATCAAGATGTCTTTGCGGCGAATTCGCATAAGAAGGCTGCCGCGGCGCAGGCAGCGGGTTTGTTTGATGAGGAGATTGTGCCTGTTACGACGAAATTTTTCGATGCTGAGCATCCAGATGCGCCACCGAGGGAGATTACGGTTGATAAGGATGATGGTATCCGACCTACAATTTCGGTGGAGAAGATGGCTACGCTCAAGCCGGCGTTCAAGGCGGACGGTACCAGTACCGCTGGAAATAGTTCGCAGGTCAGCGATGGTGCGGCTGCGACGTTGCTTATGCGTCGCTCCACGGCTATGGAGCTTGGTCTTGGGTCTTCGATCAAGGGACGCTGGGTTGCTAGTACGGTTGCCGGCTGTGCTCCCGATGAGATGGGTGTCGGGCCTGCAGTCGCGATCCCCAAGCTTCTCGCTCAGACTGGATTGGAAGTCTCTGATGTCGGTATTTGGGAACTCAATGAAGCGTTTGCTTCCCAGGCGTTGTACTGCGTTCGCAAGTTGGGTATTGACGAGAGCAAAGTCAACCCCAAGGGTGGCGCGATTGCTATCGGTCATCCGCTGGGCGCGACTGGTGCTAGACAGGTGGCTACGTTGTTGCCTGAGTTGGCCAGGACTGGACAAGATATTGGTGTTGTGAGTATGTGTATTGGAACGGGTATGGGTATGGCTGGATTGTTTGTGCGGGAGTAGGTTGGCCTTTAGATCGCTGCCTATTGTACATATAATGAACATAGAAGAAAAAAACCGAGTTATTGAGTTACATGTCATGTCATGCAGTCAGGTGAGAAGTCAGGTGCTGATGCCTGAGTAGGCACGCGTCGTAAATGACGCACTCCCTTCCAACTGTGTCTGTCCACTTCCAGATGTTTTCAAGTTTGTGACTCAACTGGTAAGAACACAACCCTTAGTGAACTTCCAACCAACTTGCTATAGATTATCAACTTGCCATCACTGTTTAGTTGTCAAGCCTGACTAAACTTGAGGATGGCTCGACCAAATTCTATTGGTAACGATTGTCTAGAGACGCTACTCAAGCTCCTAGGCCTCTCAGATGATTCGAGTGGCATGTCCGATGTGGTGTTTGTAGCAATCGACTTTGAAAATGCACAGAGCATTTGGGAAAACACATCCTCGAAAGTGGGATGTCAAGTTGGAATTGCTGTTCTAGACACCAGACAGATTGAAAAGAGACGTCTGGCTGCCACTTCGCTCTACCTAGACAACGAGCTAGACGAAAGTCCTTCAAAAGGGGCAGAGGAACTCATCACAACGTACAACTTTGCTGCAGGTCCCGTCGAATATTGCCAGAGAGCAAAAGTCAAAAGCAGCTTCCTCTTCGGTAAAACGATCTTTATCGACCAGAGTGATATGCGGCAGAAAATCGAGTCTTGCTTACCGCAAGAGCGCGATATCATTCTGGTCGGTCATGATCTGTACCACGAGCTCAAGGCACTTGAAACGTTGGGGCTCAACTTTAAGTTATACTCGCCTTGGAACGCAATAGACACTTTGACGATTGCTCGCCAACTGTTCCCGCCAAAGTCCAAAAGCAGTCTGCGTGGCATTCTTCGGGAACTGAAATGCCCTTACAATGGACTGCATTGTGCTGGTAACGATGCAAACTTCACTCTGAGGGCAATGCTACTCTTAGCAGCCCGAGCTTGTCAGCAGACTCATCCTGAGACGTCCAGAATCTTAGCAATGATTGCAACGACGTCCGTTTACTATTTTGGACAACCAGACCATCCTGTAATAAAGCAGCGGGAATTGAGGAAGAAAGAAAAGGGAGAGCTCCGAGAGATGAGAGAATACCTTCAGATCGTTAAGAAGATTGTGCGAGCTCAACGAGCCGTGACAGCTGAAATGAAAGATGAAGGGGGACCTTTAGAGGAGGGAGATCTGTTCAGGCTTGAGGCATCCTGCTATAATCAGGAAAGAGCTGCTGCTGAACTCCGGAACAAGGACGATATTTTAGAGGGAGAGGATCTCCGCTGGGTTGAGGTTTCTAGGTATGGCCTGGACACAGACTGTGTTGCTAGGCCATGGGGTCTTCAGTGGGTTATGCTGCACTATCAAGCATAGTATCCTCTTATTGTATGATTGATGAAGTTCTAACAAGATTGTTCTAATATACAAGTGGGCTGATCACGTGATGTTGTTGTCCTGATAGAGTTAGTGTTGCGGACATGCTTTGTAATTCCGCAGAAAAAGTCGAGGAAACAAGATCATCTTAAACAACTATCACTTTAACGAACACACAACATGCGACCACCAGTACGGCTTCTAAAGCCGCTGGAGGCACCCAGCCTCCGAAACTCTAGGAACGCATTTTACGTCTGCTCCAATTGCCGCTACGATGCATCCCTCCTCCCGTCACAGCACAACCACCAATCTCGTCGTTATGCCAGCGGAAACACCCCCTTCACTGACAAGCTTCGACGACGAATCTGGGGAACCGATAAGCCTCCCGGTCTCGAAGATCCATACGGCGGCGAAGGTGTGATCGCGTCGGAATGGGCAAAACGCAAAGCTCAATACATGGGCAAACGCGAGGATGAGCAAGAGGAGCAAAAGGCAGAAGCAGAAGGAGAGGAGTTGGTCCCAGAGGAAGAATATGAACCCGAACAAGGGCTGGATCTGATTCCGGAGAATTTCAGCCCTGCTACGACGGCGCATGATTTGCCGAGGATGGGTCATTTGAGTCAATGGAGTGACTTTCCGCCTACTGAGGGTGATGTATATCAACCGTGAGTTAGAGGTTTTCGTACTGGAAGTTGTTTAATTGGCTAATGTCTTTCTGCGCGAAAGATTTGTTTCCCGCAAGAGAGCCAGCGAAAGCGCCCATTTCCGCTCAGCCGCTCATTCTGTTGCTATCGAATTGAGTCTTTTGCACGAACTCAAGAAACCTTTGTCGTTAGCTTGCGATGTGTCCAGACACGATGAACAGATTTGGAAAATGATTAAAAACTGTCAAATCGAAAATGGCACCCTAACCTTCCCGAAAGAGAAGACAAAGGAGGCATTATTTTTCGTCTTCAACCAGCTTGGAGAGTCCCTGGAGTCTCAAACTGAAGCTGCCGCCGAAGTTGTTGAACAAACGGAAGCTGAAGCCACTGTTGATACTACCGAACACCTCGAAGCTGAAGCAGTGGCTGAAGAAGAGCTCAAATTTGAGGAAGCTGCTGAGTCCGAACAACCTAACGGAATAGTGGATGCTGTCTACTCCTATGCCTTGGAGGCCAAAGAACCTCCTCACCACAAGGGATACCTTGATTTCTCCCTTGCTGACCCTGCAGTCAAATTCGCCGTAAGTTATTCGCATTACCTCGTCTACATTCAAATACTAACCATGGACCAGTTCTTCAAACGTTACTCCCAAATAACCGGCCATCACATGCAAGACATTTGCATCTACAAGGCCAAAACCATCGGAGATGTAATCGCACACGTCGAAAGGATCTATTGCCGCCCCAAAAAGCTTGCGCCAGAACTCCGTACGCTCAAAGACAAACTCGATCTTCCGAACGTGGCCATCTATTCCAAGCGATACACCAAAGGACGGCAGGATCGTGAGAATGGTAGAGCGAAGCTTGTGGAGGCGGCTTTGAGGGAGAGGGGATTGCTGTGGAAGGAGCAAGACGACAAATCGAGCAAGTTTAGCTTGTAATTATAATTTTGTCGCTCAGCGCATGGCTGAGGTCACATTGTCATTCATATATGTATTTTCACCACCTCATTTATTTCGTGGTCTTGATCTTTCAGGGACTTTTCTCTCGTTTGATGTATTCAAGATGTTGCATATTTTGCTAGTGTATATTAGAATATGATTGATTGAGGATTCACAACATGAATGCAGACTGAAAGATAAAGTAACTGTAACTTTCATTTCAAGTGATTGTTCCAGGTATTGCAAATGATATACAAGTTCACTCAGACCCATTTCCTGCATGACCTCTTCGCCAGCAAACTCTTTGATTCAACATCCAATCTCTTAATGTTCCCACATCGTCGGCGCTTTCATAGTGGTACTAGAAAGCTAATAAACGAGCTCTCTCCCCACTAAATTCGCAAGCTTTTGTTAACGCTCGGCATTGTGCCTTTAGCGATTATTGCACAGTGATGGAACTAAATGAAGCGCTAACTCCGTTTTGACATGGAATATGATGCCATTGAAGTCGCTTCATGGAGGCTGCGTGAAGTGATACAGTCTGCCTGGCGCATGGTCAGGGAAAGAATGAGCCCTGTTCGGTAGATTGTGTAGTAAAAGTCGTTCTGCCTTGTTTGTGGTGGAAAATTTGGGTATTATCGAGACAGGCAACTCATCTCCGTGCATTGGCAGGAATCGAGAACCCTCTAGTCATGAAATCTCCATCCTTCATCCTCCGCTTATCATTATCGCTATGGAACAGACCTTGCAAATTCTCACTCCGAGCCATTTTCTGCCTCTTCTTCCTTTCTTGCTCTTCCTCCAGGACCTTGGCTGTGAGTATCGCTGTCGAAGCGTTTTTGATGCCTGACGCTGACGAAATTGAAGGCTTGTCTTTATCGATCGACTCTGCTTTCGCTTTTGTTGACGATGCGGCCGATTCCTCAGTCGTTGCTGCCGATGAAGACTCGCCGTTTGCATGCTTCTTGCGCTTCTTCGACCCGGAAATCTTTTTGAGGGAATGCGTGAGTCCTTGCTCGGCGAGTTTCTGACCTCGCGAAATTAGGCGCTGTTTGTCGGCTTCTTTTGTGGGGAGGATGACAATGACGTTCTCATCTGTGTAAGGTTCGCTGCACTAGTGGTAGTTAGTAGACCGATATCACATGGATGGAGTAAAGTGCTTACTTGTAGACATGTATCTCCCTTCATTTCCCGAACTGCCTCCTCGGCAAAGACATGGCCGCAGGGGACAATATAAACTGACTTGACAGTAGGACCAAGCTCCTTGGTAGTAACAGGACAAATCCATCTCTCGCCGTTCCCATTCTCCGGAACGCCTTCGGTGTCAACCTCAAACTTGAGTTCGACCACATCCTTAAGACCCTTGACTCGTCCCTGCAAAATCTCATCGCAATCCGCCTTTGAACTAATATCCTCGTCCTCGGCGCCAATCAAATATTTCAGTATTGAGTCTTTATTATATAAATTCCCCACTGAGTCGGATACGATAGGTCTAAGAAGAGGTTTGTGCGACAGAGGATCTGTAGTCCAATAATGCTCCTGTTGTTCGCGTTGGGCTTCTTTTACCTGCGTTGCAGATGGCGCTTTTGCGGCTTCGCGGACGAGTTCTCGCCGGGTGGGGATACTAGTTTCATTAGTGTTGATTTTCAACATGTCAGACTTGGAGGAACTCTTACCTTCCACCGTCGTTACCCATTTTGCTATCAGTGACCAGAATGATTGACAGTAATGTAAACGTCTCGCCACTTGTAGAGACATAAATGTTGTCGGCGATTTGAGGCAGAAAGCGAGTCGATAAATGACTAAGCAGCCCGCCCCACCGATAAGCCAAGCTTGATTATGAGCCAATCAAATGTTCCGTCTCATGTTGTTAGCTCCGCAAGGACTCCGTACAAGCTGTCCAGTTCATCGAAGTATTGGAGAAACAACAACCATTCATTTGGAACAGTTCGTCTACCATAATCACTCAATGCCGCTATCATGAGGAGTACGGCGAACGTGTTTGTTCTTTTGGGCATTTCGACATGTACCACTGTATTTGCAGCCTCGAGTGAGGCTTCATCCCGCCCTCGAGGCGTGGGACCTGAATGTTAGTAAACTTGCCTTGGTACCTGCTCGACAACAATGGGCGGTGTACTGGTCCTGTAACAAGAATTGACTAATTGTTGATAATCTAGTCGCCAAGTTCTACAAAGATACGACCACGTTCACTTGCATCTCCCACCCTGCCGTAAAGATACCCTTCTCGGCGGTAAACGACGACTACTGTGATTGCCCCGACGGCAGTGACGAGCCCGGCACATCAGCATGCTCACATCTTTCTCGTCTATCGCCATCAACATCCGCTGACCACCCCGGCAATGGTGATATTGATCTCACACCTGCATTACCTGGTTTCTATTGCAAGAACAAAGGCCACAACCCCGCCTACATCCCTTTCCAAAGAGTAAATGATGGAGTCTGCGACTACAAGATTTGCTGCGATGGTAGTGATGAATGGGCTCATTCAGGAGGTACCAAGTGTGAAGATCGATGCAAGGAAATTGGCAAGGCATGGCGCAAGTCGGAAGAGGCGAGGCAAAAGTCTCTCAATACAGCTTTGAAGAAGAAGAAAGAGTTGATTGCCCAGTCTGACCGGTTGACAAAGGAGATTGAAGATCGTATTGTCGATCTTGAGGTCGAAGTGAAAGCCAAAGAGACCAAAATTCAGTCCATGGAAGTCGAGCTCGAAAAATTGGAGAGAGAAGAGCGAGGAAAGGTGGTCAAAGGTGCAAAGAAGGGCAAATTAGGGCTGTTGGTGGGCTTGGCGAGAACACGCGTTAATGAGCTTCGGGAAGCTCTAGGCGAAGTTCGTCAGCAGAGAGACGAGAGTCGTGCGCGAGTCAAAGAGCTCGAGGAGATATTGTCAAAGTTCAAGGAAGAATATAACCCCAACTTTAACGATGAGGGTGTCAAGCGCGCTGTGCGCAGCTGGGAGGACTATGCTGCTAGAGGAACTGCGGGCGATGCCTCGGCAGATAGTGCTAGGGACCGCGACTTGGATGAGATCGCCAAGGCTGATAACGATGCATCCGGTATTGACTGGGTTCATTGGGAGAATCAGGATGAGAATGAGATTGATCTTAGTGAGTTTTAATTCCGCAAAGCCTTTATGCAAATGCTAACTAGATACAGTATACAAACTACTGGCCTACTTTCCGCCAGTCGTGGTCGAGTTTCTCGAAGACAAATACAATGGCATCAAGAGATTCCTCGTCGAAAACAACATCATTCCCGGCACCGACAGCGAAACTGAAAATGAATCAAAAGTGGTCACAGAAGCCAAAGATGCTTTGAGGTCAGAAAAGTCAGATCTCGAAAAGACGTTGAGATCCATCAAAGACCACCAGTCCGATCTCGAGAAAGACTATGGCCCAGACGGTATCTTCCGACCCTTGAAAGACGTCTGTATCCAAAAGGATTCCGGGGAGTATACATACGAGCACTGCTTCCTTGCACACACCAAACAGATTCCTAAAAAAGGCGGCGGCACCGTGACCATGGGCAATTTCCACGCCATTTCAACCATCACCGTCGACGACGCCAATACCGCCGGCGAGATTCGACAAGTCGAAAAACTAGCTTTGGAATATACCTCTGGGCAAAAATGCTGGAATGGACCAGCTCGTTCGACCACTGTGATTTTGGAGTGTGGTGAGGAAAATGAGATTTTGAAGGTTATGGAGGATGAGAAGTGCGTTTATTCGATGCTCATCACTTCGCCTGTCGCTTGTGGTGAGACTACCAAGGAGAAGGCGAAGAAGGCTGGGAAGGATGAGCTTTAAGAAGTTCTATTTAGTCTGTCTGATCTGTCATAGAGAATAGATTTATTTACTCATGTACTTATATGGATACGCTACGCCTTTGAGTGATTTTCACGTATGTTCTTGTTTGCATCTAAAACAACAAGGAGCAATTAATGATTACTTCTCACATCCTCAATTGACTGAATTCTTCAGTCCCATCTCAAGTAAACCAATCAATCCCTTGTCCAGCGCATCCTCGGCAAAACTCACTCTCCCAGTCGCCCATTCCAACCAGTCTTCCGCCCTCGCACCAGAAGAAGATTGCAGCAACCCAACACTTACATCAACTACACCAGGTCTCTCATCACAATGCCAAAACACTGTCGCACCACACATACTACAAAACTCTCTATAAACGCCGGGACTGCTCTCAAATCGTTTCAATGTCCCTGTCTCATACTTAAGTGTGTCGCCTTGACTGCTGAGCAGATTAGCCTTGGGAATGAATGCCCAACACTGGATCGGGAACCCGCTCGCTAGTCGGCATGAGTTGCACGCGCAAGTACCGGCAAAATACTTTGTCTCCTTGGCACGAAGCCACCATTTGACGTCTTCGGAGTTCTTTGGAGAGCCGGAATGATAGGGGATGATCATGTCGGGCCATGGGGACGAGGCTTCTTTGGATTGGTCGTTGGGACGGGTGACTGTGAAGCTCGTTCCTCCACAGTGGCATTGGGCTTGAAGGCCGCTTTTATTGGTGTTTTCGTTCTTTTGTTGTCCTACATCTTGTCCATGCAGCTCTGATGGCGATATGGACATTTTCATAGAAGTTGCAGATTCGATAAGACATACCGTGCTGCTGCCGGCATTCGTTGAGCCTGGGACAAAGATACTAAGACCTCCATCGCGGGTTTCTCCAACACCATAATGGACTGCAACAGATTTTGACTCAGATATAGATGATTCGACAGGGACAATAAGCCCCGCAGCTATCAAATACCTGGTTTCAGGCTTTAGTTGTGCTAGCACATGAGCACCACAGAAACCGCAGAACCACCGACTCAGTCGAGTGGACTGAACATATTCCCGTAAATACGGATTGGAGACTAGCACGGATAAGTCTGTGTAGTGGGATTTTGAATGGGGCGGTGTTGTTGGGTCTGGTTTCAGCAGAGAGTAGTAGGAGGTGCAAAGGACTCCGCTCGTTGCGCGGCAAGCGCTGCAATGACAAAGAGGGACCTCGTTGGGGAATTTGGCCAAGGATACTAGAGCTATTTTCTGAGCAGATACTTTCCCGCATAGGCAAGAAATGGATGCTGTGATGGTGGATTGTTCAGGCATCTTGTTATGGCATATCCATCACTTCGGGGTCAGCCAGATAGACATCATCGTGGGTGAGACAGCTGAGCAAGGCATAGATTGGCTTGCCAGAGAATGAGGGTTGAGACTACGTAATAGATAAAGCACCAGGTGTAAATAGCCGGACTATTGCAGGGTGACAGACACCATAGTCTTGGTATGTTTGTAGTCTCCAGCTCTATTGGTCTGCTGGAGACCATCGAAGGAACCTGAGAAGAGATGGCTGATGGTGTCCCGCAGATAGCTGGCTATTTTCCTTTTGATATAGATGCAGATACTAAGCTGTCTTCAAGTGTTGCCTGTTTCATGGCAACTTTCATAATACGACCGCCTTGAGTTCCCTAATGCTCGTTTTGATAATCCGTGGTGAAACCCAATTCTGTATTCAAAGATCAATCGCAATCACTGTATGAAAACTCGTTCCCGAGGATCCCACTATATCCTGAAGGCTTGGGTATAATTGACCCTATCAGAGTCTTAGGCCAGAAATCCATCGACCCATTAGGGTTCTCAGGCCCCTGTAACTGCAGCCATGGTGTTTCCTGCCAATAGGAGACCCTTTGGCCAACGCACCACGTATTACTTACATGATTACCTCGAGCAAATTAGGAATGGCGGTAATGATATACTCTCCAAACCAGACTCGAATATGAGATGGAAATGAGGTTACTTCTCATTTGATGAGTGCTGAGGACCTTGGTGCCCACGGGATCGGACCACACCGTCAATCATGGGAAGCCTTCTCAGGTATAAAAGAGAAGAAAATTCCACTCAAAAGCTGCTGACCGATTATTTCCTGCGGTATGCTTTGTTTCTTCAACTGATAAATAGCGTCTGATTTGGGTTGTGATAGGTCATGGGTCGTACGGTATAGCTGCAACACGATAATTCAAACTTCTTTGTTCAAGTCTGCGGAGTCTCCAGCCCACTTGGTTACTTTCCTTTATTGATTAGCTTGATCCAAAAACTAATTATCGAGTGTACGCATTACCTCCATCAGATCAACAAATGACCACATTCAGTTTAGGGCTTCGACATTATGTACACTACATGTACTTCGTACAATTATGGATGCAACGTGCGGGGGTCCTCTGCCATTCGATCGAATAATATCCGGCATGCCAACTTGCCTGCATAATTTCAAAGGCCCATGCGGCATTTGGACCTACTGTAGTTCGCCCTTTCATCTGATCTGACAACTTGTACTGTTGCTGGACGGAAAGTATAGTCCCGCTTCGCCTTTCTTGTTCGATCTCGATTCGGCACGTCTTGTATGCTCCCAGAACTAACTTGGAAGAGCATATCAATGCAAGGCTTTCAATCAGGAATAATTTCAATGCCGGCCATGATAACATGACTGCATCAATTTTTGGCCGAGCGGGTCAAGCCGAGTTCCTTGAAGTAAAAAACACCAGGTTGGTCGTGTTCTAGCTCGGGTCATACAGTAATAACTTCTCGTATGATCTCTAGATCCACAAATGGTGGATCGAGGTAACCAAATCCGCTGTTTTTGCGCTTCTGGCGGCAGCAGCGTTGTGGTCTTAAAAAGGCATCAAATGAGTACGGCAAATCACTCATCCAGTCTTGATTTGACAGTGTTTCCAGACGATCCGCCAATACTGTTGCTTTCCATGAGTATTCATCGTGCCATCCCATGTAGTAGAGCCGTAGGCATCCGTGCTTGAGTGGATCGTTACCTGTTGGCCCAAGTAAGCGTCCATGCACAGCAGCTCCCTTATAGGCCCATTGAAGATGGAGCCACATGGCTGCTTCATACATGCATGTAGTTCAGGCATCGATTGACCGTATGCTTGCTGATATGCAAGAAAGATATCAGGCGCATGATCAATATCTTTTAGGAGAGAGTATTGCATGTCTTTGTCCGACACCGGCTGAAAAAACAGGTATATAAACCCTCCCTCCCTGATACTACAAGAGGTACAATCCTTCTTCTATTCAACCACTAAGCACCAATATCAGCCTTTCCAGCAAGTCAGCCACAAGCTTCTCTACAAGAAATCTCATTTCGCAACTCACCCACAAACCAATCAAGATGTCTCCCTGCTCCTGCAACTGCTGCAAAGGCGAGTGCAACGCTTGCTCCTGCAACAGCTGCAGCGTAAGTTTTTGTGCAGTCTTGGCTCCAGAAATGAAGCACTCACTGACATATTTTCCAGCACTAAACGGCAACTTTACATGGTCTCGACAATGACCTGATTCGGAACGCTTCTCTTTTGTCAAGTAAGAGTCTCGGCGGTATTTGAACGGAAAATACGGGTGGAGATAGATGTGTCGGACTCGAAGGAGTAGTCGTTGATTTTGTTCATCTTTGACCAAGTGAAAGGCTGCACTGGGGTTTCTTGGTCTATAATCGTCGTTATTTGCGAGCAAATCTATTCAGTATTAAGCCAAGTTCTGAGAATCATGTTTGGTGTAGTTTCCTGTACTCGTAAGTTGTACCTGCCTCGAGGACGAGCCTCCTTCGTAGTTGCCCAAAGCAGGCACAGATGCCGAATCGGGAAGGTGGCACCCTGTCTAGACCTGACCAATCAGAGGAAAGACGCAAAACAATGCGCTGGCGCGGCCACCGCCTTCCTAACTAGCACATTTTTTACGCTGCAAACAAAAAATTTTGCCCAGGAAAATAAATGTCCTCGACACTCCCTCGATGGTCTGCACGTCATCATCGTCCGATTGAGTCTTCTGTTGATTGTCAATGAATTGATGATTGGATCGAAAGCTTAAAAGCACACTATAGCCAGAATGGCACCATTTGCGTACGAGTTCCGAGGGGAGGCTGACACTTATCGACCGCAAGATCGAAACAGCGACGGCGACAGAAACAGACGCAGAACTGGAGATAGGGATCGAGCGCCGCGTAACCAATTCACCTTTCGATTCCCGAAGCCTACTGCTGACCGGCCGTTACTGTCGCGTCAACGTGAAACTACACCGGAGCTGCTCGTCGGTCAACAAGAAGGCCAAGACCAACCGCGATTCAAATTTGCCCAACTGGACGAGCTGACCGATAGCGATGAGGCGGAGATGGAAGAATCTTCTCCCGAAAACGAGGAAAGTGACTTGGATCGTCCTCGTAAAAGACGAGCAGTTGAGCCCGTGGTTGCCCTTGCTGTTGACAAACCTAAGTGGTCGAATCCAGATCCGTATACAGCTTTGCCGCCACCAGATGAGACCCAAGTTAAACGGCCCGACTTTGTGAAACTCATTCGAAAGGCCCGTGTCTCTGCGACTGCCGCAGACCCCCTTGTTGGTGGCGATGCTGTTACAACAAATGACGACTTTATCTCTTTCGGAGCTGACGACAATCATTTCGAAGACGAGAATGCGCCGCCAGAGAACGCTCCGACTGGTCCAAAAACACATCAACAGCAGACCGAAGATGTCAGTGCCGGAAAGAAGCGCACAAGGGACGATCAGATCAAAGTGTTCACTGGCAAGTCCGGCAAGATCAACTTCAATTCAGAAGGGGACATTGTCAGTGTGTGGAAAGCTCGACCATCTGATAACGGAAGCCCATGGCTTGAACTGATGGAGCCGACGATGCATATCGGTACCAGGTGAGCATTCATACCTGCCTCAAACAACGCTGCGGGTTCAGAACACTAACAACTTGTAAGACTACATAACGAGATCCTCGCTTTCTATGACTGGGTCAAACCTCGGCCTTACGAAGATATGATTCGCAGAGATCTTATTGACAGGATACAAAACGTGTTTGACTCTCAGCCGAAGTTTCGTGATATGGAAATTCGGTCATTTGGATCGTTTGCGTCAGGACTCTATCTTCCTGTGGCCGACATGGATCTAGTCATCCTCTCTCCCGGATTCAGACGCTATGGGAGAGAGACTTTTGTTCCATACAGAAGAACCTCAGGCGGCAGGATATCCATTTACGAAGTCGCTCGAGTGATTGAGAGGGCGAATGTCGTGGCTTCTGGTTCAATGGAAATCATATCCGGTGCCAGAGTTCCCATTCTCAAATGGGTTGATCGCTTGACTGGGCTGAAGGTGGATATGGCATTTGATAATGACAGCGGTATTCGTGCTATTAAAACCTTCGAAAAGTGGAAAGAAGCTTACCCAGCGATGCCCGCTATTGTCGCCGTCGTCAAACAATTCTTACTTTTGCGAAGTTTGAACGAGGTCCCTACAGGTGGATTGGGAGGATTTTCTATTATCTGTCTCGTTGTCAGCTTGTTACAGCATATGCCTCATCATCTGAACGGCCACGGCCCGTCTCTTGGCAGTATTCTTATGGACTTTTTTGACTTCTATGGAAATAAATTCGATTTCTCATCGGTTGGTATACGGCTGGAGCCACCGGGCTACTTCAACAAAGTAAGTTCCCTACATACGTTCCCATTCTCACTTCGCTGACTTTATTCCAGGTTGTATACAGCCACGAGAAAAAGGTCCGCTTGTCTATTGAAGACCCTAATCGACCAGAAAATGACATTTCCGTTGGCACAAAAGAGATTGGTCTGATCTTTCGCTGCTTTTCTAGAGCCTACGACACATTGAAATCTCGAATGATGTCGCTTGCCGTTTCGCAGAATCAGACGAATGTCTGTTTTCTCGACAGTATCATCTCAGCGTGTTACGATGAATACGCAGATCAGCGCGCTCATTTGCGTAAAATCTTTGAATTTGAGTCTAGGTTCATCCCATACCATCGGATGCTCACTCCACCGCCTCCACCTTCAGACAGCGCGTCAGAATCAGAGTATGACCCGGAGCATGCGCCTGCTCCACCTCCACCACCTTCTGCGCCTGTTCAATCTGAGCTGAAGATCAAGGGTTTGGGATTATCTAATGGTATTGAAGACAAGGCGTCGAAAAAACAGAAGAAAGATAAGAAGAAAAAGAAGAAAGCGGCAAAACCGAATGGAAAGTCGAAGAAAAATTAATCTCTGCGTTTGTCCGTCGTTTCTGTGTCAGCTCCGAGCAACAAATTATTGTCGACGCGAGGCAAGCTCTTCCTGGAAAGGCGAGGATTATAAAAGTGGATGCGTGGTGGAAGCTCTAGGAGGAGTACGAGCAATAATCCAATCAGCTGACGCTCACCAGGAATTGCATTTTCTTCCAATTGTATATCTACATGGGTGTTGATTTCCTCTTACTATTGCATTATGAGATACCCACAGGCGTGACTGGGATGGCGTGTTTTTTGTGATCATGACTCGTTTATATGTTTATATGTCTATTTCTTCGAGAACTTATGCCGTCATACATAGGAGCGACAATCCCTACAGGATGCCCCTTGACGCCAACGAATTCGAACAAGCTTATTTAACCTACAGATTTTCTTTTTCCTATTTCTTCTGCACTTGAAGTATGAGGACTGCTGACATGGAGCTATGAACAGATAACGGGGTTGTCGATCCGGATCGATGGTCAATTATGCTGAAATTAGATCAATCGTGGAGTGTACCGCACAGAAACCCTGCTACGGAAGAGTCTTCTTTCCTCGGGAGACGCCACAAAGAGCCATCTTGACCCTGTCGCGGTTCTCCCTCTTTTTCCCTTCTCATCAAGTGAACGCTTTATGCGCTTGCTTGGAGAGGATGGAGCTCGGAGCATGTCGATTGGGTTTCGGAATGATAACCTCAACCGCATCGAAAAGAATGGACACATGGCGTACAATGGGATTGATGGAAAATGTTCTTTTCTTTCTCTGTGATACGTACTACGTGTTCCTGCAGTCGGCATTAAGTATCACTATGTAAATTTACCCCGCAGCAGCGACACCTTCTCTGCATCCCTTGTTACCCTTGCTACTGAGAGAGCTATCAGCTGGATACTAGCCCACTATGAGCTGGTAAGAGCCTAATGTGGCCGCCCTGGTCAATAATGGGGTGGCTTTTGATTTCTTTCTGCTTTCTCCAACTTTTTCGGATCATTTCATATCCTCCGAACAAGTCATCACGTCAGGTTGCAATATACATTGATCGCAAGACGCAAGATGAAGTTCACCGACGGAATGTGGTGTCTCCGAGTAAGTTCCTGACATCAAATGTCAGTTAATCATGGAGATAGAAAGCTCATTTAGCCGTGTAGGAGGGGATCACGATAGATTGGATGAGCAATGTGGAACGGTTGTTAGTTGAGCAAGATGTTGTTCGTCTATTGTTGAATAAGTATCAGCGCCATAGAGGAGATACTTTGAACTCACGTACGAGCTTTTTCACGTCTGGCTTTTCACCACCATGTTGTAGTATAGCTAATTTTCCGCAGCGACGATATCTGCTGAAGTCACTTCTCCGCTCGAAGGAATCATTGGGGTCAAGTTGGTGCACTGGTACATGACAAATGGATCGGGAATATTGTTAAAGCGTGATCAATGTAAATGAGGTAACAATGCGTTTCAGGGCTGGTGAAGTTGACAACGGACCACACTACCAGATCGCATCTGCGACCGGCCATTCCAAGATCGACCAAACAAACGATGCAGTCCGTATCCAAAGCGGACCTGCGAGTCTCAAGATCAACACAGCTCCGAACGAACTAGGCTTTGTTTGGCAAGGCGATGCAGGCCAAACATTGACGGGCCACTCTTTTCGTTCAATAGGTTATGTTAGAGATCGCACGACGAACAAAACTCGCTGGTCGGATGGATTATATATCGAACATGAGGGCTACATGCTCGCCGAACTCAACTTAGGCGTAAACGAGAAATTATATGGCTTAGGCGAAAGATTCGGTCCGTTCGTGAAAAATGGTCAAAGAGTTGATATCTGGAATGAAGACGGTGGTACCTCGTCGGAATTGGCGTATAAGAACATACCATTTTACCTCAGCTCTAAAGGATATGGAGTCTTTGTACGTCACGCGGGAAAAGTGAGTCTTGAGCTTCAGTCTGAGAGGACGATAAGAGTCAATATTTCTGTTCCGGGGCAGGAGTTGGAATACCTCATCATTTTTGGTGGAACGCCTAAAGAAGTTTTGAGTCTTTATACTACTTTGACCGGTCAACCGAGTTTGGTACCTGCTTGGAGTTATAATCTGTGGTTGACTACTAGTACGTTGACTCCCATGAGGATCTTGTTTAGCAATTTGATCTTTTCATTTTTTTTCTCTCAGGTTTTACCACAAGCTATGACGAAAAGACGGTCACCGGGTTTCTGGACGGATTCCGGGACCGTGACATTCCCCTAGGTGTCTTTCACTTTGATGCTTTCTGGATGAAGTCTTATCAATGGTGTGACTTGCAATTTGATGAGGACTACTTCCCCAATGCTATAGCATACTTGAAGCGTCTCAAAGAACGAGGCTTGAAGATCAGCGTGTGGCTCAATTCGTATGTCGGACAAGCTTCACCATTGTTTAATGAGGGAAAAGAGAAGGGATACTTCATCAGGGTACGCGACATATGCAGTTTTCAAATGATGAAGCAAATTATTAACGAATTTTATAGCGAACTGACGGTTCTGTCTGGCAATGGGACATGTGGCAGGCCGGAATGGCTATAGTCGATTTCACAAACCCTGAAGCTTCAAAATGGTATACAGGTCATTTGATGCGTCTAATGGACATGGGTGTCGATTCGTTCAAGACCGACTTTGCAGAGCGTATCCCATTCCAGAACGTCAAGTTTCACGACGGTTCTGATCCGGTGCGAATACACAATTACTACTCGATACTATACAACAAAGCCGTCTATGAAGCGATGATAGGTCGAGTAGGCAAGGCAAAAAGTCTCTTATTCGCTCGCAGTACCGCTCCCGGTGGACAAGCATACCCCGTTCACTGGGGTGGAGACTGCGAAAGCACATTCGAAGCAATGGCGGAATCCTTACGTGGCGGACTCAGTTTGATGTTATCTGGTTACATTTTCTGGGCATCTGATATTGGTGGATTTGAAGGAACGCCACAACCCGCACTGTACAAACGCTGGGTACAGTTTGGTCTTTTGTCATCCCATTCCCTCCTGCATGGTTCCAGCTCGTACCGCGTACCCTGGATCTATGGCGAAGACTGCAGTGATGTACTCAGGGAATGCGCAAAGCGCAAGATCTCACTTACGCCGTACCTCCTGCAAGAAGCCTTGCATGGTCATCAAAGTGGCGTCCCACTCATGAGAGCCATGTTCCTCGAATTTCCCGATGATTTGACTACCTACGCTATTGATACGCAATACATGCTCGGCAGCAATTTACTCGTGGCTCCCGTTTTCACTGAAGATGGAACTGTCGCATTCTATGTTCCGCGCAACGCTCAAGACGATAGCAAAGGAAAATGGGCCTCCTGGTTTGATCTTGACAAGACCTATGAGCCCGGTCAATGGTATACCGAGAAACACGACTTTTCCTCATTGCCAATTCTTATTCGGCCTGGTACGGTTACCGTAATTAACCCCAAGCTCAAGACTCCGGAAGATGATGCCCTTGATGGGTTGGAATTTATAGTGAACGGTATGCTAGATTCAGGAGACGGAAAAATTGATATCGTGAATCCGAAGGATGCGCATGAGGTTTTGAAAAGTATTGATGTACAAAAAGTCATTGAAAATGGGGCAAATGTAGTGCAGATTTACTCTTGGGATCAGATTGAAGGATGGGTAAGGACATTGAGGAATTGATCCACTTGACAGAGTTATATTTGGACTTTCGGTATGATCCTCAACTGTTACTTATGAGACAATGACTTAATCATCGATCCCGGATTTTCTCCCCAAGCATTCTTCGTGGCCGTCATTTTTATCCTCGAATCATAGTGGTAGAACTGAGTTGAATGCTAGTCTGCATGTCTCAATCAAAATCAAAGCTTCATTTCTCCACCAATCGCAATGGCATCAGCTACGACTCGCATTTTGTCGAAATACGGGTTTTATGACTTTGCAAGTACATGAATGGTAATTCGTATCGACACTATGATATTCTTGAATCTCCGTCCAATGCCATGATGGGAAGAGTTGAACAAGCGAACCCAAGACTTTTGATAATTGATCATCCGAATGCGGTAAATGTTGCCTATTTTGGTAATTGTTGGGACTGAAGGCCACCACTGTACGTGCCACACTAATCCTTAGTAAATGGGCTCTTATTGACCAAGCCATGAATAGAGTGTCAATGATGTTAAGTCAAGTGCATGATCTCATAAAAGCCAATCTCTTTCATTCAAAGCAAAGACAATAGAAAAATCCAAATGAAACGATAGAGAATAGGATAGGGAAAACAATCGCATTCTACATAGATCCAAAATCACGCATCGGATTCTACCTTGACGAAGATGTCATCAACATTTCCATCCTCACCAGGCTCTGGCTTGATGGCAACCCATTGGTTCTGCGGTGGTGGTGGCACCCAGGGCTCGACAGTTGCGGACAACAACGAATCCCCGGGATGATCTTGTGTAGTAGGCACATCCGGGTAGAGTGATGGCTTGCCAGGGTATGGGGGAGGTTGCTGGCAGCAACCCGAAAAGCAGAAATCAAGCTGATTGTTCAATTCTGGAGCATTCGTTGGAGCGGTGGTAACTTTAGATGCTGCGGTTGCATTTGCAGTAAGTCGAGCAGCAGCAGGATTGGCATGGTTTTGATTGAAGTGATCATTGGGAAACATCTGACCGTAGCTCTGTGGACCCCAGCCCTGATTGAGTGACATGCTCATATTCTCTCCATTTTGCATTTGTTGATTCGGCCCAAGATACATGTTCGCGAATGGATCAACAGGAAAATGCTGCTGCTGTTGCTGCAAATCCGGCATTGGCATCATGTAAGGAAATGTCGAATTATCAGTAGACAGAATCGTCCCCGTGGAAGGAGTCCAGTACGACGCCGCACTCGCGAAAGGATCATACATGACCTGTGCAAAGGAATTCATCTGCTCCATCCCCTTGACCCCATAACCACCACCTCCAATCTTGTTATCTTGCTTCATGAAATCGTCTGGCGCAGGACGCTTTTTGAGGCTGCTTTCCGAACCGTAGTTGCCGCTACCGTTTTTGCCATCATCAAAACCCTTGCTCTTTTCGTAGGGGTTCTTCCCCTTTGAGAATTGTTTGGCTGTTTTGCCCATATCGGTTTTACTGTTCGCTTTCTTGGGTTTTGTGGTTTTGGGGACGGTGGTTGTTGTCGAACCTTCCATTTGCTGTCGGAAGCGCGAGTAGCGCATACGAGCGGCGTGGCCGTTTGAGATGTCGAGCTCTGTTGCGACAAGGCTCCAGTCGATCTGTGAGTTGTCAGCAGCTGATGGAGTAGGGGTTTATAAAGGTAATGGTTGTGGACTCACGGTTTTGAGGTCCAGCTGTTTGAGGATTGTGTAGAGAAATCTGGTTGCATGGCCTTCAGTCGGCATGGTTTTGCTGCGTCTGATGGTCATCATGGTGTCGGTGGACTGAGAGCGGCTTAGTTGCTCGGCACAGCAGGGGAGTGTTGATTGCAATTCCTGTTCAGTGTTAATTATTTAGAAATGAGATTTTGAGAGAGTGATTATTAGATATCTAGGCTAGATATAGCAGTCCTGACTATTCATATGCTGAGAATGGAAAGAATGTTATCATTCAGCTTAGTGAAAGCTACTACTTTAAATTGCAGAATAATGCTGAACATCCGGATGACATAGACATAGAGAGAACTTATTATACGATCTTTGTACACAGTGTGAATCTGGCTAGGAGTCTTTGAGAAAGAATTAAGTAGTCAGCTTAAAGCTTGTCATGTGAACAATACTAAGTCATTCGAACTATGTTCGCGTTCTATTAAAGCCATTTAAGATGATATCAAGCTTTGTGTTCAAGCTCTTTATGAAATTCCACAATCCCGGATTGATATGTAAATGGGATTGTCCATTAAATTTATTCCATTGCTCCGTGAACTGAACGTAGCTACCAAAATTTAATAATTTTTCTGGCACAAAGAAGCAAACAGCCCAACAAGCATCCGAAATACGAACTGCTTTTAAATTGGTTGAATGGATATTGTATTGGGCTTTTCTGGAGTGCTTTCTCTCCTCCGTGGTGGACGAGGTACCGATGAGGGAGATACTGATTCATCGGTGTACACGATCCATAGATTGTGGCGCCGACCAGATACTGCTTCAAGTTGGAATATGCCATTCGGGCGCTATACCTAGAAACCGAGTAACTAAGCTTTTCAAGCGATCCTGTGATAATATATTCAATAAGCCATTTAGACTAGTCCTACAAAGAAGCAATGGACCGCAATTGATGCTTCTTATCAAAATGGTTGCGGCTTATTAATATGTAAGGTGGTCACATGGTGATCGTAGCCCTAACTTGATCTTTCTGTGCAGATATAAGACCTCAGCGAATATCAATCCCCATTTAGCTACCCTACAAAGAAGAGAGTAGAGACAGCAGGACGTGAAAAAATTCCCAGTATAATGAAACCTCAGAGCGGCCTTCCTTTCTTCTATGTAGCTTGCTGTTCTTGCTAAATTCATTATTGTTGCGATCTTGGGTGGCTAGATGGGAGATAGCGAAGAAGACTTGGGAATACTTGATAAGAGAAGCTAAGTAGACCGAATGGAGACTTATGATTGAATAATTGCTTCTCGTAGCTAGCTAAACCCCCTTTCCGACCCAAATTACCAAACCCCAGATGATACAGCAATAATTTCAAAACCGAGACCTCCCAAAACCCTAATGTTTCCCCCGACATTGCGCTATGATCGTGACAAGAAGTATCTCAAGCAAAGAGCTGTTGTGTAGTCAGTAACCTAATTTACAAGCGGGGATTGATTAGTTATACTTACTGCTCGATTTAGTCAGAGTCATCGGCAAAAGCAGACTTGACAGGCTTCTTGTATGGAGTTGGGGGAACCACCAACTCCTCCTGCTCAACATTTCCTTCGATCTTCATTCTATTTCCATCTTCGGCCTGCAAGGTATCAGGGAGTTGAACCTTTTTCTGCTTCTTTGCGGAAGCACGCTTGGAAGGGGTGGTGGCCTCGATGCCGGTGGCATCCTTGCGCTTGCGACCTCCAGACTTGGGAGTAGCTTTCACTGGAGTCGCTGGCCCGGGAGTAGCTGGAACAGACTCAATACCCGCTGAAGCCAGTAGTTTGGCGTACTTTTGGCTGTGTAAAATAAGAGGGGTTTGCTTCAGTAAAGGCTAAGTCGATAAAAAGAAACTCAGGTTCATGATGAAAGCCGGACATGGTCCGAAGCGCTTCAGGGAAGGGGTTTACCAACGAAGTCACAGCTCGAGTGGACAGCGTGGTAGGGAAAAGGATGTGAGAAGGAGAATTGAAGCTACTTAAGAAACTTACCGACACGCTTCAGCAGAGATATCGTCTCCCATCACGTCTGCAACCTTCGTCCAGGTGTCACGAGAAATTTGGGGAGAGATTTGCTGCAAGGTGGTGAGGAGAAATTTTGAAATGAGATCTGGAGTCCAGTTCACCATGTTGGCGATTGGTTGACGCTGTAAGAACGAAGAGAGATGCAAATTATTTGAATCAAGTAGATATGAAGAGTTGAATGAAAGGCGAGACTTGTCAAGAAACCTTAAGGGAGTCAGAAGTCGAGATGAGACGATAGCTATGGGGTTAGGTAAGATAAGAAGGAGGAAGATGGGTGCAGGAAGGAAACTTTATAGAGAGGAGACAGATGGCCAGTGATGCTTGATATCAAGAGAAGTGGAGCCAACTCGAGGCTGTTGGGAAAGAAGATTCACGTGAAGAGACAAAAAAAATCAAGATCACTTACAAGCGGGAATTGCCTTGAAATGCAGCGCTAGAAATTTCAGGGATAGGCCTGTACAAAGGAATCTGCGCCCTGGATTCTAGGATCAAGATTACAGAGGCTTATTTTAGATAAGACGACGCCCTGGTGTTGATGACCACGTGAGCTTTCACTTTTTCCAGTCCTCAAAGTCCATCTGATGAAGCTATAAATTTCCTCTTTTTCCCTTACTTCTCCTATTTTCTTCTCCAAATTACTCTCCATTCTCCATATCAACACCAAGATTGACCATATTCCACATCACCACCAAGTCATATCCCAAGTCTCCTTTCTTAGCTCTCTTTCAACGATCAAATATTTCCAAAATCTGCATCACCATGGCTCCTGCTCAGGATTCTCCTTCTAAGAAGCGTACCTCCTGGACCCCAGAGTTGAACCAGCAGGTGAGTGGCCTCGAGGTTCGACTACACAGAAGTATCCCACTAATGACCGAACCATCCAGCTGTTCATGGCACTACTCAAGACCCTCGATTCAAGTGCCATCAACTATGCAAAAATTGCCGAAGAGCTTGGTGAAGGTAACGACTCCTACGTGCATTAGCTCGACCTTGCGTTATATTAAGCGAATTCAGCGATGATGATTAACAAGTTCTGTGGAACAGGCTTCTCAGATAGAATTATTTACAAACGTATATACGACATCAAGAACAAAGGCGTTTCAATCGAAATCCCAGCGACCGCCCCTAAGAAAGCCAACAGCACGCCTACCACCCCCAAGAAGCGCAAGGTCGCTGCTAACGCCGAGGAAGACTTGTGAATCCATCAAATTCACCAAGCAAACAGATAACCGAGCAAGCTATGGCACAGGGAGATGAAATCTAGAGTTATGGGAATGTTATTGTGTCTATCAATGATACTGGGAAGCGGGGAAGGTGATTACAATGGTTTTGAATGAAGCCGAGTAATGATAACACAAGTCTTCAGATAGTCGGAGTAATCAAGCAAACATTTTAATCCATTTGATTGCGAACAATCAGCAGCCGGATAAATAATGTATTTATCGAAGAGATACCTGAATATATAGATCAAGCGGCTCATCATGTTACTACGAGTGGCACAGCGTGGGTAAGTGTGACTACTACAAGTACACAAGCTTTTAAAGAGAATGCATGTATGATTTAAAGAAATTTTTTTCATTCTGATGACTATTACTGGAGGATCCTCCCATACTTAATTTAAAAATACCGAAAGGAAAGTTCCACCCTGCCACATATAAAAAGAAAAATATCATTCTAGTTGTACAAAACCAAGTCCCTCCCCGAAGAAAAGACAAAACAAGTAGGCATAAAACCTCCAAGCAACCTTGACCAACTGCATTTCCACGGATGTATTTCTGGTCATCTCTGCTGGGAATAAGCTATAGCTTTTCATGGTCGTTCTTGTTCTCTTTCCATGACATCTGGGATTCGCACCCTACATCAACGTTTTCTCATGTTAGCAGACCGATCAGGAAATAAAAGTCTCGGCTACGTCAACAACGGAAAAATATACCTTACTCGTAGATACCAGGAATCTCAAATGTATCCTCTTCTGGAACAGGAGCGTACTCAGGATCCACCGAGCTGAATCGATTTGAACCCTTGTCGTCTTCATCCGTCTCGGTGCCACTTTCCGCATACTCTGCCATGTTTAGATGTCGGGTAGGCTTTCTGGCACGTTTGCTAGGCGTGTCTTCAGGCAACGGACCGAGATCGTCGATATCCTCTTCTCGCTTGAATCGGAGGTTGTTTACCGGTTTGAACTCATTGTCTGAGTTTGAGTCCTCTGCTGCTGCATTACGCTTGCGCTTGGACTTAGCGGTTGAGCCACCGGCGCTGATACGACCACTCGCACGGGTGGTAATGATCTTGGTTCGAGGGGTCTTTGGGGTCGAGACCGCAGTGACATTGCCTGCAGACCCGGACTTTGCAAGCTTTTTCAACTTGAAGATGTGCTCCGAGACAGCGCGGGGAGTTGGCCTTTCGTCCGCATTTGCTTCATTGAAGAGAAATCGTGTTAGCATGCCGGTCATAAGTATGTAATTGCGTAGGATACTCACGCCACGTCTCAGATACTTTTTTGTAATCGACGGTGGTGTTTGACAATTCAAGGATGCAAAGGAAGAGCTAATAGTCGTCAGTAATTGTAGTTCTCAAATCAAAACTTGGAAAGCAAACGTACCAAACGCTCGTTGGCGAGTGTCCACTGCATAGGCATTTTTGCAATCGTGGATTGAAAGTTTTGTGTATGAATGTAGAGTTGAAATCAGAAATTGACTACAGTCTGCTGTGAAAGAAGCAGATTAGATCAGGTCAAGATCTCGCTGAGAGTATTCAACGACTGATATGAGATTAAGAAATGAGCGAGGTGAGGATAGGAGGTGAAGAGAGTGGAAAGAAGAACGGAAAGTGAAGCTCAAGTCGCTGATTTATACCCCCCTCCAGAGACGGTGGCTGGTCAAGTCAAACGACTTCTAGAGCCGCTTTCCATAAACAGTAATGGAAATGGCTTTATTATGGCTCCACTTATTGTTGTTTGCATGTTAGATATCTGCTGACTTGAAGACTTTTCTGATGGGGAATTGAGCCACTGAGCTGTTTGACAAGAGATTGATCGAACGATTGTGATTGGACGTAATGAGGAAATATTAGAGGTGTGAAGAAGGTTTATGCCGGCTTGGAGTCCTTTGTGAGGCCGGTGAGACAGTAGCTTTCAATTGTAAGAGCGAAGACGTGTATCTATCAAAAATGACAGTGAAGTGATTGGGCAGGGGATGACAGCCTCGACTCGATTGGCCTATCTTCTCGTAGATATGAAGACAAACAAGACAAAGAAAAATCCCCGCGCGTTTGTTGCCCAGGGAAAACCCGTCATCTTGAATATTTCTTCCTACTGCTCTGTTGGTTGGTTGTCTCACTGACAAACGCCTATTCCCAACCACTTCACCCTGCCCTATTCTTACTACTTCATAACCCGACTCTCTTACCAACAGGTAATATCCTCTGCTCTCTCTCTCCCACCCTCTGCTATCCCTCCTACCCACATCTCCTACCTACCAACCTCTGTCTGCTCTCATATTTTCCTAACCTCAAGACCTTCGTCACCTACACCGTACAATCTGCTATTCTCACCTCATCTACACGAACAGAGACATACTCCTACTCTATCTTTACAAAGCTTTCATACTTCGACTCTCATCTAATCATCACTACACTTCTCTGGCCGGATTATCCGTCGAGGTCTGATTAATAAGCTCATATCATCCTAAAACGGAATTCTAGCCCTTACCAACAATTTTCCCGCTCAGAACACAACAAACAAAAACCAATCACCAACTTCACCATCTCACATCAGCTAGACAAAATGGTAAACTGGCAGGATTCGCAGGCAAACTTCCGCCTCGTGGCTGCGATCTACGCGGGAAATCCTGGTATCAAGGTAATTGCCACATCTTCACCACACATCCAAGCCTACTGCAACCAATGGAAAACATGTCTTACAGTCCCTACCAGATTGATATGACCTCCACCGCGCTCGCCTACGGTTTGGGTGCTACGGACCGTTCAATCCACCACCAGCTCTGCAAATGCCGTCAATTGGCCGACAAGCTCAGAGACGAAGTTGAAAGAAGCGGCCTAAGCAAGCCACCTCGTGGCTCGGAGGTTAACGCTGCCACACTACCAAGAACCCCACGAATCTCTAGAGTTCAATCAAGTGGTGTCGGCAAGTCTGGTGGTGGTTCTTCCCGTGCTCGCAGCTCTGCGGCGTCCAAGGCGGCAAAGAAGAAGAAGAACGTTGATGCAACGCCCACCAAAGCGGGGAAAGGGACATTCACCACCGCGGGGCTCTCCATGATCGACGCGATTGCCGTGGATAGCCACGACGAAGACGAGAGCATCATCAGTCTTACCAAGTCCGAGACGGTATCCCTGGCCGACGACATAAAAAAGGAAGAGGCAAAGGATGCTTTCAAGCGAGAAGTCGATTTGATGACTCCCGAACCACAGCTCGTCGATATTGAGAAGTTTGGTCGTCGCGCTATGACTCCTCGTGCTGAGAGTCAGACCAATGGCTATGCGCTGGGATCCGGAGTCCAATCTACTGCTATAAACGCGGATGAGTTCAGTATCAATGAGATTTTCGATGCTATTATTAATTGAAGTGGGTGACCAAGACAAATTTGGGGTTGTGAGAAGGGACTCATGGTTCTTTTATCTTCGGGGGCTTTTTGGGGGGCTTAGTAATTGTAGTTGCTTTGGGGATTGAATAAGGGGATGGGAATTTAAAAATGGAAGTGGCTTTCGGGATATGGATCGGTGAAAGGGAATTGCAAAACAAATAGCTAGTTACATGAGCTAGATCATTGAATAATATGACAAGATTCGTCTACTTGAAAATTATCAGTTCCATTCATATATAGCCGACGCCGCTGGATGTAGATAATGAGAGTATTTCATTCATAGTAGTCATAACAATAGTCGAACAGCGTCTTTGCCAGTCCAACACATTTCTCGTTGCCGATAAAAGATAATGCCACACCCGAGCCCCTAAACAATAGTTTTACATCTTGGTGATGATTTTTGCATTGTGGCAATCCCAAAAATGCCATGCACCTCTACTGTAACCATAACTCCTTCACCTGACAGACTCCAGAAAAGAATAGAGCCTTAGAAACGTCAAAGAAATAGAAAGTCGCCCCTTGGTTATTGCGCAAAGCTCGCTCCTCATGCGATAACACCTTTGATAGATTCACCATGCGTGTCTGTCATTGTCCGGCTCCCAATCTTCCCCCTCCCAGTCCTCATCACCGCTCTGCTCTGAGTCGAGAAAGTCGCCTTCGCTGTACTGATTCTCGGTCGGACGCAGGTTGTCGATGGTAAAGGTCACGACATCACACAATCCTTGAACATAGTCGTTTGCAGACCCTACCTTGTTTCTTTCTGCGTCGTCGCCGCTATCATCATGATCAATCTCTTCAGAGTCGTCGTCTTCGTCATCGTCTTCAACACCTGCAAGTCGCTGTCTTGCTATGCGAGCGCTGTGACGATGTGAGTGCCGTTGGTTTGTCGTCTCTGGGCAAGCAGAATCTGCCGCTAAATCCGTATTGACAGCTGCGTCTTTACGGAGAAAGGTTCGTCGAAGTTTACGATCCCAGTACTGCCGGAATGAAGCTCTGTCTTGCCATTCGGCCTGCACTGCTGCACTGATATCAATTCTTCGCAAGTCCGGAAGGTCTGGAGCAGCATCAACCAGAGAAGTTAGGAATGTCGCAGCTCGGGGTTGGTCCAATTGACGTAGACGCGAAAGCTCAATCTCCTGAAGAGCTCGAGGCCAGGTAGGAACCTCGCCGGGTTTCAAAAGATTCTTGAAGTGAGGCATACCATTGTAGTGGGGCGGCCAGTTGTGCATGATGAAATCGGCAGCGAGCCTTTCAAGTTTCGGACATGCATCTTTCAATACAGTCATGAAAGACATGTTAAGATGTCGATTGTGTTTGAGCACGAGCTGCCGCAAACAAGATCCTCGATCATTCAAGAAGGCCACAAACGCTACTGTGCCCACCTCGTCACAGTTGTCAAGAGTGAGTGACCTTAATGTCGACGGCATTGCAGCGAACAGCACCTCGTTTACGGCTCCACAGTCGGTGAAGCTCACAGCCTGTAGATCTGGAAGTCGGCACAATGCTTCGCCTAGTCCTTTCTCAATAACCTGATCATCAGGTTTTCCATCCTCTCTTGGGGCAACGACCTCATCGGAATGGATATGAAAAATGTTCAGCTTGCGAATACTCTGGAATGTAGACTCAGTGTGACGCAACAACATGGTATCAATCAAATCTCTTGTTTCCATGTATCGAGTGTTCCAATCAAAGGTGTGTAAGTGAAGATTGCTTGTTTTCAACGTCTCAAACATTTCTGCAGTATAAGTCCACCTGGGAGTACGATCTGCCCAGAGAGGCTGTTTTCCATCATTTGAATCGAATAGACGAAAAGTCTTGACATGCGGGACTTTTTGAATCAGCTTACAGGTGTCAAAGTAGCCGTACGTGGGCCCAGCTTTGTACACCAAAGTCAAGCGGACATCGATAAGAACTTCTTGCACCTTAGTAGGATAATTCACGGAGAGACTCTCGGTCGGCTGCGACAAGAGAAACAAGATTCTATGTGCTTTGAGGGATCCCATGAGCACGAGCGTGTGATACAGGGCACTCAGTGCTGGTTCTGCAAAGGCACGGCAGAGCAGAGCGATGTCTAGCAGCTTCTTGCTATTTCCCGATTCGGTTTCGATGCCCTGCCTGGTGTCCGACAATGAAGGAAAAGCATACATGAAAATACTCAAGAGCACCTGATAAGGCAGATTTTGCCAAGGAGGGGCCGACTCATTGACCTCCATCGTGGACTCGGCATGTCGACGCTTGCGAGGCGATTGCACGGGAGTCCGCTTTCTCTTACTTGGAGAGGCCTCCGCCTGCTGCTGCCGTTGCCGAGCACTAGTACGAGGTGGTCGAGGCGCAGCTTGCGAACCCTTGTTAGAAGAAGTGACCATTTCCGGGTAGCGAGCAATCACGCTATCCAAGTCCTCATCTGAGGAGGGTTCTTGATATGTTCTTGGCTTGGACACTGTGCGCTGAGGTCGGCTACTTGAAACAGACGCAACAGATCGGGTGCGAGTATTACGTCTATGAGGCGAAGAGCGTCTCCATGGGGCGGCTGAGGTAGTTTCCTCTGCGTCGTGGTGTTCGCTCTCAGATGAAGGGGAAGCCGGTGATGAATCGTCGTTGTATGATGTGATTTGACGTCTGTTACTTCGAACCGGACGAGATGTAGTCCCCACTGCGGTAGTAGTATTCGCAGCAGCACGCTGCGAAGAAACCATTAATGCGAGCAGCTAATGCCAATGAGCCAGTCACACTTGAAGCAGTTAGCCGAGTGGGTGGTTGAGTAACAACAAGTGGGGCGACTTGGGTTAGCTCCTGCAGCTTGTCGTGGTTGGTGCAACTTTACATATGAGGAACAATTACATGACTGAGCGAGCTGAGACAGGAAGAACACACTGGTGAGCAAGGGAAGAGGAAGTGAAGAGAAAGAAAGTGTGTAGTCAAGAGGGAGGAAGAAGAGAGCAGCGAGACGAGAGGAATGACGAGTATCATACAGTGGAGTCGGAGGCAAGAGCGACCGACGACGATAACTCGGCGACGGAAGGAAGGAGCTCAAAGGCGGAAAGCCAGATGGTGATTGGCTGCCGCTCGGGCGATCGCCGAATGGGGAAATCTCGGCACAATGACTCATGTGCGTATCTTATCGGCTTATCGGCTTATCGATTAGATAGAACCAAGATCATGTGACTGGCGGTGGTCCGTGGCTTGTGGTAAGACCGTAAGTTTTAGTGCAGAGAAGGCAGGTGCGGCCCAGCAGGACAAACACAACGAGGCAGCTGCGAGTCTGGGCGAGCAGCGGCAGGCGGCAAGCCCCGCCTCTTTAAATAGAAAATCAGGGGACTAAGATAGCGTCCGTGCTTGTCTCCTCATCCTCGTCCTCTTCTTTTCTCTTCCTCTTCCTCTTCTCCTTCCTCTCAGGTCGTCGTTCGTCGTTGCCGCCAGCCGACCAGGTGTCGCGTTGCTTTATTGGACCTGTTGTTTGAGTTAGCGGCAATGTTATTGCCGTACCGCCGTTGTTCTTCTCTGTTCCCCGTCTGTTTTCGCCATGAGCCATTGATATCTTGCTTTTCACCACGACTGCTTTGATTCGCTGCAACGCTTAACGACCTCCTCACTGATTATTCCATCGGCGATTGAGGGTGCTACCTGGGATTATTTGCGATAAATATTTACATTCATGTGATCGCGATTTGTCTCGGATAAATAACACAGCTTCAGCATATACCATGGAATCTCCATTCAAAGCTACAGTGCCACAACCCGCGGACGCGAGCAATGCGATCGTCATCCAGCAGTTCGCGAGGTATCCACCGGTCTTCGAGACCCCATTGCGCAGTGGCTCTCCAGGAAGTACGAGAAGCAGGCTTGCTGCCTCCCAATCTCCGCCTTTGCTACGTAAAGAGACTCCGCGCAGCATACAATCATCACCTAGAGGTCCCTTGTCCGGTGGTGTAATGCCACCATCAGCACTGCGCACAGGCATGTCTATGTCACCTCCATTAACTGACTTGGAATCCCGCCAAGCTTTTCCAAGAGACTCAGAGGGCGATGGTGATGTCGAGCACCGGGTACTACCTTCTCGTGAGGTTACGGATGAAACAATTGATGACGCCTATGTCGCATTCATCATGTATTGCAACCCGAATGTGCCTACTTCTGCTGATTCTAGCGAATTGCGAAAGACTTTTCGCGCGCCCCCTCGAAGTGACGGGAAGAATTTTAGTATCTACGTTCTGTGGGAACTGATCCGAAAGCTAGACCGCAAGGAACTCAAAACATGGATCCAATTAGCGATTGAGTTGGGAGTCGAGCCTCCGTCAATTGAGAAGAAACAGAGTACTCAAAAGGTGCAACAATATGCTGTACGGTTGAAGGTCAGTTGCGAGCTACCTTTGACGTTGTTGCGGTACTAAATGATTATACAGCGTTGGATGCGTGCGATGCATGTAGATGCATTTTTTGAATACCTTCTCGGACATGATCACGTCTATTATAAACAGCTCCCGCTATCGAATGCTCCCGCCCATGAGGACCGCGATGGAGTTCCTCTAGAAGAAGACCTAGCGTTGAGGGCTTTGGTACCAGAATGGAAGCCAAAACGAGGTAGAAAGCGGGCTGAAGACAAGGAAAAAGAAGATTCTCGCTTTCCAAAGCGACCACAACTGGATACGTCGATGGCAATCCTTGACAATAATGCATTGGCTGCTCATGCAGCAAATTTTCCACAAAGCGCCATCCCTTTCAGTGCTTTTCCAGACGACATGGATGCACACAACGACCCATGGGTTGCTGCTGCGTCAACCTTTGGCGCTGATCAGAATCCTGAAGCCACTCCCGGTCAAGATCTACGCTGGCGACCTTTTGAAGGAGATGGATCTCCTCCGGGGTTTCCCCGATCAGCATATATACCCAGGAACCACCAGACCGAGCAGCCTTCTGTCATCGAACCGCGTTCCGCATTGACGCCTTCTACTGGAGAGAAGTCTCGCAGTCGAAGACGGCATGGTCCAGCTGTTTCCTCCGCCTGGCCCAATACTTCTGGATCGATGACGGGTAAAATAAGAGGGCGCCCGCCAAACCGTGGTTCCGCTCCTGGCGGTCCATTTTCATCATTTCCTGTGAATCCAGTGCGGTCAAATACATCGAGTGATGTGACGAGTATGCAGTCTTCGCTTGCTATTGGTATGGAACAGGTACCACTTGGACCACCACGCAACACGACAGCAAACTCTACCGGCCAGTTGAATACGAAACCCGATAAATTACAGTTGCATGTCCCGCAAATCAACGGCCGTCCTGTTCGCCTAGCTACACCACCGACTGTAGTCCTCAACGGTACAAGTGACGTTTCCAACAACTACGATTCGTTTTCAGGACGTCGTGACTCTGTGGCTACATCCAATGATCTTGACGATGTGGCATCTCTGCCATCTGTGGCAACCGAACGCACAACGCAAAAAGTGTCTATCAACGATGTCACTCGTGCTATTGCCCACAAAATAATACGTTCACGATTGATCGGCCGACCTACATCCCTGGGCACAGAGGAAGCTCGTTCTCTCGCACATGCAGCAGTACAAAGACTTGGAAGTATATACGCCATGCTCACAATGGACTCGGTCGCCATGTTTTGCGCGTTATACTTTGGCGTCGCCCACAAATTAGGTCTCGCTAGGTCGTCGCCTGCAACGCTAACTGTTCAAGTGTCGACATCAGCCACTAACGGAGTTGATTCTGTCGCAGTCTACTCTATCTTCATAGAAGATGAGCAACCGGGGCAGGGCTTCAGATTCAACACCACTTTGAGTGGTCTCACGTTGTCATCTAATCGTCCAGAAAACACATTCAGAAACAATCTAGAACCGACAGGACTACCGACGGATGAAGACGAATTCGAGGAGAACGACTTTGTTGGCGGAGGTTCAACCGATGAAGGTAGCTGGAAGCAGCGATATATGCGACTACGGCAGCAGATGCGTCGCAAAGAGGCTGCCGTACGGGAATATAAGAAGAATATTCTGCAATCTGTCATGGCAGATCTTTAGTTTTCTCTTTGATGATGGTTAGCAACAACATACGATACCCATGATGCGCTTTCTTTTTCGTTCTAGTGTTCGACACTGGAATTTGGTTCAATACACTATAGTGAATGTATCTAGAACATATATAGTAGAGCATGACTATAACGAAGATGATTTTTTTATTTCTTTTCTTGCAAATAGAGACTCAGATTGACGTCGAAATAGGGAGAACCTATCCATTCTGAATTGTACCAATCCTCGTCTTGATAGATAAAAGTGCGAGAAATCTTCAGTCCATGTTGTCAAATTATACTGTTGCTAGAAGTCGGTCATGATATGTATCCTGCCAAAATACCAAATTTAGACGGGGTTTCCCGATCGCATCGCCAGAGCTTGGTGAGACCGGGCATATTTGCCAGCATAAGACTGAAATCTTACCTACAGAGCTTTACAAATCCAGTCAGATCACTCTTTTGCTATTTTTAAATTGGAAGGACCTCTTACGCGTTTTCATCTTCTCCATTTCTTTTATGTCCATACTTACTCTTAATTCAATTTATTCTCACTTCATTGGAATATCACACTCTCATTCTCAGTTATCTTTCCCATCTTTTCTCGATCGCACTAGAAGCTACAAAATATCAAAAGACTACTTACTCAGTTTCTCCCAGTTCCGCAGTCTTTCAACGGATCAAGACTCTGTTTCGAAGTCGATCGTCAATCTCTCAATCCGGGGCGTTAGTCTTCTCTCTTTCAACCTGCTCAACAACATTTTCTCCCTTCCTTCCATACTGACTTCAAAACAAGACTAAGGCTACATACTATCTACTACCTACACCTCAGTCAAGCACTCAATTGAGTCAAGCAAAGCTTTTACATTGCTCAGAATGGCACCCCGCGTACCTATCTCTGACGATCAAAACGTCGTTTTCCTGCTTTCATGTCTTCGAAACTCTCAGGGACCAGTAAGTCGCGTCTATCTGATAGTATGATGTACTTGATTCTGAAATCCATAGTCACAGGTCAACTTCTCCAAAGTCGCCGAAGAGTGTGGCATTGTTAGTGTCGGAGCTGCGTAAGACTCTCGCTCCAATCCATCATCATTATCATTAGTATGAAGGCTAACAGCAGCTTTCTTTTTTCTTTTGCTATCCGTAGCTCGAAGCGCCTCTCACGTTTGAATATCAAGTACCAGAACGGCGCTGGCAACGGCAACGGCACCGCTAACGCCGACGAAGATCCCGACGAAATCGATGAATCGCCTTCCAAGAAAACTCCCAAGAAAGCCAACCGCAGCGGCAAGGGTGTCGTCAAGGCTGAGAAGGATGAAAAGGTAGCCATCACTGCTCCGCGTGCTGCCGGCGTGGGCAAGAAGCGTTCTCCTACCAAGCCCAAGGCTACAGCTGCTGGTGGTCTTACTACTTCGAGCTTTACAAGCGTCGCGACTGCTGACGGGATCGATTTGAAGATGGGGATGGGGGGCGATGATGGAGAAGCAGGAGATTTTGTGTCTGGTTTCTTTGATGAGCAGATGGGTCGTGGTGTGGGTGCCGAGCATGGGGATGATACTGACTAGATCAGAGGTGTCTACAGATGTTTCGCCCAAAGGAGAGAGGGCTCTCGGTAGTATGGAGGTGGCTAGCCTTTGCGATGGATATTCCTGCTTTTGGAAGGGGTTTTAAAGGTTTTTTTGCTACTCTTGGAGATGCCAATTGCGGTGTTGGTGTGATTTCTAAATGATAGTTGCTAGCTAGATGCTCAATCAATCAATCTTGACTGTGAAAGTACGACTACGTAGAGTCCCCCAGCTCTGAAAATTTGGTACGTGCAGGATGGCAGCACTATGATCTTGCAGTGTGCTGTAAGCCGTTTGAACTGTTGTATATGCATGTTCACTACCAAGATAGACATAGTACATACATTACTTTAATATAATACCACAGGCCTATACTCAACTTTGACCAACCTCAATCAATCTTGTACGTATATATATGATAATTCATAATCACAACGTATATCTATACCCCTAGATGTGTATGAGCGTACCTGTCACGTAGGTTGGAAGACTCAAGGGGTGTCGCGCACCAAATCTGACACCCAAAAGGCTCGTAGTTCGGCTTAGGTTATCACAAAACAGGTCGACATTTGGAGGTATCTATCATGAGGGCTACGTGGACACCTCAGATGCTACCAACACATTCGTCCCAATGAGACCATAGCTTCACATTGGTGACAAATGACTTGACAGAATCTGACGGTGCCAGCCGCCAGGTTTCGTTTGAAACCCTCGTTCGACGCTCAGCAAATGAAGAATTCTTACTGGTCAATCGAGGCAGACAGTAAACCGAATTTCCTAGGGGTATAAATAGTTCTCTCCTCCTCCTCTCTCCTTCTTTCTTCCTCTTCATCTTCTCTTTTCACCCACCCATTCTCACCCCAGCCATTCGATACCGCTCACATCAGGCAACAACCTCATCTTTCTTTGATTGTATCCCAAGGTATGAGCTGATGTATTCACATATTCGTTGCATTATCGTCCCAACTCTTTGACTTACTCTCAGTTCTGACTCCAGACATCAACTTCAGTAAAAATCATCATCGATCAACATGCCTTCCAAGAAGTCTGTCGACAGTGGTTCCGCTCCAGCGGACCCCAGCAAGCCTGACGAAGCCTCTCTCCAGTTCGCTTTCGAATGCCTTAAGGCTTTCGATGATAACGGAGTTGTGAGTTTCAAATCACCCATCTCTTTTCTTACCCCACTGAACATTGCTCACTAAATATCAATTTGTTCTACTTTCAGCTCGACATGGGTGTCTTGTCCAGAGCCATGGGCCACACCAACGTCATGTCAACCCGCAACGCTTTCGCACGTTACAAGAAGCGTTGGGCTTTCGGCAATATCAGCACCAAGACTACAGCTGCCGTGACCGATGAGGCTGGCGATGGTGGTACGTACCCTTTGCCCCCTTTCCTCATGTTTCTCTGTTCGCTCTATTCAGAGGCATCTAATAGTTGTTTGATCTACACAACAGTCGCTCTCAAACCAAGCAATGATGCGAACAAGGTCGCCAAAAAGCGTGGCCGCCGCAGCACCAAAGCCTCTCCTACCAAGAAGTCCACTGCGACTGCCGAGTCCAGCGATGACGGTCAGGGCGCGGCTGAACTCAAGGCTGAGGCGTCGGACACGGACTGATTTCAACAGTACGACATGCATACATCACGATCGGCGGTGGAGAGAGTCGTGTGGTTATTTCATTTTCCTGTGATTTCTGGGGTTGGCGAATTTTATACCCATTGGTGTTTTGGAGACTTGACCGGTGAAGATGCGAATACGTCAGATAAATTAGCAAACAATTAAACAGATTAAATCTCGTCTGAAACTCATTTTCGTCCAAAAGCTTTGTAGTTCATGCTATTTTGACATCGCGTGTAACCGGCTCGCTGCCTAAGGCCTCATTTCTATATTCAGACTAAGCCCTTTTTGAAATAGAGCTCGTGCCTGAATGCTGGGGCAGCGAGATTGACTCCACTCTCCAATCAGCTAATCCAATGCTCTGCTGCCCAAGCTGCGCAAGCTCCATTAAAATGTCTGGTTTTCCCTGATAAAATATTTCTCTGCATAGGCTCGCGTCTGGTTCTGTTTTGAATTACTCTCGACCCAGCAAAAACCCGTCGTGAGCTCTGATCACTGTCCATGGCCGCAGAGGAACCTCAAGATAGCGCGGGGCCTTCATCTCCGCCGCCCCCCTTACCAGAAGGATGGTCAGTATATACACATGTCTATCGTTGCTGAAACATGCATCTAACCCGTATCGGAACACAGGCTCGCACAATGGGAAGGTGTATCCCGGAAGTGGTACTACGTCCAGCGCGCAACGGGCAAGTCGCAATGGGACATCCCCACGGAGCCCGTCATATTAACACCTTCCACAACACCGGGCTCAATCGGTGCTGGTCCTACGCAAGCACCCCATAACACTACTACTCGCACAGGATCACGATCTTTATCACCGCAGACGTTGGCCGCTGAATCGCCGGATTTGAGTGCTTCGTCCACGTCCACTACCAGGGGGTTTTTCAGTAGTCATTCGTCGTCGGCGACGACTACGAGACCCAGTTTGTCCGTATGAAGGTTTCGATTGTTAGAAGCGGTTTATGTGAGGGAGATGGCTAATGTGTTTTTCTGGTACAGGGTGTGCTTGGCACCGGTGGGAATCCGACGATCACACAGATTGCGGATAGGGTAATCGGGAGGATTGCGAAGGATCTTGCTCCGGGAAAGCATGGGACTCAGTCGTCTTCGTCACCGTCGCATGGAACTTATGGGTCTGGACATAATACGGCACAGAATCAGGTATGGTGATCATTCAGGTTGAGAAATCGTCATGTGGTATACTGACAACGAGTGTCAGGCTGGGCACAATTCCTATGGGTATGCATCTACCGGCCAGTCTGGTGCATATACGGGGAGCGCACCGCAATATCAGCCTCAAGGCCAGGTAGGTTCACAACAGAACGAGTTCTCTCAACAGGCACCTGCAGGCTCCTCGACATATACTCCTCAGTATCATGCCGGTCAGCCGGTACCGCCTAATCAATTCTCGATTAACCCTGGGCAGCAGCAGTCATGGGCGACTCAGAATTCGTTTTCTCAAAATCCTAAGCCCGCATATCAGAAACCAGATCCATATGGGCAAGGCACAGGAAACGTACCGCCTCAATCAGAATGGCAGTCCAGCACACATCCACCTGTACCTCATTCTACAAAGCCGGGAAGTCAGCCACCACAGCCCAACTCTCACAACCCATCTCCGATAACTAATAATCATCCGCAACCGAATCATAACTATCAATCTTCTTACCATCAGCAAGTTCCACAGCATGTAAACCAACAAGGGCAAGATCCTTATGGTCATGGTCAATACCCGCATCATCAACCGGCCATTCAGGGAAACCCGAGCATAGGAGGGCAATTGCAGTCAGGTCAACAACCACCTCAGCCATACGCCAACAGTTTCCAGCAACAAAGCCATGTTCCAGGCTCTCAACAACAATCGTCGTACCATACTAACAGTGGAGCACCCGCACCTCCGCCGGGTATCCAGAAATTCCATAATAATTTTCAGCAGCAACCGCCGCCAGGACAGCTCCTAGGCCACACCAATCAGACATCGCCACCCAGCCAATATCACCCCAACAGCATGCCGAACAATCCTCCTTCCCACAACTCAGCATTCGCCGTAGAGCTACCAGAGAGCCAAATGATGAACATGCAAAATCGTCTGTCAAATCAACAACAATACGGCCAACAGCAACATACATACCTGCAACCCGGTCTACCTCAAAACCCTCACCAGCAGCCGTCACCCAACTCAATGGGCATGGACATCGGACCTGGCCCTACGCCCATGCGACACACGCCGACTGATCCGTCATTCGTCAGTGGACCGTGGACATCGCCGCCTGCAAATGCGAATCATCACTACCCACCGCATAGGTATAACAATAACCCTGGTGGTTACTAGAATGTCTAATCTTTGTAAACTAATCATGTTTACTCTTGCTTTGTCGTGTCATGTCTGTTTGAGTGCCTTTTGGTGATCTTTTTCGTTTCTCACTATTTCAGATAGGGTTGCTTGGCGTTGGGAGTATTTGATATCTAATTATGAAGGTTCAGATGTTAGATCAGGGATATTTCAACTTTGACACTCGAATGAACACTCAACAAAATTCCTTGAGCCCAAAGAATAGTCTAGATACTATCCACCAATCACATCCGTTATCAGAGCTACCTCGTGGGTCTGATAACTCATATCTCCATCGTCAAGGCGGTGAACTCTCCTTCTGGGAAGAAAAAAATATTCTGCCACTTTAGTCCTTCCAGTTTTAAAAAAAGTTTACAAAAGCTTCCTTCACAAATCAATCACAATCGGCATTTTAGAGTCCAACAATCCACAATTGAAAAGAAAATTACACAATGGCGTCCGTGTACAAATCGATATCCAAGAAGAAACAAGAGCGCCTCGTTGCCGACGAAGTCTCTGAAGATGAAGATATGGATTTGAACGATTTGATGGATGAAGAATTCAGCGACAGCGACGATGATGACGAAGAAGAGGAAATCGAAGAAACTGCTGCGACGAATGGTGCGAATGGCCAACAAACCAAAAAAAATGAAGGGTTTATGCCGAAGACAAGGGTGTTGATGCTTACCTCGAGAGGTGTTACGCATCGGTTTGTTTTTCTTACAGTCTACTAATCGAGGAGGTTTGGTTGCTGACTTTTTATCTACAGACACCGGTATCTTCTCTCCGATCTCTCCGCTCTTCTCCCTCACACACACAAAGAGAACAAGCTCGACACCAAGAAGAGCGGCGGATACAACATGCTCCTAAACTCGCTCGCCGAACTCCACTCTTGCAACGTCGTCTTCTTCCTCGAGGCCCGCAAACGTGGTCAGGATCTTTACCTCTGGCTATCGCGCCCTCCCAATGGCCCCACTATCAAATTCTCGGTTACCAACTTGCATACCATGGGCGAAATGGGTACTGGATTTGCTGGTAATTGTCTAAAAGGCGGCCGCGGTGTCGTTATGTTTGACAAGTCGTTTGACGAAAAGGGTCCCGAGGCCGTGGGTCAAACTGGTACGGAGTATCGTGGTCTCATTCGAGAGATGCTTCGCAAAGTATTTTGTGTGCCTAAGCGTGGCGTCAAGGGTATGAAGCCGTTCATCGATCGCATCATCGGCGTCTTTGGCGTCGATGGCAAGATCTGGATCCGGGTCTACGAGATTCGGGAATCTGAAGCGGGCAGCAAGAATAAAGACGACCAGGCAGAAGACAAAAAGGCGGCCAAGGGAGCAAAGACTGGTGGTACGGGACCGGAAGTATCGCTCGTTGAGATTGGTCCTCGTTTCGTTCTCACACCGATTGTTATTCTGGAGGGTAGTTTTGGTGGTCCCGTCATTTACGAGAACAAGGAATACGTGAGCCCCAACCAGGTCCGTCGCGACATCCGTATGGAGAAGGCTAGCCGATATGCGCAAAGAAGGGACGTACAGGCAGACCACGAGGTCAAGAAGTCATCTTTGGGTCTTGGAAAGGAGGGCAGGAAGAGAAGTGCCTTGGATACGAGGGAGGTGTTTGCTTAGTGTGATTGGCAGGTCTTTCGATTCGTGGAGATATCCTTAGGCACATGCATATGTCCAGTTTTGTGACTGTACTGGTGGCGTTTTAGGAGTTAGTTAGTCTGATATACATAGTATTAAAAGTCAATTCTTCTACGACGTACAACGTTACATGTAAATTTATTATTTGATATTGATCCAAAATGTGATGCGCTGGCTGCCGCTTACATAACCCCAACCTCCGGACTTGGCGTGGCCATATATATATAAGCTGCCAGCCGCGTCCAACTTCACGTCTCCTTCAACAACCATCAAAGCTATGGCTGCTCACACAAAAAACGGCTCTGCAAACTTGCAGGACCGTTCTTTCCAGCATATTTGCTGCGACACCATGGCTTGCTTTGAATACAGTACACTTGAATCCCCCAAGGAAGGGGTCAACTTCAAGTAGACCATTTGGTGCCACTGGTGACGGCTTCTGAACAACAATTCGCGCGCGAGGAAGTCGTCCGTTCGTTTTCTCGTCTTGAGATACTTTCATTTGCTATGAGCTACATACCTCGAAAGAATCCCACAAACCATTTCGACACTATTCAAAACCATTACAACTATCTTAGACCGTATCAGACTTGGTATGTAACGGGTAGTGCTTTATCAATATTCATGTTATACTAATTCGTGCTCCAGAGAAAGATATCGCCATGAATTTACTAGACCTTCCAATGGAGCTCCTGCTCCAAATATTCCGCTCCTGCAATTCCATCTCCGACGTCCTGCATCTCGCCTCTACCAACCGTCGACTTCGTTACGTCTTCGCATCTCCATCCCGAATCACTATTCTCATGAGCGTTGCGGATGCAGAGTTTGGTCCGATACATGACATCATCCAGCTTCTCACTCAGAACGCCAGTCAACCGGCGCATCTCATTCGCGCTGCATCGCAGTCCGATGCGTTGCTGCGACAGGTCGTTCGTATTGGCCGTGTGGCACAGAAATGGGAAAACATATATCCGTTGAAGAAATGGAAAATAGACTTTGCGAATCGACGACTTCTGACGGATGAAGAACGATTCCGTCTTCGGCGTGCGATCTACCGATTGTGGCTGTATAATCGTGCCTTTCATACCAGTCAGTATGATCGCTTTTCGCGGCGTTTGCGGCATGTGGTTGTCGAAAGGGCGCAGTTGCTACATAACTGGTCGACGTCGGAGTTGGCGGAGATTGAGGATGTGCGAATGGTGATACAGGATGTGGTGCAGAATCATATCTGTCCCAGCAACGGCAGTATTCAGCGCAAGTTCCACAAACGTTACCCCGAGAATACAAATCCGTTATCTTTCAATATTCACCTGAACTACCGCCCAGAACGATCCAATCTGTCCACGGGATCTTACTTCAATCTTCTTGAGGACAACAATACCGTTTCAAGCCATGACTCGTTGTTCCACAACCACTACAATAGCAGTAACGCTTCGTCGTCATTTTCCTCAGCATGGGCAAAGTCGTCCCCCGCATCATCCACATTCGCCCACAAGCTTCGAAGTGACTTCTACCACGATCCCGGTCAAGAAGGTTGGGGTGACGAGATTCCGCATTACTATATAGTGCAGGACATGCTCAAACTCGATCCTGGAGAGGTGCTTTGGCTGCGAGACCATGCCCCTTTGAAGGAGGATGTGGAGTCCTATGTGCATTCACTGGGTGATTGGTTTAGGAACAATGGTGAGACGTTTGTGGATACTTTGTTGTGGGTTATGAATGAGCGTGGAGAGGATGCGGAGGGGTTGAAGATGGCTGTTGAGGATTGTGAGATGGGTATTGCGGCATAGTCAGGCCATTAAGTAGCTAGGAAATAAAGGTAGCCCTTTTCTATCCAGTGCGACCGACTATCTAGCCATATCTTCTAGTTTAGTCATATATTTCTCCTCTTCCAGTCCTATACTTGATCCGGTCGTCTTAAGTGCGCCTTGACACCCTAGGCAGCGTGTATTATCGCAGTCAGTACGTCGATACGTAGCTTGATATCACGATAGGACGATAAGATAAGACAGTCCGGGGTCGGTGGAGAATAGCACGTGATATTCCCCGGAGTTATCATCATCTCCGCTCAGTCCGCTTCCTGCTTCTTATCGGGCCATATAACTTGCCTTTCAGTCGTACACTCACACTAAACTACATGTTGGCCTAAAGTCTTCTTGCTGCTGCATTCTGAAATTAATTATTTTATCAATTTGTTCATCTGTCCCCGAAAGACCACATCAATAGCAGCCAACATGAGGAGGCCGCCCGTGCGGTTTCCCCGCCTTGCGGCCAACATCGGTCCGCAAAGATCACACCTCTACGACTACAACCCACGACGCCTTCAAAATCCTGCCTCACACCGGTACTGCAGAACCTTCACATCTTTCAATTCCCCACTATTATCCTCCCACTTTAATCGCTCCGATTTTACTAGTCAACCCTTCACAGGAAGCTATGAAGCTGGCCTTCCAACTTCCGGGCCTTTGGCCTCCGCACCTGCCTTTGGAGCTCCGAGGTTGACGCCCCGGATGCTAAAACAGTATCTTGATCAATTCGTTGTAGGGCAGGATCGTGCAAAAAAAATTCTGAGTGTGGCTGTATACAATCATTATCAGCGCGTCATGGAGTTGCAGAGACAGGAAGAGGCTGCAGCGGAGATGATGGCACAGAGGGAGAGGAGGGCTGCGATGGCGGCTCATCCTATGGAAAGTATGTTTTGATCATCTTGGTGGAAGGCAAGTTACTGATTGATTGGATTGAATAGACGAGTATCCAGGCCATCAACGAACGATCAACCTTGAACCACCAATGCAAGACACAATCGAAAGTCGACTGGGTCGCTCATCATCGTTTACGGATACGTCTTCGACACAAATTGAAAAGTCAAACATCTTATTACTTGGGCCCTCTGGTGTTGGGAAAACGCTCATGGCCAAGACTCTAGCTCGAGTGCTGGACGTACCATTCAGCATGTCCGACTGCACCCCATTCACACAGGCAGGTTACATTGGAGAAGACGCTGATGTATGCGTGCATCGTCTACTTGCCGCTGCCAACTATGATGTGGAAAAGGCTGAACGAGGTATTATTTGTCTTGACGAGGTGGATAAAATCGCGACTGCTCGCGTCAGTCACGGTAAAGATGTTAGCGGAGAAGGCGTTCAGCAAGCTCTTCTTAAAATCGTCGAAGGAACTACCATACAAGTACAGGCTAAGCCTGAGAAAAACAGCTCCCGGCCTACTGGAGGAGCTCCGGGATCTTTCCCACCTGGTGCAGTGCCAGGTTCTGGTTTCAATTCATCCTCGACTGCATCCGGCCCCCCACCACAAAAAGGCGAAATATACAATGTCAGAACTGACAACATTCTTTTCATATTCTCCGGTGCTTTTGTTGGGCTCAACAAGATAGTTATGGACCGTATTTCAAAATCGTCTATGGGATTCGGACAGCCGGTCAGGGCATCTTCCGGTTCGTCGGGCAATAGCAGCTCTTCAACTGATGCAGCCGGCCAACCTATGCCTATTACTCCAGGATCTGAAGAGGAAGCTCTATACAAGAAACATCTACCCTTCTTCACATCTGCAACCACTCCCAACTCACAAGAAGAACCCGTATACTTTAACCCCTTAGACCTTTCGACACCTTCAGACCTACAAAAGTTCGGCTTCATCCCCGAACTCGTCGGCCGTATACCAGTCACAACCGCACTCTCATCTCTAAGTCACTCCCTCCTCCTACGCATCCTCACCGAACCACGCAACTCCCTCATAGCCCAATACGAAACCCTCTTCGACCTCTCCGGTATAAAACTAAGTTTCACCACCCCCGCACTCCACAAAATCGCCTCCAACGCCCTGACAATGGGCACAGGTGCCCGCGCCCTCCGCACCGAACTCGAAACCATCTTGTCGGATGCAATGTTTGAAGCACCCGGCTCATCCGTGAAATTTGTCTTGGTCACCGAAAACGTGGCAGATCGACAAGAAAAACCAATCTATTTCGGCCGTGGCCAGGGAAGTAAATTCCATTCCACGATTGCCGCTGAAGAGAGTGACTGGGAGACTAAGATTCAGAAGGATAAGAAACAGCGGAATCCTACCAACAATAACAGTGGCGGTGGCAATGGTGGGAATAGGCCCGGAAGTAAAGTGTTGAGCTTTGCGGATTATAGGAATCGCGCATCTACGGCTGGTGGATAGGTTTCTATCTATGTAGCGTTTGTCATTATTATCATCTGCAAGGATTTTTATGACATGCCCAGGCGTACTGTTCTCGACATTTGGAACTTATTATACACATATTTGTTTGAATGATTGTGTTTATTAATTAGGCAGTCATCTCGACTACCTCGCCCCTTGACTAGTCGATCAACAGTACATACACCAGACGTAAACCCCTCGCCAACTCTAACAGCTTATTTTACGCCTAATACCGATAATAGTATTCACAATAATCTTCCTCCTCCATGATATATGCATGCATAAAATTACCTCAACAGCCGACGATCCGGATCTGCCCCTCGCAGCGATCTGTTAGAAGATGGAAGTTTGTATGAGTCTGTACTCTATCCCGCCGCCCTGTCGCTGAGACCTGGTCGTGATGCCGTGGCAGCTGTCGATGCTGGTGCAGGTGCAGGTAGTGTTTTAGATGAATGTTTTGCTGATGAGGGTGTCGGGAGTGTAGCAGTAGCAGATTTCGATGACGATAATGCTCCTGCTGCTGATGAGGCGGACGCACTACCCTGAGCAAGCCATTTTGTGTAGTGGTCTTTGCTGATGTTCGATTTCCGGAAGAAGTCTGTCGCGCCTTGGATGATTTCGACCTATGTTGAAGATGTTGGTTAGTCTTTCTTTAGCCCGAAATTCTACTCAAAGAAGGGAGAGTACTGACGTGTTGCCACGCCTGCCAACGATCCAAAGGCTTGTTGTGTGTCAGAATCAGAAATTTGCGTAGAGACGCTGCGTTGAGAATAGCCCAGGCTGCGAACACCTCGCACAAAAGATCTGTGTCTTCTGATTGCCCTGCACTCGCTTTTGCAACTGAAGAAGTAACTGCAGGTCCAGCATTGGGTAGTTCGGCTAGAGAGATGACGGGACTTTCGAGCGATGGGTTATGGAAACAGTCGAGGTCGCGGGCTTCAACCGGCCAATTTGATGCATCGCCGTGACATGCGATGTCGCCGATGAGGACAGCCATTACAGCAAACCTGGGCAGTTGGTATCTCTTTCTCATTGAATTTGGACAAGGTCTGACTTACCGAGGATCCTCCTTGGACATGCGATCCAACCACTTCAACACATTCGGACGAAACATCATTTTCAGCGTACCTGGGAATTTGGACGAAACAATGTCCCGGAACCAAGCTAGAACCATGATCGCTGCGTCTCTTTCATGTAGCATGAAGTCCTCCGTTATGAGATAACCAGTTCCATGAGGAAAGATTCGTTGAAAATGTGTCTGTGGCTCAATGTTCGGGATGACTGTTGCGAGTGACACGGTCCAGAAGTTGAAAGAGGAGCTCAAGGTGAGTTTGCGAAAACCAGGCATTTCGCTAAACTGCAGGAAACTATGGTGGAACTGTAAAGCAAGCGAGTAAGTATGAAAAGTTTTTCGTTATCATAAGCCAATCTTGACTCACCAACGCAATCCCTGAGGGAGATTTCGTAAACTTCTCCCAGTCCTTTTGTTTGCGATTAGAAAGTACAATTGCGTCATGCGTATCGAGGAACTTTTCCAGAACCTGGAAGTCTGCGTTGGCATCTTCGGGGAACCATAGGTAGAAGCAATTCGCGAGTTTGATGCTAGAATGACTGGTAACAGCGGCAATATCGTCGTATGTCATCTTGAAATTCTTCAAGAATGCATTGGCCAAATATTCTTTGAGGTCGATGTTCTCTGCATTGCTAACGTCAAGCATCTGCACATCCTGCGTCTCTGGGATGACTTGATCAGTATATTGCTCGTTCGACGTCACAGGTGCGGGTGACGAAACATCGATTTCATTTGAGATAGGAGCTTCTGTTCCCGTGATGATGTCAATATCTTCGCTAGAGTCAGACGACGTGTCCATGACGTTGGAATATGTGGCGGTTGTTTCGCCATGTACGGCAGCGGCAGTATTTGACACGGCACTTGACTGAGCGATTCGAGACGTTGCAGGTTCTTGATCGCTGCGGGTAGATGAGACCTCTAAGCGAGGATCATGGGCTTGCAGAGCTCGCCCTTTGACTCTCGAAAACGAATCATCACGTCGTGGCGTAGAAGGAATAGATTGAGATGGAGGGCGCCACGCAGCTAATCCTTCGCTTCTAATCTTCATAGAGTCTTCAAATCGGCCCTGTCGCTCTGGTCTTTCCGATAACTTTTTTTTCATGGAGTCGTCCTTGGGGAGCGTGATTTCTCGTGGATGCCTCGGAAGTACCTCTTTGATACCTGCGAAGCACAGAGAGCCCTTTTGTGCGGAATAACCTTGTCTGTTGAGGAGCTGAAAACTCTTGGATCGAGGGTTATTTGGATAACAAACAAATGTCAACCCACGAACCGAATCATAACATGAGTATGGGCTGATTCTCGCTATCGCAACGAGGTCTTTTTCCAAAAGCAACTGCTCCAGCCCAAATAACGCAGATTTTGTATCGGAATAAGGAAGAATAAAGCCATTAAAACTAACTTCTTTCCTTGTCTGTTCATCCAAATTATATTAGACGAAGTAGTCATAATTAATAACGACCTCTCTTACCTCATGAGCCAACAATTGAAAATGATCGAGAGTGCATATTTCTTCAAACCGAACCTTGAGCTCATCCTTGTACTGTAGCTTGTTAACAATATCTCGAGTATCGGTCGATAAATCACAGAGTAAAGCATCGCCTATCTCAATGGGTTCGGTGCCATATGATATCTGACAGAGCATGTCCTCTTTCTTGCGCAGTTGGCGTTTTCCTGCCGTGAGGGGTTTCCAGCCCTTCGGACCTTTAGGTACGTGATAATCCGAGCTCTCAGTTGACGGACTTCCTCCCACTTCTTGCGTGTGATCGCTTTGAGGTATGGTGCTTGAAGGTATAGCGGAGGGCTGCTCTACCGCGCTTGATCGCTCAGAAGGAAGCACGTGGCTATCGATTAAGGCAGCTGAGGTCTGAGGTAGAGATGTCTGCTGAGTCTCCGGTACTTCATCTTGGTCGACAAAGAGACTACTGTCCTCTTTCTCTTGACGTTTTCTGAGAAACGAGGACATTTGAAATGGTGACCATGTACTAGGACTTTGTAATTCTAGGTCTTTTCTGTTGGGCTCTGGATCTTGCTTCGAAGCTTTTTCGAATCTGTGCGTGGTTTGAAATAGCTTCCACGGTTTGCTTTTCTCTGTTGGATGCTTGGGCTGCTGCCGCGCACGATTCAATACCCCTGCGAGATCTTTTCTTTCGATACGACCGTCCACCACTTTGATATCCACCGGCTTGGGAGGTGGTGCTTTTGGTCTCTCTGATCGGCGAGCCGTTTGATTGATAGGGCGAGCCAATGTTGGTTGAACAGTGGGTTGACTGGTCGGAAGCGTGGGAGGTGTGCTTCGAGGTTGACTTGGCGATTTTGACCGAACACTGTCGGTAATCGAGGGACTGTCATTCTGCTCCAGATCTCTTCTATGAGCAAGAGGGGTCGCGTCATCTGAAGATGTCTCTAAGGGAGCTGGGGGAGGAACTGTCATTTCCACATCTGTGATTGGCGCGGCGGTAGTCGGTATAGCGGTTGCTTCTTGGTCATGATCATCAGACCCCAGCAAGCCCAGTCTGGCTCGTTTCGCCCTTCGTCGACGCTTCCGATCTTGACGAGCATTTTCGAAAGCTTCAATTTCAGCCTGCCATGCTTCAACATCGAATGGCTGTCTTGTTCCTCGTCTTATCTGCTGTTTTTTGTTCTTCCATTCTTGTAGTATTTCTTTGGTATTGAAGGAGTTTCTTGGCTCCCACGTGCAACGGAGATCTTCATAGCCCTTCCATTTGACCAGATACACTTTTTGGCCGTTGATTATGTCTTGTGCATGGATGGTTTCGACCTCGTATTCATCTTGGAATACACTTTCTACGGTCGAGGTAAGGGATATGTCATCTTCATCATCCTGTTCAACCGCTGCCATCGTCGCATTTGGTGGATTTTTGAGTCCTGTTGATTGTATGGCCAGGCCCTCACGCGAGTTGAAAGGTGATGCCATTTTTGGAGGACTTGCTCAGGCCATCAATACTATCCAGGTAGCAGAGAACATAAGGACAGTCTGCATAGGTTGCACAGGCAACTTCAGTTGCAATAGCAATAAGTGAAAATATCAAGATGTGATATAAGACGCCGGGCGCGTAGGGGTCGCGTGGAGGAAAGTCCTTTACGCCTTTTTTTGTGTAGGTCAACGAAGGGTTGATGTTATCACCATCTTGATGTATCAAAAACAACCGCTGTCTTTTTTTTCAGAAGATATGACTTTTTAAGTTCTGTTTGATGGGCTCAACTCTCACTTGGTGCGATCGCTGCCGTATTCGTTATTGGCGAGAGACATCATGAAAACAAGATCACGTGATTTCCAATTATACGGTAACAATACAGATAGTCGGTCATTTTCGTTAGTTATCAGGTGACCCAGCAATCGATAAGATACGCCAATTGGCCTGTCGGCTTTTCTACGCCATCGTGAAAGCAGGTAAAAATCGCTATTGTTATAAATAGACGGCTTGATGCGATCGTGCGAAGGCTTTTTTTTCGCATTCAATTTCATAGAGAGTAATGAAAAGCCCCCCTTTCTCCAGGAGTGATATTTCGAGGACATTTTGGTGTTGTGTTGAAAGGTAATAACATCTGTGGAGGACACCTACCTGCACACAACAGCTGCCTCCTCGATATAACATGGGTGGTCTCAGAAACTATTGGCGAGTTTGTCCTATTATCGTAGGCGAGTATAAGGCTGGTATGAGATGAGGGTGAAAGTAAGGGAGTACGATGTGGGTTTCAGTTACAATAACACCTCGGGGCGAGGATTGACTCACTGATGATAGAAACTTCATAGTTGATCCGATCACAGTATTCCCACTCAACTGACATAGAGCAGATCAGATATAGGACTTAGTCATCCTGTAGATACAATAACAAAAATTTCAATAGGACGTGAGAAATCGACAGGGAACGCTGGATGTACGCATACATCTACATAGTGATAAACTGAGTTCAATTTCGATTAGCACAATACTAAGCAGAGCAACTTTTATTCTACATGATATCCGTATAGCAAGCTGAGAGTCAGTCAAGTTGAGAATCTCACTTGCGAGTGCTAGAGTAGAGACATTTCATAATCCCCTATCGGAAACCCTAGGTGACGAACCCTAAGCAACAAGCCCTAATTGACGACCTCGGGCGCCGGGGCTGTAGGCGACTAAGCAGCTAAGCAAGTGGGTAAGCACGCTTGGTAAGTAAGCTTCCAAAGCGCCCCTTAGTGTCTGCAAGTAAGCTTCCAGCCCCCAAGTAAGCAAGCGACCTTCTACATTTAAGCAGGTCACCTTGTAAATGTGGATGCAGCCCCCAGTGAGCAAGCTCCTGAGGGTAAGACTTAAGTAAGCAGGCCTTAGGTAAGCCCAGAATCGTTGGGGGCCTTGCTCACGAGATTGCTCACTGAGTATCGCTTAGAGGCACGTGGAGGCTAGTGAGCTGCGTGGTACCTCACATTCTGGCTCTTCAACCTCGAGGGATATTAATGAGTCTTAAGTAACTTGTCAAGAACGAATGTCGAGTGACTGATTACTAAGAATCAGCTTTATTCGATCTGTCTGTGGAATAGTTATTCCAGGCCGAACACGCTAGCCGTATTTGATACTCCGACGGAGACGGAGTGCAGGAGTCCATCGGACGTCTTATATCCCACGACATCCACCCCCGTAGCGGCCGGCGCGATCTTATCGCATGATACGTGATCTGCTACAATCAATATGTCCGACTATGTCAACCCCCGCGCGCATGCCTGCCAGAATTGTGTCAAGGCCAAGGCGAAATGCTATGACCTGACAGATGGGCGATGTGAAAGGTACGACGAATTCGTCCTGTTCCGCTGCCATGCGTGTTCACGCTTAACGGACTGTGTTGTGTAGGTGTAAACGACTCGATAAGCACTGCATAATGCAGGATCGTAGCACACCACGGCCATCAAAACCTTCCAAGTCAAGGTAAAGCCTTCGGGTGCCTGCCTTGCTCGGGCCGCTATTAACGCAAGAATTTGTAGGCGAAATGATCACACAAGGCAAATTGCGCAGTTGCAGCAGAAAGTCGACAGTCTTGTCTCGCTTCTTGGTGCATCGCAGCAGAATCTGGATAACGGCGCATTCACTGCGATTACACCTGAGTCGACCGGACCGACCTCCAGCGCGTCAGACTCCATGAGCGCCACAATTTATACGCGACAGACCACTGTTATTCCGCAGTGCTTTCCAGCTCCTACACAACAATACGGGCTTGATTCGACATTATATTCGCCGTCTGAGGGCAGACTCAACAAGAGCCCTGACGAGTTGCTTGATATCTTCCGTCGAGATATGGCGCATCAGGCGCCGTTCATATCAGTCCCCGTGCAGATGTCGGCGCAAGCCCTTTCACGAGAACGACCGTTTCTCTATCGCGCAATCATGACAGTAGCTTCGTATCACGATTCTGTACATCAACTCCAAATGGGCCAGGAACTTGTGAGGTACATCATGGATCATCTTATCGTACTCGGGGAGAAGAGCCTGGACCTCCTGCAAGGACTCCTGATCTATATCAACTGGTACAACAGCCTGTTCCATGCCAATCCGCAAACAAACACTTTGCTTGGACTCGCATTCTCACTGATTGTTGATTTGAATTTGTACATCCCGTACAAGAACAGCGACAATCATGAGAAATTTGTCGGCGAAATGAAAACGACTGTCACTTCTAACCCGAATTGGGCGCGAAATACGGAGCCATCAAGGGAAGAAAGAAGAGCTGTTCTTGGGTGCTTCTATCTCTTCTCATGTGTAAGGTTTTTGTTCCCCCAGTGTCGGTCAGTCAAAGCTCACGTTATTAGGTATCCTCGAAATTCCGCAGTTTGAACCCCCTTTCCTGGACGAACAATATTCAGCAATGCTACGAGGAGATATTAAAAGCCCCCGAATACGAGAACGATATACGACTGGTCCACGTTGTCGACTTGCAGCGGATCGCCGAGAACGCCAGATTTATCGTCCGCGATTTCCCATCTTCCAATGTGTCGGTGCCAAATAATTCTATTGGTCTGCAGCTCAAATTACTGGTATCCGACTTGGAAAAGTTCAAAGTCACACTACCGGAGAGACTTCAACAAGACCGTAAGTGGTGTCGACGTTTGCATCGCAACACATGCTGATTAGAAGCGCCATAGCAATGATGCTCATGCATTACCATGCGGTTGAGATACTCATTTACGAATTATGCTTCTTTATGACGCCGACGAATCCAGCCCAAGGCCCTTCTCCTAAGCGAGCCGACGCCTTATGGATGTGTCTCACAGCGACTCGCACACTTATAAACATCTACTTTTCCCTCAACTCACAACCCCACTACACCTTCTCCGCGATATCATTACAACAACTCTACCTCGCCCTGGCGACCCTATCCAAGCTATCATTATTCAAAGCGGACGACTGGGACGTGAACTACGCGCAACCATCCATCGACCTGTCGACTCTACTAGATAGCCTCGTCACCAGGATAGAAGAGCTGAGCTCACGATACGATGTGATGGAGACCAATAAGCCTTGGCTACAAAGTAGCCGAAGGTTGAGGCAGGTGCGCATGCGATTCGATGACTTGCTGTCGAATGAGAGCGTCCCCTCTGCCACGCTTTCCACTGCCACCGCCGGCACACAACCATCAGCAAATGGCATGTCGGTAGTCCCGCCATCGTTCCATGATTTTCGGCTAGATCAGTTTGGGTTGTGGGACGATAGGTTCTGGCAAGCCATGCAAGATGGTTCTGCGCCGTGTAATACTTAGTTAATTTGTTACGATTGTTACGAAATTTAGACTTTAGACTCACGACCTATGAACAAATTTTAGTCTCTTCTTGGGCTAAGCTCTACAAGCGGGTCAGCGCTGATCAGTGCTTACTACACGGTCTCCATATGGCTGCATAGGTTACTCCATGGCTAAGCTAAGCATAGGGCTAGAGTGACCTTCTTCCGGATCCTTGCCGAACTATGAACGAAGCCAAAAAGAAGTAGAATACCTTTCCAGCTAGCCTTCACGCCCCTCCAAGATAGCACTCTACTGGTCTGGGGGCGGAACAAGATGTACTTGCACAATACATTAGTGTGTACCTAGATCTGAAACATGCCATTGGTTACTTTCAATGGACTGAACTTAATAATATTGGCTATTGTAGATCCAATAGTTCAGTGCTCAACCTAGGTTTTGACCAACATAAGCAAGCTCGGATATTGAATTTACGCTAATGCGTACTCTCGCCCCCAACGGAGGGGATGCGTCTGTATACGCAATTGATAAGATATCAGCCACATAGGTATTTACAACTGGTCAGAGAATACGAGTTTGTATTCGGGTCAATGGAATGAGTTGCTGGTCGTGGACGTAGTCTGGGAGTGCGCTGTTTTCAGTGCAAAGAAGCCCGAAAAAGGAAAGCCGTCGGGGAGATTATCTCACCTGGCCCACGTCTGCTACGTATACTCTAGACTTATAGTGAGGACCTCGGAATGATGCGCAACGCTAGATCGCGCACTAAGTGGGTAAATACTAAGTAAAGTATAAAGAAAGTAATAAGGTGGCAAACGTTTTCAGAGTAGTGCGTGAAGCTAGCCCTAAGCTGAGCTGGTCGGAGACAAAGCTGCCACTCCGTCTCCGACGGAGTCGCATCACAGCACCCAGGGGGTCACAATTAATAAATATGAAGGATTGTCAATACTATAATTTTTCACTATAAACTATATTTTTCTTACCTTCAATTGATCATAGCAGTCGACTTCATATATTGACTGCTGGATTCGTGAAAAGAACAGAATATCGTACACATCGCCGCAATGCCGGAGTCAAACACCTCCACCGAGTTCGAAGGCTCTCTGAGCAATGAGCCTAAGCGCCTCGAAGAAGGTGTAGCGGGCATCGAGAGCGAGAAGAGTGTGGACAGTCCTGCGCCAGCTGCTCCGCCAGCTGCTCCGGCTGGTCCTCAGCCTCTGCCTGCGTTACAGTTGTGGACAATTGTTGCTGCTGTTTCGTTGGCTGGTTTTATCTACAGTATGGACGTTGCCATTATTACGACTGTGAGTTACTTTAGCTATGCGTCGAGTATTGTGATTTGCGCGACTGACTTCCTGGGAAGGCTATCCCCGCTATTACCACTCAGTTCAAAACCATTAAAGATATCGGTTGGTACGGAAGTGCGTACCTTATCACACTGTGAGTATTGCGATCCAGACATGTTCTTTATGAATCTGTTTCAGCGGCTAATAGCATTTGCTAGGTGTTCATGCGCACCCATCATGGGCAAGATTCTGCAAAACTACTATTCCAAGATCGTCTTCTTCGTATTCGTCGTTGTCTTTGAGGTCGGCTCTCTGATCTGTGCCTTGGCTCCAACGTCAACTGCATTCATCATTGGCCGAGCCATTGCTGGTATTGGTGGTGCCGGTCTGTTCAATGGTGGTCTTGCCATTGTCGCAGCCTCTTCAACGAAAGAGCAACGCCCTAGTAAGAAAATTTGATGACAAAAGGTGTAGAGAGAGATAGTCGACTAACGTATCGCAATTGTACAGGTCTCGTTGCTCTCGTGTACGCATTTTCCCTTCTGGGATCAGTCATCGGTCCCATCATTGGAGGTGTTTTCACAGAGAAGGTTACCTGGAGATGGTGTATGTCCTTCTTACAATCCGACATTATTGAGAGCAAGAACTAAAAACAAGCAGGCTTCTACATCAACCTCCCCCTCGGCGCTGTCACCCTCGGTGCCATCATGCTCATCCGCGTCCCCGACATTCGCGACAAGACCAAGCTCGCCAAAACATTCTTGGAAGCCATGAACCGTCTTGACCCCATCGGATTCGGCCTGTTCGCTCCCACTTGCATCATGCTCTTGATGGCCCTCCAGTGGGGTGGTACCACATACGCCTGGGGCTCATCCACCATCATCGGCCTCTTCGTCGGATTTGGCGTTACGCTCATCGTCTTTTGCTTCTGGGAACGCCGACGTGGTGATTCGGCAATGATCCCGGGATCAATCATGAAGCAGCCCGTGGTTTGGTCGTCCTGTGTCATTAACATGATGCAGTTCGCCTCCCTATGGATCTTTTCCTACTACTTGCCCGTCTGGTTCCAGACTGTCAAGGGTGATTCTCCAATTGCCAGCGGTGCCTACTACATGGCCACTGCTGCGCCGATTATCGTCATTACCATGACCACTGGTTTTATTGGTAAGTATCCAACCCATGGAGAACTTTGTGCACAACTTATTTGCTAACGCGGATGCTGTTCAGCCAAAAAACCCAACACTTCTCTCTTCATGTTCGTCGGAAACTCCATCGCAGCCATCGGTGCCGGTCTCATGACTCGCTTTGTCCCCTCCTCCTCGGTCGGCGTCTGGGTGGGCTACCAGGTCCTCTCTGGTTTCGGCCGTGGTATCACGCAACAACAACCCATTCTCGCTGTTCAGCAGGGTCTTGAACCCACCAAGATCCCCATCGGTGTCGCTATGGTCCTCTTCGGACAATTTTTTGGCGGTGGTGTGTTCCTCGCCCTTGCAGACACAGATCTGTCCAGTACTCTGATCTCATACATTCCGCAATATGCCCCTGGCGCCGATGTCACTGCGATCATTGACGCGGGTGCTTCTAGTGTACGGAATGTCGTTACTGCTGAGCAGTTGCCAGGAGTTATTCTGGCCTATAACAAGGCTATTGACAACGTGTTTGTAAGTTTACCATTCCCTGCAGGTCGAAATTATAGGCTACGTACTAACACTATCGCTACAGTATTTGGGAACCGCTACATCCGCATTCGCTGCGATGATTGCTCTGTACATGACATTTGCGGGATTCCGGGCTGCGAAGCGTACTAAGCAGGCCGACAGTGTTTAAGCTCTCAGTCATACAGAGAGCTCGACAAAGCTCAAGCTATTTTCGAGTCGTTTGCAGCGGAAAACTGAAGTTCGGGAAATAGGCTTATAAGAAGCAAGCCGAACTATGAGGCTTTAGTTTGTTCGTAGTCCTTCTTTTATGTAATTTTCAATATACACCTACGGATAGAGCAAGCATAGCGAAAAACATAGATTGCAGTTTTTGACGTTTCTCCACCCCTACCTTCTAGAGATGCGCCTAAGCTCTCGCAATTCTTTTTTAAAGCTGAAACAGCTAGAAAACAAATCGAGAAAGATGTACTAGCTGCAAGAGATCGTAGAAGTAGCTAAGTGTCATCAAGCCTAAACCTTGGTACCCGCTTTCGTCAAGCCCTAACACCAGCTCCTTCTAATCAGTGCTGCACAGTCAGATATGGCCCCCAAGCCCCCTGCACAAAGTTTACGAAGCATAATCAGTTACCACAATTGGCCAATTGGCTGTTGCTCTTAAAGTATTACTTGACTGGGTATCCACCTGCCGTTACTAGCAAAGACTGAAAGACAAATGTCATACACACATTCCTTCGAAGCTGCGTAACTAGTGCACTCACTGTGCTGTGCTGTACGATATGATAAAAACACACACTAGTATTCTGTGTTTATAGCTCTTTGGTAAATATTTTGATAGCTGGTCACATAGTTGCTGTGTCAAAGCCTAGTCGAGTCATTTTTGTCGTCAACAGCCATCCGAAGCAGAATAATCTGTAAACAACGGCCACCCATTCACAATGGCGGCACTATCTGAGTTCAAACGCATCAACGAAATTGTTCTGGTCCGCTCTCCTTCTCCAGAAACTGAAGGCGACGACGGAACGCAATCTTCGCGATCCAGCAGCAAGACTCTAGCTGCCACTCCAGAGACAATCCTGCTTCTCTCGTGGGGCGATGCGGCCGCTAAACACATCGAGAAGTACACCAACATGTACACAAAACTCTACCCGAGCGCAAAGATTGTTCTCGTCCGGGGCGGCGTGGCCGATTTCCTCTATCGCTCAAACAGTGCTCAGCGCAAACTTGTTTCTCCAGCTGTCAAGATCCTAGCCGAGTCCGCTGACGAATCGACGTTACTCGTACATGTCATGTCGAATGCGGGCTCAAAGACATGGTCCACAATCAATGCGGTATATCTCGAAACCACGGGCCGCGCTCTTTCGAATGCAGTTACAATCATGGACAGTGCCCCCGGTCGCTGGCGGTTTTTCCAGACTTGGACTGCCTTGTCGCGCAGTTTGCCGCGTGCGTTTGTGCCGAGGATGGCGCTGAGTTTTGTCTTTGGAATGATATTATGCGTCATTCAAATCAAGGATTTTGTTACTCCGGGACTGGATATTTTGGATACTGTCAGGGAGCAGATGAATAGTTCCAAGGGGGCGATTCAGGGGAGTAGAAGGTGCTATATTTATTCGGATGGGGATGATATTATTGGGACCGGGGATGTAGAGCAGCATGCGAAAGAGGCACAGCAGAAGGGGTGGGCAGTGGAATTGGTCAAGTTCCAGGGAAGTACGCATGTTGGACATTACAAGCAGGACCCTGAGAGGTATCTAGATGCGATTCGGAGGACGTGGTTTGGAACCTCGAAATAGATGGGTGCATTGTACTTGTTCGCGACGGTTCAAATATATGGACTCAGGTAGTCAATATAATGACCTTGTTTCGTTATGTTATATTAACTAGAGATAGATTTCAATTGATAAGTTCAAGCGCATGTTCTCAACAATTGAAGTATCCAAAACGTAGCAGATGATCCTTAAGATACAGTCTAGCATTTAGGCTTACAATCTACTATCATTGCATAGTTTGCTACTTATACGCGGTCTAACGTCTTTAGACGGAGGTTGTAGCTGGAAAAGATATTAACTCTATATAACGCGGCAATCTTCCAGCTATGATAAAATCAAAAGACTCATCGATGCTTGACTAGAAGAGAAGGACATCATCACCAGGCTTTGCAATGGCGTTCGGTTGCTTGAAACCAAGAGATCCAAGAGACTTCTTGACGCTATCTATCATGGGCGGTGGTCCACATAAAAATATCTTTGTTGATGCCGAAGGTACAGGCAATCGGTCCTCGATCATGTCTCTGGTCACATATCCACTGCCACCCTGCCAGCCAGTGGGAGTCTGCTCTAGCACATAATAAATCTTGATGTTTTCTGGGTATTTGCGTGCGAAGTCGTCCAGCTCTCGACGAAGCAAGATGTCGCTCTCTGATCGGTTGGCGTAGATGAGGCTAACTTCAGTGATATCGCGTGGGTTCTCACAAATGGCACGAATGAGCTGGTACATGGGTGTGATACCAGTGCCACCGGCAACCATACCAATCTTTTTGCACATTCCAGGAACGTAACGAATGCCGCCCTTGGGACCACGGAACTCAACCTTGTCGCCAACCTCGAGTTTGCCAAAGTAACCATTCGTGAGGGCACCGTTGGGATATACCTTGATAACCAATTCGAGAACACCTCGGTCGGCATTGTTAGAGATCGGGGTATAAGACCGTTGAACGAGCTTCCCGTCAACAAGTCCGCGAATGGAGACGTGCTGGCCAATAGGCAAACCGACAATCATATCCTTACGCGGGAGCGCAAAGACAAAGCGATAGGAGTCAGCAGACAAAACCTCCTTCTTGACGAGAGGCAGTTTCTGGAAAGTAGTAGGATCTAACCAGCCGCGGCCATTCAGCACGTTTCGTTTCGGCAATCTGGGGATTTTCATGTGTGCCTTGTGTGTGCTGTAATACTGCAGGATGTATCCGAGGCGTTGAACAGCTGCGCCCAGCGTGAGTGAAAACGCTGTAGATGCGACGATGACACCATCAGTGAAGCCGAACTCCTTGCGCTTGACGGCAGCAATGGCCTGTCGGAGTAATTCTGTATTTGCGAAGCTCACCGACTTGGGCAGGGTAGTGAAATCGATTTGCTTCGTATACCACCAGAGGCCGAAAGCTGCGAGCGAGGAGCCGAGACCAAGAGACAATGTTGTAAGAACTCGTGAAGGACCAGCAGTCTGCTTTGGCTTCGGGGGTAATGGTGTAGCCGGAGCCGCAGCTATCAAACGTCCTGTCTCGGGCCTTTTAAGTTTCTGTGTTTCGCCTTTCCTCAGTTTTCCGACGAGGAGGCTTTTCGTGATATCCCATGCGTCGTCTGAATGTCCTGCTGCGTCGAACTCGACAGTACCATCCATTCCACCGATCTCAAGCAAGATATCGTCTCCACCGGGATGATCACGCACGTATTTTGTAACATCGTACACTGTATCACCCTGTTAGTGATCTATAAACACTTGAGCATGCTCTCTAGAATGCAATCCCACCTTCACCGTGGACTATGATCCACAAGTCATCTTCGCGATTGTGCTCAGCCACTTGCTCGATCGTGAACTCGGGGACTTCTGTTGTTGCGCTCATGATGGCGGGTATCTCAAAGCGCTGGTGCCACCTTGGAACGCTGTCTGGGAGCTGCTACAAGTTTTGGGTGTGCAACAGACTTGGATATTTTTTTAACTTGAAAAGTTGGTTGATATCTCTCAGTCAACACGGCCCTTGACCCAACTTGAACCGGCTTGTTAAACTGTTCGCATACTTACTTGAATCGCGGAGCTGAAACTTTTGGACCCCTACTTTCGGGCAGACTAGAGAAGGGCTATGGCGTCCCGTCAGCACTCGATTAGTAGTGAAGCCAAAGCTGTAGATTAAGCTTGTATCTCAGTAGATCCGATTAGTAATTAGTGGTAATTAATTCAGGTATAGATTAATAGATGTACGTGTACTACTAGCGCTACGATCCTTCGGCAGGATCCGTGATAAGCCCTAGTTTAGAGCTACCTTGGGGCCGAATCTTAGCGTGCATTAGGGCTTCTTGGGGCAATCTAGGGAGCTCGGCTGCCAATGACGGGAGTGATCAGCGTCGGCCCCCATAGACTAGGAGATATAGCAGTATCTAGCACCACTCATATAGCTGCAAATCAGACAACAAGCTCTGAAAAAACTCACACTAATGCACACTAATAAGGAACACGATCTTCTGCCCCCAGGGTGCATACGAACTGATGAAGCACGTTTTCTAGACTGATTCGCGAAGCCTGCTGATTGCAGCATAGATCTAAAACCTACTAAGCAATGCCCCATGCTGCGTTACTAGCACTATCTTTGATTTTTTACGCGACTAATCTGATCGAGTGCTCTTGCAGACTAGAGCTATAAGGTGATGGCTCAACACGTAAGTACCCACTGCTAATACAATTGAGGCAAAGCTGTTTGCATGCTCTACTAAGCTGAGTAAGCCCTAACCGTCTGATAGAAAGCTGACTCACCGCTACAAGTACCGAGATACGGAATACCAACTAACTGGTGATATTACAGCTAACCAGACTAACTATAATCCAGTGTCATAAAAAAAGTAGGTGAGTATTTTGGAGGTGTTGTATGATACCCTAAAATTGGCCGTCTTGGAAGTAAATTGATCAGACACACGGAGTAGCTAAGGGCATACTAACCACCTACTAAGCTCTTGTAACGGTGTCGCTTATCATGTATCCCGTAGCCCTAATCGAAATGTGTGATCTTCAGGTCAATATGCGATGCGTATCGGAACGATCATACAATATTATTTGTTTGCTACCCAATCAGTAGGCCACTTACTCGTATGGGCTAATCCCCGTATAGATGTATGGAGGGGCCTAAATGTAGAGAAATGGGGGACAAAACTGCTTGAAAGAGGTATGATTCTTCGGAAACTGGTTTCTGTTTTTCCGACGAGCTGCTCCCATTTTGTATTCAATCGGTTCAAATAGACTCTTCGTGGATAAAGTGCCTTGGTCTTTCGATAGCATTCCCACTTCCTTTATCCATTTTATTCAATCCGATAGATATCTTGAAAAATGGCTGCTATCATCGAGAATATCCAGACTTCTGCCTTGCCGGATCTGACCAAGACGGTGACCCAAGTCACCACAGTTCAGGTGACTCCCGAGGCATCAACACCCAAGCCCCAAACGCGCCCAACTCCCAAGCTAGAGAACCCTTACACAGATGATGTGGCTTTCGCTAGAATTATCAAGCAATACCTGCCCGCTGAGGTGAAGAGCCGCGTCGATGGCGAAATGAGTGAATTGGCTCAATTCGCCATCTCGAAAGAGGCGATGGATTGGGTTGCGGATACCGAACGCTCCCCTCCGCAGGTTCAGCATTGGGATAGCTGGGGTGAGAAGAAGGATGAGCTCGTTACAAGCCAAGGGTGGAAGAATGCGTGGCGATGGGGAAAGACCGAACGGTATACTTTTTTTCACACATACACTTCATGAATTGTGCCGAGGTAGCGAAACTGATATGGCAAAACAGATTGGCCGCCCTGCCCTCACTCACAAACGACTATGAAGGATACGCCAGAATAATTCAAGTGCTAAAGTTGCATTTGTTTTCTCCGGCTTCCGCGACATCCAACTTCCACCTGATCTTGTCTGACGGAGTCGGTACTCTCCTACTGGCCCATCTTAAGGACAATAAGCTCGACGATGCAACCCGAGCCCTGTTCCAGCACGCATATGACCGTCTCTCATCCGCTGACCCAGATAAAGGTTGGACCTCCGGACTATGGATGACTGAGCGCGCTGGTGGCAGTGACTTGACACCTACCGAGACTACAGCCACCTATTCTCCTCTCGGCCCTGGCGACGAGGCCAAGGACGCAGACGGGTTCCCTCTCGGTCCCTGGGTCCTCAATGGTCTCAAGTGGTTCTCCACTAGCACTGAAGGATCGATGGCTGTTGCCGTCGCGCGCACTGACAAAGGCCTCAGTGCCTTTTATGTCCCCATGCGCCGCGCCGTCACTGTCAACGGCGTTGCCGGTGTCGAGCTCAACGGCGTCCGTATCCGCCGTCTCAAAAACAAGATGGGTACCAAGGGTCTCCCTACCGGAGAGCTCGAGCTCAATGGCATGCGCGGATACCTGATCGGCCGAGAAGGCAAGGGCATCAATGAGATTGGTGTCGTGCTCAACATCACTCGTATTCACCTCGCCATGGTCTCCGTAGGCTACGCAGCCCGTGGTCTTTCGATCGCACGCTCCTTCGCACGAGTTCGTAAAGTTGCTCGCGGCACTCGTCTCAGCAGTGTACCTCTACACATGAAGACCCTTGCCAAGGCTCATGTTGCCTACCGCGCTCATTTAGCGCTTTGCACATTCGTTGCGGCCCTACTCAGCAAGACCGAGCAACAGACAACGCCTCTAATCGATCTCGTACCGTCAAACGCACAGGACGCCGGAGCTCTGCTGCGACTGCTCGGCTCCGTCGCCAAGGCCACCGCAACCATGGACTGTGTCGATGTTTTAAAAACCAGCATGGAGTCGCTCGGTGGTGTCGGATACCTCGAAAATGACGAGATGGGCATGAACGTCGCCCGTGTATTCCGAGACTGCACTGCCATCCTCATTGGTGAAGGCACAACAGATGTCATTGCCACTGATGTCGTCAAAGTCTTGAAGGGACCCATCGGCGCATACGTCGCTCAGGCGTACGGTCGCTGGTTCGACTCTGCATTGCCCAAGAAGGAGTCTCTTGCTCCCGAAGCGGCGATCATAACCCAGCAGTGGACAGAGTTGCAAACTGCCATAGCATCGAACTCGATTGAATTCATTACCAGAAATGGGCGAGAAATCATGACTCGGGTCGCCAAGTTGACCTCTGGCATCTTGCTTCTTGCTGACGCTGCACGCGATGATAATGCTGTTGCTATTGCAGTGGCTCGCCGCTGGATCCAACCTACCACCTTACTCAGCGGATCCAGCGTAGAAGAAGAGCTTTTGCTTGATCAGGAGATTGTGTTCGGCGATCAGCCAAAATGGTTGGGTCTTCCATGAGGTTTTCGTGAAGCATGTTTGTATTAGAGGGATTTTATTGGATTATTGGAAATAACGAATTAGTTCCTGATTTGAAATAAAAATTTATAAACTTGCGCTAGACTAGTATGCTTTGAATTACGTTCCGTGCGTCAGCTATTTCATGTTATCCAATCGTAGCACCACAAATACCGTAGAACTCTCCAATGGGCACCTGTCGGTAGCTGTTGTAGGCTCTAAACCGCAAGTATTGCTAGTCAATTTTCTTCACCGAATATATATTCTTATCTGCTCGGCGGAATAACAGATTGAAGATATCTCAGCATCATAGCTTGACCACGAGTAGATGAAAATGCGGCTTCGAGATGTTTGTTAAAACGCTTACTATATAATTTAAAGTATAGCAGATGAAATTATAAGCTTCGGCGACGAATGAGTAAGTCACCATTCCGATGGAAAACATGCATTTAAAGGAAGTCACCGCAGATCAGTCTATTTATAATGCAATCGTAAGATACAAACTATATGACTATTGTCATGATACCATCTAACTTAAGCCTCGGTTTTGGGAGGCCACTTAACCCTCTTCTCAGCGCGGACATACAGATTCGTAGGGCGGATGAGCTGGAAGTAAGGCTCGTACTCAACAGCCTCGGTACTAGCTTGGCTGAACTCGTAGCGGTATACCAACTTAGGGATAAAGATCTTGACGGCCTGCAACACATAGCTGTTACCAATGCACATACGCTGACCGGTAGCGAAGGGGATGAAAGCGCCCTTGGGGATGTTGGTCTGGTCACCGAGCCAGCGGTCAGGGTCGAAGCGAGTTGGATTGTCCCAGGCCTTGGGGTTGTTGTGAACGTGCCAAGTCTCGGAAATAACGACAGAGTCCTTGGGGAGTTTGTAGGCTCCAGGCAAGATACAGTCAACCTTGGATGTTCGTGCAGGCTGGAATGAGGGACTGTGTCGGCGAAGGGTTTCCTTGACGTAGGCATCGAGGAAGGGCATCTTGTTGATGAGATCCACCGTGCAGACGGTGTCCTCTGTGAAGCCAAAGTCGATCAACTCTTGCAAAAGGCGATCTTGCATGCCGGGGTATTCGACTAATCCGTATATGAGCCATGCCAGGATGGTGGTTGTGGTCGTGAAACCAGCAGCAATTGTAACAATCAAGGGGTCTACGAGACGATCTCTGGGCATCTTATTTCCTTTGTTATCTGTGGCACGTTGCAAGTAGTCTATTTGGTGAGAAAAATTAGAAAGGATAGACAGTTGAAAAATTTAATGGTTCTCACTTACCAACAATATTTTCAGCCTTCAAGGCAGCCTCTTGAAGCTCTAGGTCCTCAACACCCCCAGACGCCGCCGCTTCGATGGCCTGTTCGAAAAGGAAATCGAGACGCTTCTTTGAAGCACGGAGGCGAGCAGGATCACCGAAAGGAAGCTTGTTGTACCAATCACCTTTGGTTGAGATCTTCTTGTTCAACTCAAGCAAGTGCGCGATTAGACGGGGAACCTCGTGCATTGGTGTGTCAACAGCCTCGAAGTGCTTGAAATCCATACCCAAAACCAACTTTCCAATAATCGATGAGGACATCTTAAGCATATAAGGCCAAGCATTCCAAGCCTCATCGCGGTCACCAAGTTCATCAAAGACGGGAAACGATTCTTCGACAACCTTTTGCATAATAGGGGCGTAATGTCGCACAGCCTTAGGGCCAAGGGCAGGGGAAATGAACTTGTGAGACATACGCCACGCTTCAGTATTTGTGTCAGACACGAAGATACCGGCATCTGGGTTCTTGAGCGGGCGCATCGGGTGACCTTCGATGATATTTTTGGAGAAGAAATCGCTCTCAGCAAAGACGATTGAACTCAGGACCGCGTCGTTGGTATGATAGGTGACACAGCCCATATTGGTGGTCTTGAAAAGAGGACCATACTGCTGGTACAAGCGCTGATGGTTTCCGACATGGTCAGGGAAAATCTCAAAGTAGTTTCCTACGTAGGGAAGACCTTGGGGCCCAGGAACTGGGCGAACGGCTCTGCCATCGATAGTGATGGCGATAGGACCTTCATGTGCAAGAATATCTGGAACAGACTCAAGGACAGAGTCTTCATTGTTAAAGGCAATGCCTGAAAAACATGTAAGTGCACACTCTTATCGTATTAGACTTGGATAAATACTAACCCTTGGGATGGACAACCGCGAAATGAGAGGCAATCAGATACTGTAAACTTTCATGATCGGTTTTGTCTGGGACCTCAATGACACGAGCAGTAGATGGGTCCTCGCCCAGGAGGTAAAATGAAACAGACGACATGCTGCTTCTCTATGACCGAGGTCTAGCACTACACAAGGTACTAGATGGGGTTGGCAAGTGTTTGGTAGGAATGCAAGAAAATCACTACTTCCGCCCACCGTCTTGAAGACTTAGACCATTTATAAGGGTAAACCTTGCCTGGCGTTCTCCGTTATCAATAGAATAGGCTTGGTCAATTCAGAAACGACAATATTATGCCGAGGCCTAGTCAGCACAACAAGAAGTTGCTGAAAATGCTTCCAAAACTACCCATTTGGGTATACCGCAGTGTGTAATCTATACATGTAGGGTTGTACTGTACCAATAATACGGCCCCGAGAGATAGAAAATAGCCCCTACAGCCTGGTTGATGAAGTGTTCAGGCCTAGAGGGAGAAATGGCCCCCCGGTGGAAACCCTAATGAGAGACTTATGAAAAGTTTACTGCTTGTTGCTATGGGCACAAATATAAAATGAGGAACTTTTATTTTATTTCCACTATCAAAATCGAAATTATTACGGTTTCTAGACCATGTACCAACAGATCGACAGAATATTTGGCTGACGATTAATATGGTTATATAGGGTAAAATACTCGTTTGTGATATAGAAATTTTGGGTGCCAAATTGTATCCGGTACAGAACAAGCGTAATTTTATTGTTAGAGTACGAGTAATAGCAACAGTACCTGTACAGCTGTGCTGTCCATTAGTAGTTGCTTAGTAGGTGATGTCAGCCGTCAGCCGTTGATTAGTAGAGCATGCAGATCAGTAAGATGTTCTGCTAGGTCAATTGAGCTTAAACCAGTTGCTTTAGCGCTTAGTCTAAGGCGACAGGCATCGGCTGCCGGCTGATCGAAAGATCAATTAGCATAGCTACTGTTCTTCTAAGATTCGGCGGTTTATGTCTTGAGTCGTTTGAGGTATCGAAAATTACTACCGGGCAGGGATTTGTGTTTAGCTTAAGCTTATTAACAAGGTTACGACTGTGTATTTGTTTCGCCCCAGGCTCAGTTGATCGCTTACATGTTGATACATCAGGTGTAAATCGTACAGTGTAGTATTTGGGAGATTCCAGTTATATTATATTCTAGTTCAGTACTTGAACAAAACTGTAGCTCTACTCTCAGCATTCATTTTCAGCATCTGCTAACAAAAATTTGAATTCTACTCTATACTTGTAAATTGAAGATGCTGGACCGCGTTGATGTTTTGGTCTGTGGAGGAGGCCCAACTGGTCTTCTCACAGGTCTAGGTCTTGCGCGCCAGGGAATTTCAGCAGTTGTACTAGGTAAGTTATGGAAATACTTGTTGAATGATGTGAACCCTAACCCTCCATAGAAAAATGTAAGAAATCTGAGCAGGCCAAATTTGGCCGAGCTAGTTTGTTATACCCACGAACATTAGAGCTGCTCGACCAAGTGGATGTATTCGAACAAATGGCCGAGATTGCTCATATTTCTCGTGGCTACGTCAACTACAACGGCGGAAAGAGAGTGATCTCAGGTACCTATCACTCAATGTTCAATCAATTGCAGGGTACCTACTTTGATTACGTGATCAACATCAGACAAAAGTACTCTGAGCAGATCTTTCGAAAGGCATTTGAGTCATATGGAGGTACCTTTTATGAGGAATATGAGCTGGTCTCGATTGTGCAGGATGATGATGCTGCCGATGATTATGCGTTGACTGTACGAGTGAAGAGCAATGCTACTGGAGAAGAGCATGAAATTAAATGGTAACTTTCGATGCTTCCCTGAATGATTGTCAAGCTAATTATATACACAGCAAATACCTTGTCGGTGCCGATGGAAAGAATTCCGCTGTTCGTCAGCTCTCCGAAATTCCTTTTAATGGTGACAATACCGGAATAAAATGGTTCCGAATGGATGCAGTCGTGAAGACTGATATGCCGGATGCCCGTGTTGGCATGGCTTCCATTGAGTCTCCTGTCTACGGTCACGTCTTGTGGATGTGTCAGGACCACGGCCGAACTCGAATCGGCTTTTCGTTGCCACCAGCGCTTGCCGATCGGTTTGGCAGTGACATTACCGAAGCCGAAGTACGACAAGCCGCCAAAGAGGCTGTCGCCCCATTCAGTCTAGAGTTTGAGACAGTTGACTGGTGGACGTTGTATAGGTAAACTCACGACATTAACTTTGTTGGCAGTGGATTGGTGGCTAATTGTTTGAACAGTGTCGGACAAAGAGTAGCCGGAACCTTCAGAAAGCAGAGAGTATTCCTCGCCGGAGATGCATGCCACTCTCATTCTTCTGGCGCTGGCCAAGGTATGAACGCAGGCGCTCAGGACGCCTTGAATTTGTCCTGGAAATTGGGTGGATACCTCAAAGGGTGGTATGATGAGTCGGTCTTGGATACATATGAGCAAGAGAGAAAACCAGAGGCTCAGCGCATCATTGACCAGGACAAGACTCTCTCCGCACTTATCACAGGAAAGATTCCTGAGGGAGTGGGCAAACCCGGCGCCAATTCTTTTGAAATTCTCGGAGAATTCATCGCTTCCACAATGCGGTATACTCTCGGTCTCGATGTTCACTATGAGCAAAATATTCTCAACAAAAAAGCAAATATTGGTCTCATCGCAGCAGGCTGGCCGGGCCCTGACGTACTCCTGCGACGCCCAGGATCCAGAATCCCTCTTCGTCTACACCAAGTTACCAAGAACGTTGGAAGGTTCCATGTCTTGGTTTTCACTGGTAATCCTGCATTAACCGGCAAGAGCTTGCAGAGTCTGCGATCCTACTTCGACAGCGAGGACTCCTTCACTCGTAAAGTTCCTGACTTTATCAACTACCTCACCATTATCCCAGGAGACTCCCCACAGGCAGATCACTACCTCGGAGTTGGTCGTTGGGGTAAAGCTTTCTACGACGCCGACATGTCCGCTGCCTGCACTTACGGCTTCTCGGCAGCTTTAGGTGGTGTCGTTGTTCTAAGACCGGATGGCATCCTTGGATACTCTGGCGAGCTTAGTGAAGGCAAAGAACTAGGAGAGTATTTCCTCCAATTTGTCAAAGCTAATGTGGACGGTCCTGTGGCTGTGGAGGCCACACCTGAGGCTGCTGAGAATGATACAAAGCAGACCGGAGAAATTGAATTCAACGCAGATACTATAGTATCTAAGCCAGTTGACAGCGAAGTTCCCTCCGTCACAGAGACTGCGGTACCTAAACCAGTTGTGAACGAAATCTCATCCACTACGGAAATTACAGAATCCAAATCAGTTGTGAATGGAGCTCACTCTGACATTCAGACTGAAATTCCCATAAGGGCAGGCCCCGAAACTGTTACGGCATGAAGCTTACGGAAGACAATTCGTAAATTCATCAGCAGAATTGTCTCATCTACGGGAGTCCGACTGTGACTCTACTCAGGCTGATTTCTATAATGTTTCCACTTATGCGGCGTGTTACCGCTCTTATTTCATACTTAGGTTTTAGTTAGCAAACATGATAGATTCCACAGAATTACCTTTTTCTTGTTGACAATATTCTCATGGATATAGACGGATTCTTCTCTTTGCGATCTTATTGATCCTTCTTGCGCTTGGCTCGTACGCGTATGTTCGGAAGCAAAGCGTGCCAAGGGGACAAGGGGTCCATCTCATATTCTATTCGATATCCCCCTAAAGTCAAGCGTCTGGAAGGATTTCAAGTGGATATGATGACGATCACTTATGATCTCAAGCATTTGATACTATTGAAACTGCCAAGAAGACATAAATGAGTCGAAATGCGGAGCTTTTGCGAGGGTCAAGCAATCAGAGAAGGATCCGAAATTCGAGAATGTCAAAGATTCGGCCCCTGCGCTGTCTCTTCGCTTACATTAGTATTTGATACGCTACAAAGCTCCGCTGTGCATACGAGCGACTACGTAGATCGATAAAGCCACCTTAATGCGGCCGCTACACGTGCAAAAGCAGTTCGCTGCTTAGCAGTCTTATCTAGATATAAGATCGGCCACGGAGAGGTCAAAGAAATGCACTGGGGCCATCCCCTGCGCTCAGGACGTATTCGGTTCAGGACTTAGCGGCAAAGGTTATTTAACACTACGTACTACGTAAGCATGCTCGGGCTTTAAATACGAGGAGCTACCTATTACATTGATTAGAATGACGCTTAGGCGCAGTACAAGTGGATACGAAATTGGCCAAGACATAAGATGGCCTATGCTTCGAGGAATTGGCCAATAGGTCACGATATGGAGCGGTTCTACTCGTTGTAGTACGATGAATACGTAGTATACGGAGTACATGGCTGAGCGCTTGAGTGAGATAAGAAAGTGCTATTCACGGATCTGGCCGTGGGGGCGGATGATACACCGTTTTCTATACTCAGTTACCCGTCTTGAAATAAACTTTCGACTAACCTCAGCTGCCTCAAACAGCTTAGCTGCAGAGACAAGGGCCTCGGGCCTTAAAACAACCTCGCTGCTAGCAGCCACACTATGATCTATCAGCCCGGTAAGCCCTAAAAGGCTTCATTTGGCTTAGTGTCTTCACTCAGTTATACACCGTTTACTGGTCAGTATATAGCTACGTATTCTAATGGGGGCGGACAAGCCTCGGAGTCTAAATACGGAGACTAGACCCGAAACCTATCCTTACTCATGAGAGGCACAATCCCATCTCAAAAGCCCTCAAAATCCCTCAAAAGCTTAATTTGGCTGGTCTTTCCCATCGTCTTATGATCTGTACAAACGTACAACGATATACATACATAATACGTATACCAATGATATGTAGCTAGTACTAGCTGCTTCCTCCAATCTACCACTGGGGGCGGATCTGACCTAAGCAACTAAGCAGTAGAGACTAGCCCTTCAAAATAATCTTACTAGAAGCGCGCTATATGCACAAGAGCCCTATAAAGCTTATTTTAGCTAGCCTTCCTCGTTTATGATTCTATACACGTATGCAGCATCCATAACTCTATAGTGGGGGCGGTCACTATTATACAGTTCTGGATAAAGTGCGAAATGAAGCCGTTGACTACGTAACATTTGCTATCAGCTTAATTATAACAGACATGTATTTCCTCTACAAGTGAACACCATAGACTGGATCCTCTAACATTACTAGAAGCACGCTTTCAGCTCTGTGGACCCTCAAAAGCTTGATAAAGCTTATCTTCTCAGTATAATAGAAATTGTGGATCGCGCACTACTCTATTTCGCATTCATGACTTCGTAGTAAATGGATTAGAGATGATTGTTGTTTCATTTCCTTCCTGGAGCCTGTCAGCTACCGGCAGCATCTGAAGAGATGCCTGCTGAAGTAGCCCATTGCGCCCTGAGACATGACTATGTAAGAAGGATGCGTAGTAGTCCTGCGGCTATCCCAATGTAGTTAATATAGCTAGCAGACTAGTGCATGTGGCCACGTCGTGTATAGTAGAAATTCGTGTTACTTTATAGTAGAATATGGCGTGCTTGATAAGACATAGGACCAAGATACAGTACCTGTAGCCCTCGACACAGATCTCGGTTATTTTATGTACTACAATTTCGTTAAAATCTGCGAGCTTTTCTTCGGCATAGGACACAGTTAGCTGCGTATACTAGCCTCAGTCGTGGAAACTAGAGCGAGTGATGTCTCAACTAGGCCTTAATACGACAAGGAACAGCTTGTTAACTTATGTAATACATAGTTCATGTGTCAAGTCTGCATGGCACCACTGAAACATACCAGTTCTAAGGTATAGCAGGCTATATTATATATAATATCATTCCTTCTCTTAGATTCATGATCAAAGGCTGAACCGATCCACGTCGTGACGGCCAAGTCATACATGTCTGGTCGACAGGGCGCAAGGGACTTCCTTATCGAGCTCGCAAAGAATATACCGTTGAGACAATTAGTTGCGGGTTTGGCCACACATGTACGTAAGTGGTGTCATCGTTGTGTTGTTTTCTCTTTCCTCGTATCGCTCAGTTGCTATCTTGCTCACATCTGGGTAATTGCTTGCGAGCCATGAAGATATCATCACTGTTGGCCGCTAGAGACATTTAGGTGTTTGCTATTCCCTATAGTGGCTCTGATTTCGATCCACTAAACTCGCTTGAATTACTTCAAACAAGTAGCTCAAAGCAAGCCATGCATCATAGATGCTCCATTTGGCCCCTGGTATGCATTTCGTCTACAACTGCACACGATGTCTACTTCATTAATCACCGTTCGTCCCACGTACCGAGATTAGATCCCAGCTTACTGTTGGTCGAAAGATGCCTCGTGTTTCAAGGATAAATGAATGTAACGCAACATACTTAAGCCTCAAGCCCAGTTCTTCTATCTCATCCATGCCTTAGTCTGCGTTAGTCGTGATGATCGTAGAAGGAAAGTGCTCTTGGAAAGACAGGCGTAGTTGGATTAAAGCATTCGTACGCAGCCATCCTATCGCTTTATACGAGCCGGATTAGATCCTTCAGGCCAATCATCCCCATGGCCTTTCAATCATTTCTCATACGTGGCGGATATGAGTCATGGGGGCTATATCAGTCCGACTCCGACTCCGTTCAACAACAACAATTCGACCTTCCTCTACCTTCCGTGCATCATTATCATTTTCTTTTTCAAGTTTAGATCTAAAGGAAGACTTTAACATACAAATGCAACCAGCATCTCGTTCCTGCCAGTTGTTACCGCTACTCCTGACTTGGGGCTGATTCAGCGTGCTATCCAATCCAATTCCACACCTAAACCCCAGCAACCTCATCCAATTAGCCAGATCTTTTAACGGCAGACTCCGGTCAGGATAAGTCAATAATCCACGTATTAAGTTCTGCTGGGCACAATTTCTGCTTATTAAGAACGAGCTTAATATATCTCGAAGATCCTGCACACCCATGACTCGCTTTAACTACTACCTAACACCATCCAGACATCTTTCTACACATTAATGTAAGAAGAATCTTTTTGAGTAGTACTCTGACAGAGCCGGGCGATTTAAAAAAAGCAGATTCTCGGAAAAAATCGTCCACATGTAGATAGGTATCACTTTTTGCCCCGGAGTCCGCAAAATTATATCAAAGTCCAGCAGCGGATACGCCTGGTGGAGCACGCGACTTTGATGCCCATGCCAATCTTCAGCTTCAGCTGAATGAAACGTTCTAGTCTTTCCCCACTGATTCAACACTTTCGTCACGATCGCGACGACAGTTCTGAAAATAGAGTCAATGGCAGGAAACCCGTGGGTCACAAGTCGACTCTTATACGAAGGTACATCTTGCAGTAATCAACGCTCAGCTAGAAGCTCGGGGAAATCCAGAATGAAGCTCTCCACAATTGTACATCGCTGAAATTCTAAATGTTAATTGTGGATAGTATTATCCTCTGTGTACAGACTGTAAACGGTAGCATACCTAAATAAAGGATACTCAATTCTAGTTATTGAAGCTTAGGTCATACGTATGCGTAAGGAGTGATTTGGTGCGCCAATGAAGTCTATAATTCTATAAATCTATTGTTTCTATTCTTGTTTATTGTTGAATAAAGCTGATATCAGCATCGCTGATTTGTTGGAGCTTTCAATCTCAGCCCCCGCCTCGACCAGTACACGTACACATTCCTCGTGTCCGCCAGCCGCTGCTCGATGCAGTGCCGTGTAGCCTTCATCATCGACCCAGTCGATGAATGCTTTTGTATCTCCAGTATCACTGTGATTTAGGGCATGTTCTATCACGCCCTCGTGACCCCTTTCCGCGGCAATATGTAGCACGGTCTGTCCAACTTCATTGCGAGCCGTTAAGTTTGCCCCTTTTAATACCAAAAATCGAACAATGTGTAGATGGCCATTGGCAGCGGCGTGGTGTAAGGGTGTGCCGCTGGCCGGCGCTGCCGGATATTGCGGTAGAGGAATGTTTTTTGTCCCGTTACTCGTTGGTGCCAGACCGATGTTAAAGGTAGATTGTGTTGAGGGATCAGGCTTGGTAGGTAGATGCCGATTTTGAAATTGTGGCTGCATCCCCGCAAGAGGCGCTGTTTGATTAAATGTTTGACGGTCAAACGCCAGAGTTGCATGAGGTTCTTGAGGTGGAGAGGGATTGGCGAAATAGTTGTATTGTGGAGGTTGCGCTTGAGGAGATGGTAGTTTGCTGGCGTGAGGGGTATTTAGACCAAATATAAATTGAGTGGGCTCCATTTGTGAAGTCATATCCATCTGAATCTCTGTGTGACCTGTCACCGAAATCTCATTTTGATTCGAGAGCCAGGCGCAATTGTTATCCGGCCTGGATGTTGGCGGCTGTGTTACTGGGTAGGTCATAGTGTTGTGTTGCTGGAGGACTTCATCCTCACTATTCTCTTCACGGGGAAGATTGCCCGCACTGAGAAGCTCAAGTTGGCGTAGGCGTTGTTTGATGTTATTTCCTATGTGCAGAATCAGGGTTACAAAAGGAGGACAGCAACATACAAAGGCAATGCGACATACTGTAATTTCTTTGAGCCAGTCTGTTCTGTATCCTTCTCCTCTCCCCAGCATCTGTGGTCTTTGACCAGTTCTCGTCTAGTTTAGCAGCAGTCGGCATGGTTGCTCTTCCTTACTCGAGAGGTAGTAGTTGCATCCGAAAATCTTCAAGACTTCAAAGATGGAGCACAACGGGGAGTTTAAAGATTACTGATGCGTGGCAAACTCTTGAAGAGCATCCTTTACCGCTAGAATAGCCGCTAGACAACGTGTGGACTTCGTGGCGTAGGAGCCATCTTCGTGGCTTCGCTCTAAGGGCCTTAACCGTAGGGATGCTCCGCTAGAGAATGTCAAACTTAGACCCAAGGACTATCGACAGAAACGGAAATCGTCAGGGCTAGTCATATCATCATACCTAAGGATTTCTTCACAAAATTGCGACAGAAAGTCAAACATATTGAGAGTTTACAGGGCGCTAAGGCCTCAAGCCACACCCAACTTCATTTACGTTGCTCATATAGTTATGCTATCAAGGCTTAGTAAGTAATTCAGAGCTAGTTGTATGTATCGAGATGTACGGACTAGTAATGAAGTAGCTACTCGCTAAGTAGCGCCAGGCGCTAGATACTAGATACGAAATCCACCAGAATTAAGCTTACTGGGGGCCATGTATGCCGCCCATGCACATGCGGCCGCAGGCGTAGCTAAGCCTATGATACTGGTATAAAGCCTATCACACTAGTATTAGTACGGAGGCTTTCCGGCTGATCGCCGGGACCGAACGTTGATAAGATCGTTGCCTATTTCGGACAGTCTTTCTAGCCCTGATTTAGAATACGAGGATCATGCTATGGGTTACTTTTTTGGTTGGCTGGTATCTTGATACGCAAAAAATCCATGCAGTCTACGCATATGACAGATTTAAACTCCCGGAGTGCATATGCACAGAGACTGTGTGGCCGCTACAAGTGGATTCTGCGTATTCCAAGTTAGGTATGTACTCAAGAAGATCCTATTGCGCTCTCGAGTACCAGGACATGATAATGATTATAATTTCATGTATAGCAAGCTCTCAGAATTAATTCGGAAGATGTTATCTCCCCAATTGCAAGGATACGATAATGCAAGGGCGCAATGCTACGTACAATATCACGTAAAACTAACCCATGGGATAGCTTTGAGATTACTTATTCCTTCCCCCATTTCCGTCCAGCTTCGGTCAGCTTATGCTGCTGCTTTCCATTGTTATTGGCTGTTTCTTGCACAGGTAGCATCACTAGCAGCCATCCTCTCGGGCCATACACATGGCCGAATGAGTGAGTTCGGAGAATTGGGTGCGAACTATAGCACATGCACGTGGATTAAGCGTCGCTCATCACATAGAGGCCTCCAAATATTCTGTATTCATGCTTTCATGGCAAAATTGGTCAATATTTGAAGCATTACCGGTAAAATCCTCTTCCAGATAGAAAGAATAAAGTATTGAAAATTGCTTAATAAATTGATTCACTCTATACATGCAATGCTATAAATGTGCTACAGAACTAAGTCTATTTCCCTCCAGTCCTTCAACAGCTTCTCGATTGCCACAGACCCCGTAAGATTGTAGACATATTCAAAATACTTCCGGTCATTCTTAAATGGCTTACCCGTCAGGTTGGGTATCCATTTATTAACCAGTTTTTTCACATCAATATTTGACGGATCAATCTTTGATGCGAGGAATTTCCTAAATGTATCAACACCTGGCCGCAGGTAGGTCGAATGGAATGGCACATCAATCCCTTCCAAGGGTGTGTATCCCGTTCCTCGTTTCAATTCGATGACTGTTCCCCGGGGTTGGGCCTCCTGTATGATAGAACGAAGAGTTGACATGAATTTCATCTCATCATCTGCACCACTTCTAGGTTGGTTGATCCACTCAACCTTCAGTCCTTTCGTGATGCGGTCAAGGATCTTTCGTAGACTATCAAGTGCAATAAGCTCTCCTGCACAGACATACTGTCTGTTTGAGATATTGAAGTTCACAATCTCCAGAAGCCACCCAGTCTCTTGTGCGATGGTCTTTGTAATAAAGCGTAGCATGTTCTCGTTGAAAGTCCTCGACACACGACTCGGGTTGACAGCACACAAGGAGTAGTCTGAAGCTCCATTCTCGTCACGTTTGACGGTAACTTGCATGGCCATACCACGGTAGAAGCAAACTGCTACTAATTGCTCGATCGACATAAATTGTGTGAATGCTGCCAGGGCTGGGTATTCTCCAAGGGAGTGACCCGCAAAGTTGCAGGTCTCCGGAATAAGACCTCGTGATTCCATATCCTTGTATCGTGCAAGTTCCACTAGTGTGATAGCTGCTTGAGTGAACTGAGTTGCAAAAAGAACACCCTTTGGCGAGCGGAAAGTATAGGACTCTGTGTCCTCATCAATATCCTTGAAGACTTTCTCCAAGACTGGCTGGCCATTATCACCAGTAGTTTGCAGAGTCAATGCAAGGTAGTTCTGTCGAATGCGTCTCCCGTTTACCCCTCCAAAATGGATGGTCAATTCCTTGGGATTCTCTCTGACAATGTTTGTGATCTCGAACCCTAAGAAAGAGTTAGTAACTGTATATCATCTGTAGAAAAACGGAGAGCATACCATAAGTCTTTAAGTAAAATTTGTCGGCAATATCCCACACAGCCCGAGCAACTGGACTACTTGCATAAAGGTCCATGCCCATGTTCTGTTCCTGTGAACCCTGACCGGTAAACAAGTATGCAGATTTCTGCTGTTCCACCTCAGCTTCACCCTTCAGCACCATCTCTCCACTCTCTGCTTTCTTTGCAGTGATCTTGATAACTTTGCAGCCCTTGTTCATAGCCGTATGCCAAAACTCGACTTCGACCTGATCCTCAGGAAGAACCATGCCGACAAAAGAAGCTTCAAAGCTGCGCACTGCGCCTATGCGGCCCTTTGCAGTCCAAGTTTCAAGTAGTGATCCAATGGCAGAGCTTGTATGCATACCATGTACGATCGGACCCGGCAAACCAGCCAACATGGCAAAGGTGTTTGACACATGGATAGGATTGAAGTCTCCAGAGACCTTTGCATAAGCGGCGCTAGACATCGGTCGCTTGAGTTCAATTGGGCTGGCACCATGAATTGGTATGGCGTTTTGAAGTGAAACGGGACCCTCGACTTCGTGTCCATGAGTATTGAGATAGCGCAAAATTGGATTTGCTGAAGATGCAGTAGTATAGCAAATTGAAGCAACTGGGCTTTCACCATCTGTACTATGCCTTTCAAAAATAACACCAGAAGTCTCGGTAGTCGTCACTTGCGTCCTGGTTTCGAGTCGGAAGACCAAGGTCTTACCCAAGAGTTCAGAGTCAAGCTTGGTGAATTGGAACCAAGGTTTGGATCTAAGGATTGCAACTTCCTTTCGCGAACTCAGTTGAATTTCCATCGGAGCTTCAAGTTTGCGTTCAAAAGTGGTTTCGAAGTCGGTGTACTTTCCGCGGTACAAGAACGACGAAACAACTTCCATCACAGGTCGGCCGTCCTTGGAAATGACTGCAAGTACCTCAACCGCTTTACCAGCATCCTGAATTCGGACTGCTGTGATGCGAGAAGAAGTTGAGACTGTGTCACCGGCTCTCAAAGTAGCAGCTCCATCCACGCGCTTGAACTTGTTGGAGAGGTGCACAAGCTTGAGAATGTTACCACCAATTTGTCTCAGGAAAATTGGTTTTAGAAGAGCTTTCCAAGCTATGACAATTCCAAAATCCAATGGTGCAGGCAGTTCCTGGTTGGTGTGGCCAAGATATGTCTCAGAACTGCTGCCGGTGGCTTGGAGAAAAGAGCTAATCGCCTCACGAGTAATGGTGATGGTTTCTCCTGAGAAGTCTTGTGTGGGTTGTGCATCAAAGTCGAGTTGTTGACTGCCAAACCAAAGACTGCGGTAGAATTCAGAAACCTCATCAATCAAGCCATCTGAAATCTCGCGAATGGGCGCGTATACCGCATCAGGGTGGTATGAATATGTCAGGCGCAAGTTTGGCGATACATGAGTCGTTGTTGGACTCAATATGCAATCAACAACTATGTTCTGGTTTCCCTGCGACCTGATCTTCACTACGGCGCCGGTCGCCTCCAATTCTGATGCAGCCTGAATGGTGATGGTCATTCTCGAAGGCTCTCCTGGGTTTTCAACCGTGACACGAAGGTTGCTATGAGGTGTACAGACTTTGCGAATAGGGTTTGGCAACCGTTTTGTGCCGGAAATGACAGTCTCTGAACTGAGGAGCGCATAACGCCATGTGTATTGATCACCCGCGATCAAGCTGAACCACGAAATTGGTGAAGGTATATCATCACCTGACGAAGATATTTCGTAGACGACTGACTCCGGAGACTCAGTAATAGAGACAATACCTTCAAATTCAGACCAAGCAGCTGCAGGGGGTATGTCCAATAGAGACTTCTCAATTGGAACATTTCTGGTCTCTCCATTATAAGCATCTTTGAGCAGTGAAGCAATGAGACCGTTCTTAATGCCGTCAAGGATATCCTGGACAGGCTCGTCGTACTTGGTTGAATGTTGAGCTGCTACCGGTCCGTGCAAAATCTGTGTACGATCTGCATCATTGCCAACGACAGCCCACAGATTCTCCGACTGCCACAGCGAGTCCTTCTTAAAGTAGAATGACAAGTGCTCATCGAGGATCGGAACGAAAGGAACTGGCTTCTTGCCTGGGCGGAGACAAAGCGACAAGAAGAATTGAACATCCAAAGGAGTAATAATCTGGTCTTCTATATCGGGGTAAGTCTTTGTAAGGGTGTCCAGCACCGCTTGAGGGGAGTCGAGTTCGGCATAGTCTGAAAGAATGAATCCACTGCTAGTCTTGGATGCAAATCTTTCCTCAACTCGACGAATAAAGTCACCTGTCATGGTCTGCAAAGACTTATCGATCCATACGCCTCTCGCACTGATGAACATCAGCTCCACCATTCGGACAAGTACTTCGTGATAAGTCATCTCCTTTAGTTGCACGGCCTCGCCAGCCACATTCTTGCCGAACCAAGGTTTTTGGAAGTCGTCGTTGAGCTTTTTGATGATGTAGCTACTCTTCTTTTGTAGCTCGGCAATCATCTGGTCCTTGCCCATCTTGAAGAAGGTGTCCATTTCTGCCCAGAACTTCATACCGCGAGTTGCAAGAACGTGGATTGGCTCTCCCATCTCTGAGATGACAGTGATCACGCCTCCTGCAGCTCCTTTCATTGTCTTTTCCCATTGACTATCAGTAAGACCGTCAGTCTCGACGATCTTCTGTTTGGCGCCAACGCTCGTGGCGGCCTCCTTTGCAGTCATCATGCGGCTACCTAGTAAGATACCATCGAAGGGCATTGGAGGATAGCCAAAGGCTTTGGACCACGCCCCAGTAAAGTATGGATAAGCATCGACAGCTGAGCCAAAGCCACTACCAGCGACGAGAACAATATTTTCGCAGTCACGAATCTGACCATAGACTTCTAAAATTGGTGAGTGGAAATCTTCAAAAGAATGGTGACCTCCGGCTCGGCCACCAGTCCACTGTACAATAATAGGAAAGCTTGGGTTTGCTTTCGCAATGCTGATGACTTGCTTGATTGTTTTGACTGAGCTGGGCTTGAATGCGATATGTCTCAATCCAAGATCGCTGATATACTTCTGAGCGATTTCGACTGATGGCACCCCAGCTCCAATCGTCAGACCATCAATGGGCGTTCCTTCGGTATGAAGTTTCTCCAAGAATGGTATTTGCCATGCAACTGCACGAGGATCAACGTAGATAATGTTAACCGTAACCCCACGTCCAGGTGAAATTGAAGCCTGGATGTTGTTGATTGCGACTGTCATATCGGCTTCGTTACGATAACCTCCACCAGCTAACTCAATGTGATATCCAGCATTGAGGGTGGCTGCAACGAATCTCCAGGAAACAGTAGTTGGCGTCATACCAGCAACCATAATGGGTGGCATGTGTAAGAGCTTGCTCATTCTGGTCTTAATGTGAACTTGACCGTCGGCCGTCCGAATCAGTCTCGGTGAAAATCGACTTGCCCAATCCTTGGGATTCACAAGGGTATGTTTGTTTCTGCTGAAGATTTCGGACTTGTAACCAATATCCGAGGATTTTCCAGTCAAAGCACCTGCCATGATAACACGAACACCAGTGCCTTGCTTGTTGTTGCTGGTAACGACGCCAATGCCGGAACTGCCTCCAGGGCCGAAGTCAATGATATGAGTAGCTGATGGCAAAGTCGAACACTTAAGCCAGCGAACAGGGGCGACTGTAATCTGGAATACTATCTTATCAAGCAGATTCTCCCCACCCAAAGTGCTGAGGTCCTCGCCGGTGTTTGTGTCATATACCGGAATCTGCAGACTGTTACTGGGTATGAATATATGACTGAGACGTCTTCTTAAGATGGGAATCGCGGGCAAAAGATAGTTAGTATGAAAAGGCACGCTGATAGGGAGGAAAATGTTTGTAAGAGTCGTTTTTCGCTCCTTGAATGGTATCCGGTTCTGGTCAACTTCTGCGGATACTTTGAATCGTCTTAATCGTGCGTTGAGTCCACATAATGATGTGGCAGGTCCAGCAACAACAAAATTACGTGGACCGTTTGCTAGAGCAATGGCAATTTTCCTATCTTCTGGGAGATATTTGTTCGACACATCTACATGCTCTTGGACTTGAGCTTCAGAGATGCCCCGGATGCTGAGCATGGAGGATGGGACGCCTTCATCATTGGCGACAGAATCAGAGACAATATTTGGGTCCGGTGATGTCTCGGGATAGACCTGCTGGCTAACAACACCAATGGAAAACAGGATCTCGACTGCTGAACGACTCAAGTCAATGAATGACGGCCACGAGGTAGCGCCAGCAATAACTGTAGCGACTATCAACCCCTGAGAGTGGCCAGCGATGCCGCTAAGTGTCTGAAGGAAATTTGAGGGGCTTTGACCTAAAATCTTCACGCTAGCCATATATTGTGCGAGTTGGAGGACACCAATGATAGGAAAGCTGACTCGAGATGAAGCGAGGTAGCTTACATCTGGTGTTTTTTCAGGATGTCGCAGCCATTTGAGAATATCCAGACCGTCTGGATAATATTGGGAGACATCCGACTGGGATGCGAGAGATTTCAAGAAGTCTCCCATAGTCTCGATATAGTCGACTAAGAAATTGTGATAGGTGGTATAGATTTCACGCAGCTCATCTAAGTATGCGGTGGTGATTCCCTGACCACCGAGGACGGCATACAATTTGGAGTCCCCAGCAGAAACAGAATTTTGCAGAGCGGACTGACGCTGGGGGATAGGGCGACCCGCGGCATGGCAGGCAGCGTAGTATGATCGAATGGTTTTAGCAGGTCGCTCGGGGTCATCGGATGATCTTGCAGCAATAGTGTGGATGTCATCTGCAAGAACATTTCGCTCTAGATGGTCGAGAAGGGCTCTAAGAAGTCTCTGCCTAGACAATCTATCGGCACCGGGCCAATTAAGCAGAAGCTTTGATTTGAAGTCCAAAAAGTCTGTAATAAGCTCTACCAATGACTCTTGAGGTAAGAGTTCATCACTGGCTGCGGTCGGCATGCCAATATGTTGAAAAAATCGATCCCTCATCACAGATGCTAGGTTATAGAGATCTGAGGGAATTATGTTTGAATCCTCTAAAGGGAGAACCAAGCTAGGAATGGGGTTCTCATCATCGTCGTGGGATGATACTGAAGGGGAGAGATCCGGAGGTGAATCCGTCAAAGACAGATCTGAAGGGGGTGTGAGGATATCATAGCCGGATCCGAGAGCTGCCAGGGTCTCTGGGGTTGGAGAGGCGATCTGGCGGTGCATGATGTGTTGCTTGTGGTTCTTGCTAAACAAGACCTCGAGATCAGAACGGCGCGGAGGGGGTAAAGTGCGGTTTGACACCATATGTACAATTTTATGTGTGGGTACATACGTGTGCGGACAAGACTGAATCATAGAAAGAGTGAATTATGTTTCCACAGTTTTCAAGTATGGCACAGGGTTTTTGATGCTGTACAACTACATGGCCAAATCCAGATAGCCCTTATCTCTGTGCCCTAAGTTGCTTTACATTGATACTGTACGGCTGGCGATGTGTGTCGTGCACGGGTCCTACTAAGCTTACATGGGGTCCAAGGGCAAAAACACGTTGATTCCGATGTTCGCAGTTAAGTGTAATCTGGCTGACTAGGTTACCATTTCAAAGTCACTCGTCGCAGCTTCGACGCCGGAGGCACGTTTCTGATAAGGGATTAATACGGCTTTCCCTAATTGAGGGCTTATTCAGCGCATAATGCACGGTGTACATTGGCCCCCAGTAAGCGTATCTGGTGAGCCGCCTGCTTAAAGGCTGTGCCTCCGTAGTTTCTTAGTAAGTTAGGGCTAGCTGACTGTACGCCGTAAACAAGCTTCCGCTGACCCAGAACATACTAACATGGTTATTTCAGAAGCTCGTCGTTGAATTAACCGTGTCGTAAGCTTAGGCCCCCATTCTCGTGTGTAACTTTCCAGCTGTTGATTTACGAAATTGATGTGATAGTCGGTAATCTTTACAGTACTGATTGCTGAGGAATATCGTAATAAATCAAGTCTTATCTGAGAATATCTTGCGATCTTGCCGTTGTGCTGCCCTACAAGGAATAATATTGTCGAGTAGTGGCATTTGCTATCTCTTTTTGTAAACCACTACCTGAGATACTTTATACACAAGCACAACTCCCTCTCTGAGACTGTCCGTCCTCTCTTCCCATATCAAATCCATCAATCGCTCACAGCAAACATTGAGGGCAAGCGCACCGCAGCCTTCGTTTCAGACACGCCTTCGCTCTCAAGATGACGGTGACGGTGGTCTCAGACGATGAGAGGTCGCGTACTTATACATTAGTATTGGAGCTCTTAGCGTAAGTCTTCCACCTCTAAGAATCCAATTAGGCGGTCGGTTTCGCGCGCTGGACGGAGCAATCTTGACTCGGAATACTGTAAAAGTCGAGTCGAGGATGAATGCATGCAGGAACAGGAGCTAATATTATTCTTCCGGACAGTCATCAATTCGCATATCCCGTACAATGGTAAGTTCCAAATCCATTCTGTCCCCTTCTTTATAGATTCAGTCATATCACATGGTCAAACAAGTACAGCTCTTTTGTACATCTGAAGTCCAAACACTGACTGATAACAAAATAGGATCGAAACGCAAGATGCCCTTCTCGGGGAAGAGAAGATCGAGCGATTCGTCGAGATTGGTCCCTCAAATACACTCAGTGGGTTAGCCAAACAAACCATAGAAACGAAATACAAAGACCATGACACTGCCCTATCAATCCAAAGGCAGCTATTAAACCTTAAGACAAGTGAGAATGACATCTACTATGCCAACGCAGAGACCGTCGAGGTCCCGAAGCAAGCACCCCCCCAAAGCCGATACAACGCCTGCTGCCCAGGCTCCGGCACCCACACCTGCTCCAACGGTGGCCCCCCCCCTCATCTGCTCCCTCGACCGGATCGAGTGGAGGCAAATCCATTGCATCAGCCGAGGATGTCCCAGTGAAAGCAGAAGACATAATTCTCACTGTAATTGCTCAAAAGTTGAAGAAATCTACTGCGGATATTTCGCTTAGTAGTAACACTAAAGCGCTCGTCGGAGGTATGATATTCAGCGAATGAATGATCTAGTGAATGAAACTAAATGGAATCTTCCAGGTCGATCGACTTTGGAGAACGAGATTGTCGGAGATCTCCTTAGTGAATTCGGTAACCTACCTGAGCGATCCGAGGAACTCAGTTTGACAGAATTGGGAGAAACAATATCAGCCACAAATTCTCAAAGACGGCTGGGCAAGACAACAAACGGTCTAGTAACACGAGTTATCGGTACATCGATGCCGGGAGATTTCAATATGACCAAGGTCAGGAAGTACCTCGAGGACCGTTGGGGCTTCCAAGTCGGCCGCCAAGATGCTGTCCTTCTATCTACAATTGCCTCGCCTCCTAAAAACCGACTTCAGGACCAAAAGGAGACCCAGGCTTACCTGGATGGACTGGTCAAGGAGTATGCGCAGGCCGCTGGATTGTCAATGAATGAAGGCCCAACGGAGCAGGTTGCTGCTGTGCAAGTCAATCCAGAAGCCTTGAACAACGTTGTTCGGAGACAAGAGGAGCTGGCACAACAGAAGCTCAAAGCCTATGCTTCATTTCTTAATGTTGATCTACATGCTGATGGAAAGTCTGCCGAGAATTCCGAAAGCGCCATGTTGGAGCTTCAGAAGCAGCTTGATTTATGGATAGCTGAACACGGTGAGGCCTATGCCAATGGTATCACCCCAGTCTTCGATGCAAAGAAGCTCAGAGAGTACTCCTCTTACTGGACTTGGGCATTGCAAGATCTCACGGCTACATTCTATAATGTCGGCCGCGGAATATTGAAAGTCGACAAGGAGTTGATTGACGATATTACTTACCGGTTGGGCAACAGATCAAGCACGCGGTTGGCGGAGACAATTAGATATTTGTTAACGCAATGTTCCGATGAAAAGCAAAAGGCATTTTACGAACTACTTCTTCAAACCGTCAATGAGTCACTTGGATCTATTCCGGTCTTCAAGAGCACCACAAACTTCCTTGGCCCTCGAACAACAATCGATGAGCTAGGCAATATCAAATACTCTGAAGTCCTGAGAGGTCAAGATGGTTCAAAGACAGATTTTGGTGATTCGTCTCGTCTTCCACACATCAAACGCAAGGATAACAAAGGATGGGCATTCAACTCCGAAACGACTGCACTATATAACAAGGCTCTTAACCAAATCTCAAGTACAGGTCTTTCATTCACCAATAAGACAGTTCTCCTTACCGGAGCTGGAACAAAGTCTATTGGTGAAGAGCTCCTGAAAGGTCTTCTCACTGGTGGCGCACAGGTTATAGTTACGACAAGCGGCTTCTCATCCAACACAGCTCGCAAGTACCAGAAAATCTACCAGGCTCACGGCTCCAAAGGCTCCAAACTGGTTTTGGTTCCGTTCAACGGAGGTAGCCAGCAGGATATTGAAGCTCTAATTGCTCATATTTACAGCAAGCTTGGTTGGGATCTTGATGTCATCATCCCATTCGCCGCTATCTCTGTGAATGGGCGACAGATCGACGAGATTGACTCCAAGAGTGAGCTAGCACAGCGCATCATGCTTACAAATGTTATTCGACTTCTCGGGGCTGTCAAGAGACATAAGGAGGCTGCAGGCTACCGATCACGCCCTACCCATACTTTACTTCCCCTGTCACCCAACCACGGTATCTTTGGTGGTGATGGTCTATACTCCGAGTCAAAGATGGCACTCGAAAGTCTGTTCGCCAAATGGCATTCTGAAGATTGGAGCGATTATATCTCCATCTGTGGTACTTCGATCGGTTGGACTCGCGGCACTGGTCTGATGCATCAAAACGATATCGTGTCTGAGGACGTCGAAAAACTTGGCATCAAGACATTCTCCCGAGCAGAGATGGCTGTCTGCATTCTTGCCTTGTTGAATCGGCCTTTGATCGAGTTCTGTCAAGAAGAACCGTTGTACGCTGATTTCAGCGGTGGCCTTGACGCAGTGCCAGACTTCCCGGATCAGTTGAATGTGATCCAGGATAACATTAAAGTTACAAGCGAGATCCGCAGAGCTGTTGCAGCGGAAGCAGCGCTTGACAACAAATCTGATCCAAAAGCCAAAGAGTCCGAGGCGATGAAAGAACGTCCAAACATCGAGCTCGGATTCCCTACATTGCCCAACTATGAAACAGAGATCCAGCCTCTCCGCGCCAAAATGGACTCTATGGTATCGCTTGAACACACTGTTGTGATTGTAGGCTTTTCAGAGCTCGGACCTTGCGGAAACTCTCGTACTCGCTGGGAAATTGAAGCGTATGATGAACTCTCGCTAGAGGGATGCACTGAAATGGCTTGGATCATGGGTCTGATCAAATTCTCCAAGGGCTCGGGTAACAAGCCAGCTGGATGGATTGATGTCAAGACAAAAGAGCCAGTCGAGGAATGTGACGTGAAAAAGCGTTACGAGGCTTATATTCGTGATCATTCAGGCGTCCGACTGATTGAGCCAACACTCTTCGACAAGTATAATCCTGACAAGAAGAAGATGACCCAAGAGATTGTCGTACAAGAAGATCTTGCGCCCTTTGAGACGTCCAAGGAAACCGCACTCAGCTTCCAGAGAGAGCATGGAGACAAGGTTGAGATTTTCGCAAGCGCTGAGTCTGACTCTTACAGTGTGGTTATGAAGAAGGGAGCTGTGATTCATGTGCCGAAGGCCGTGAAGTTCAGGAATAACGTTGCTGCACAGATTCCCACAGGATGGGACCCACGGACGTATGGTATCTCGGACGATATTATCAACCAGGTCGATCCGGTTACCTTATACACACTTGTAACAGTTGTCGAAGGTCTTCTTTCAGCAGGTATCACAGACCCTTACGAAATATACAAGTACATCCATGTCTCCGAACTGGGCAATTGCTTTGGAAGCGGATTGGGTGGTACAGCCTCTTCAGAAAAAATGTACCGGGACCGGTTGCAAGACAAGCCTGTGCAAAACGATATTCTCCAAGAAACTTTCTTGAACACCATTGGAGCGTGGGTGAACATGCTCTTGCTCTCATCAAGTGGGCCAAACAAGACATCCGTTGGGGCTTGCGCAACGTCTGTGGAATCACTCGACACCGCCTATGATCTCATTCTTCAAAGAAAAGCAAAGATGTGTTTCGTGGGTAGTGTTGATGAGTTTTCAGAGTACACATCTCTGGAGTTCTCGAATATGAAAGCGACCAGTAATGCTGAGACTGAGGCTGAGGCTGGCCGGGATCCCAAGGAGATGTCACGACCGGCAGCTTCATCGAGAAAGGGTTTCATGGAATCTCACGGTGCTGGTTTCCATATTGCTTGCACTGCAAAGCTTGCAATTGAGATGGGCCTACCAATTTATGGTATTGTTGCTTTCACGGGCATCTCTAGTGACAAGGTCGGCCGCTCTGTCCCTGCTCCGGGTAAAGGAGTTCTGTCAAATGCAAGAGAGTCAACAGCTGAGTTCCCATCGCCACTTCTTGATATTGAATATCGCCGACGACAAATCGATGTGCGACGGCAACAGATTGCCAACTTTAAAGAGATTGAGCTCGGTAATCTTGAGGATACCATTCAGCATCTCATGGCCAAAGATGTTCACTTTAATACATCCGATTATCGGGCATATATGGTCAAGCAGATTGATCTGAAATTCAAGATGCAAGAAGAAGATATGCTTGCCTCCTTTGGTAACCACTTCTGGCGTAACCACCCAGAAATCTCGCCCATCAAGGGAGCGTTGGCAACATGGGGTCTCACTGTCGACGACGTGACAGTGGCATCTTTCCACGGAACCTCGACTGTCTTGAACGAGAAGAATGAGTGCACAATCATTCAAAGCCAGCTTTCTCATCTCGGCCGTACCAAGGGAAATCGTACACTCGGCGTATTCCAGAAGAGCGTCACTGGTCATCCTAAGGGTCCTGCAAGTTCCTGGATGCTCAACGGCGCCCTGCAAATGATGAACACTGGCCTCGTCCCCGGTAATCGAAATTTAGATAATCTTGACCCGGAGTTTGAGAAGTTTGATCACATCACGTTCTTGAACGAGAACATTCAAACCTCCGGTATCAAGGCTTTTTCATTGACCTCATTTGGTTTTGGTCAGAAGGGTGGTCAAGTGATTGGTGTTCACCCCAAGTACTTATTTGCGACAATTCCGAAGGAGGCGTTCGATGGCTATGCGAAGAAGTTGAAGAAGAGACGAGCAGTTGCGACGGTCGCGTTCCATGAGGCCTTATTAGAGAACAATATGTTTGTGGCGAAAAACGACCCGCCGTATGATGTTGTACAGGAGATGAAGACGCTCTTGAATCCGAACGCTAGATGGGCGGCGTAGTTAGAATTTTAGAAGATTGCGAAATCATATTTGATAAGAATTTAAAGGTGATGTCTTTGCTTGCTCGATCCAATCTACGTAACACTGAAGTTGAGAGCATATCCGAATAAACACATCACATTTCAAGCATGCGTGTGTAATTGTGACATTCTGGGAGCGTGATCTGCGTGCACTGCAATTTTAGCTACCCAGAGGAGTTGCAAATGCTGATCTAACGAACTAGTGCTATTTGGGCTGGAATTGCGATGTGCACTGCAATTTAGGTTACCAGAGGAGTCAGCAACTTGGCCACTAACTTAGTTTTCTGTGAATGCTATATATATTTCTAACCAGGGCTGCGGTACCTCCTAATTCCTGGTCTGGTCTCGGTCATAGTACCTATCTGCGACGACATTCTCAAGCTTCTCGTGTCTCTAGAGAAGTAAAAGCTCTAGAGGTATGAGATACGACAAACATGAAATATTTTGATAAAAGACGCATATATGAAGCACTCCCACACTACATCTAGGGCAAGTCGGTCATGTGCTGTCATCGAAATTGTCAACAGGTCGGTACTATCAGGAATCATTTGAGACAAGCAAAGTCAGAAAAATAGAGGGCTTTCTTTCGAAAAAAGTCATTTTTTTAAGGCTTGATGTATTGAGTTACAGACATATATTCTTTCTTTGCGTCACGGGGACTATTAGTGCCGCGGCTTCTTCCTAATAGAAACGGTGCTCAAATGCTTGGAAAGCTAAAGCTACCGTAAGTAATATGTTCATACCAAATAGTGCAATCATCTAAAGTAGTCTAATGTTGAGTCGTAAAATGCGTGCTATCATACATGTGTGTGCCGTAAAAACCCTCTCTAGCCAGAAACTCCGTCATTACTTTGCTAACATCATAAGCGGTATATGGGAAAAGAATACAGCGGGGAAAACTCATATAGGCATTCCCTTCCGTGCCAACACCTTTTCCATGCGTATTTTCATCGTATCGACCAATTTATTGATCTCCTTTGTCGTGATCCGATCCCATTCTTCCAAAACTGCAATCTTTAACTGCACCTGGTCCCCAATGCTCCTCTTTTGCAGTCTCTTTTTCAACACGAGTAGAATATCTTTCAGGATATTGAGGTCAGGCGAGGTCGCAGGGTTCTGGATGTAGGGCAGCTGTAACGAATCGAGGTAGGCGTGTACCACGTTCTCAGTCGCCGCGTTCTCGTACCCGCCGCTAGCGTTGTCGAGGTATATCATCCGCCGAACGGTCACGATAGGTTGAACGTGCGGTTGTATGATTTGCGATATATAGTCACGCTGACTCATTGCAGAGAGATCATTATCTTCGGTCTGGAGGAAAATAAGAGGGCCCTTGTAATCGTATCCCACCATTGCCCAGCAATGGAATAGGGCTTTATCAATCTCCTCCCTAGACTGTAAACAATCTTCACATAGCCTCTCGTCTTTCCGATTGAACACCTTTGCTTTTTGTGTTGTCCCGAGCCCGAAATTGACAAAATCACTGAACAGCATTGAGCGCCACTCGTTCTGCCATTTATGATGTGCCAGAGCATACTGCACCCGCGATTCTCGGGCTTGTTTCGATAACCACTTTTGCTGACATGCTATTCGCTTGCAGTAGCCTTCTTTGATCATATAATTTCGGATTGTTTGTAAATGTACGCCGTCCACGCCAACCGAGTGTCCTAATTGTTCCCAAGAAACGTCTCCGTTTGACTGCTCCAACAGCATAATCATCTTTTGCGTGAGGTCATCGCTGATTTTCTTGGGTCGCCCGCGCCTATCCGTTTTTTTGGTGACTCGACCTACAGCTTTAGATGTGGCCTGCACAGTCTCGATTTCTGCTTTTGTAGCGCGTGGTCTGTTCGTTTTGTCGGATTGCGGACGTTGTTGCGGCATCGGGTTGCCGACTTTTTGAAGATAGGCGAAGGTGTTGGGTATGGCCGACTCTGGGATTGGGGGCCCAGGAGGCAGGGATATGCCTGCTGGGCCCTGGGTGAAGATCGGTTGCACCCCCTTCAAAATGGACATTCCTAGGCTGAATACTTCATGATGGAAGATTTTTTTGTTTATCGCAAACCCGACCGGAAATCCTATCACGAATTGTCACGTGCAGTGCGCTAGTCCCGAACGAGCGCGGGCGGGCAGTGTTACAGGCATCGACATACTCAGACCACCTCCAGCTGGGACTGACTGACTACTTTGAATCGGACATCTCCTTGTGAATCACTCTTCTAGGTATTCACATTTTCCCTTGGACATTTTCGAGTCTTTGTTTCTTCTTCGACAACGCACTAACCTTCCAGGGGTCGTTACGGTCTACGTTCCACTTCCCCCCGTTTGCTCCACAAGTCTTTATCTTCAAACACCACGTCTATTTGCACCTCGACAATAACACCAAGCAACCCTCCCACACGACGCTATGGCTAACGACGAATACGATGTAAGTTAATTGCGACTTCTTGCCTCCAACTCAAAAAGAAACATCTGCTAACGTAGAATCTGTTTAGTTCCTTTTCAAAGGTGACTGAACCTCCGCTCCTACCCCTTGCCGTCAGCTCTACAACACATAACAATATTCAAATATTAACTCTCTCGTCAGTCGTTCTTATCGGAGACTCCGGTGTCGGAAAATCCAATCTTTTGAGCCGATTCACTCGCAATGAATTCAACCTAGACTCCAAGTCCACAATGTAAGCTATGATATCGCGATGACAATCTAAGAAATAGAACAGAGCTGATGCTGGTCCAGTGGTGTCGAGTTCGCCACACGCTCGATCCAAGTCGACTCCAAAACAATCAAAGCTCAGATCTGGGATACCGCCGGTCAAGAGCGTTACCGAGCCATCACCTCCGCCTACTATCGTGGTGCCGTCGGAGCCCTGCTCGTTTACGATATTAGCAAACATCAGACATACGACAATGTGACCCGGTGGTTGAAGGAGTTGCGCGATCATGCAGACTCCAACATTGTTATTATGTTGGTTGGAAATAAGAGCGATTTGAGACACTTGCGTGCCGTGCCTACAGAGGATGCCAAGCAATTTGCTAGTGAGTTCGGCTTAAATGTTGACCGCAAAACGAGTATTAACGGAGAATAGGCGAGAACAACTTGTCTTTTATTGAAACTTCTGCTCTCGATGCCAGCAACGTCGAGCTTGCCTTCCAGAACATCTTGACAGGTGGGTCAATTTACGAATAGTGCACATGGGATATAGACTAACTTACGGACTTACTTCAGAAATTTACCGCATCGTATCCAGCAAGGCCTTGGACCAGGGTGAGGGCGGCCAGAACCCCCTCGGCGAGCGCCGCCAAGTCGTCGAAATAAGCAAGACTCAGGACACAGAGACCAAACAGGGATGCTGTTAAAGCCCTAGCTGCCAATCCAGTGAACCGAAACGAAATGCACCCTTTATTTCTTGCTGTTACGTTATTTACCATAATGTCTCCTATTCTTTTGGGCAATGCAATATGGAAACTTGGGTTGTCGGAAGTTTGATGATTGTGTTTTCCTAGGGACAGTTTCGATTGTAGTTCGGGGTACCCTTTGTTTTAAATTCGGAACAAGGAGTCTGAGACTTCGAAGAGCCTCTGCGAAATCAGATCATCTCTATCTGTTGGGTCTTTCCTTGCAGTTGCAGAGGGTCATTGCTCATGAGGTGATTGAACGACTGGTAGTTTTTTCTTACAACTTTCGTGCCGTTATTTGGTGGACCTTCCTTGGCCATGCACTTTTTGTTTACAAGAAGTATTTCAAGTTCATGCTTTCCCCACCCCCTTTCTTCGTGTTCCTAATTTTTCTTCATGCTTGAGTCTGTTTCGAGGTTTGTCTAATCAATGATAAAAAACTTGAGAAATGATCGATATCCAGGACTAATATTTCCCTATTTGTTTCTTCCTGAAGTCGTTTCAATCATTGACTTGTACAATTAGTAGCCACAAGTTCAATAATGACGAAAATCGACTAGCTACCTTGGTATGTAGAGTCAGCAAGTTAATGGTCTAGTGATCTACGTCTATGGATCTCGCTGTTAGGGTAAACATAGATCAAGACAAGTATCAATAGTATCTGTACCTAGGTAAGAGGTGATATTGAGCGTGAAAGAAAACGTAGAAGCATCTAGCTTCCGCCCGGTTGTGAATCATCATCAACAACAAAGACCGCATGAGAGGTATCATAACATTAAAAATTAGCGCCATACCAAGAGAATTGCTTTACATAATTCAAGCAAAGCAATGTACCCAGATAATGAAGGTAAACTACCCAGCCAACTCCTTCTGATCTGTCGACTCATTACTCCACCTCGACCTATCCAGCGTCTGCAGCTCCTGCTCATCAATATTCTTTGACATCGAGTCCGCCGAGCCCAACGACATTTGCATCTGCTCATTTGAGCCTAATCTGCGAGGTCGGCCCATGGGATCTTTTTGTGGTCGTCGGGTCAGTTTTACCTGTGATGGGGATGGGGAGGGTATTGATTTGCGATTGATGGAGTGTTTGGAGGAAGAAGAAGAAAATCGGAAGAGCTCCCGGCACGCAGATTGGGAAGTGATAATGTAGACGACTGTGTTCCAAAAGGCTTGCAGGGGGAAGACGAAGGAGGCGGCGTAATTGAGGCCGAAGTTTGTGGCGGTTGGGTATATGCTTGCGTAGATTCTGTTGGCGCTGCTGGGGATCTGTGCTCTTGTTAGTAGATAGTTTGAAAAAACTCTAGAGGAGACATACCCAAGTAATCAGCAACGCAATGAAGAACAAAAATGCAACGCGAGCATAGAGCCATGCCTCGGCGTTCGTCTCGTATTTCGCAATCTGGCGAGTAAGACTCCTCACCCTCAGAGCCGCCGGCAGTGGTCGGATGATGTCAGTCTGTTGACTGACGTGGATATCCACCGAATACGGATTATCGACTCCTGGTGTTGCAGACTCTTCGATTGTTCGGACTATGTCGTGATCGTATTTACTGTCCTCGACAATGGGACGTTCTTCAGTGGTGATTGTCACTTCGGTAGTGACCGTGTTAATGAAGGGGTTTTCATTCATAGGGTTCAGGAAGCCGTCGAGATGTTCGCGTTTGTCCCAAATGACTTTTGCTGCAGCGGCGTAGATTGTGATGGCGAGTAGTATGGCAATCCTGTCATGTTAGGAGATATAGAAAGAGTAAAGCAATGCAACACTTACCAGACGATGGCATACAGAAATACAAACCGCAGAAAATCCCATTCTATATTAACCCAACACCAGATGACAGCTGGACCATACACCGGTCCTCGTGCATTGGTGTTTACAAAGATAAACACAAATGCCGGGACGAAGGATAAACCGTAGCATATCAATAGATATCCCAAATCAAGAGACCGTAGTTGATCCACTGTATACCCTTTGAAGAACACTAGATAGACATTTACAGCCATACACAAGGCCCAATAACAGTCCACCCCTAAAAACATTTGCACAAGAAAAGCCTGGAACTTGCATAATGCAGATCCCTCGCCGAACGAAGGACCATTCTCTGATATCAAAGCGGCCACTGCAGACCCCAGGTTTCCGAAACTGGCGAAGAAGATGAGCCGGTTGATGGGTCTGTCGAAGCCTGGAGAGAAGAGGTATGTTGTCACGACGAAGATGATGGAGAGTATAGAGACGACTGAATTGACGCGTTCCGTTATGATGAGAGCGTTAATTTGACTAGTTGAGAGAAGAGAGCCCTCCGACACATCCACGCCTGCTGAGAGCAATGGTGTTGACATATTTTCTCGATCAAAGGTATCCACGCCTCAGCGTCTCAAGCGAGTCGAAACCATATAGTCAGGTTGATAGGGTTCAACCGGCATGACAGTCTTGAGATCGCAGTATGATCTTCAAGCCTCTGTCAATATATCTTGCTCGGAATCTACCGAGTAGAGTTTCTTCTGTAATTAGGTGGACGACTTGACATGAAGAGGATATGGGGATCCACAAGTATAAATGCCGTCAACTCCGCACCCCATAATACAAGGTGAATACGGAGAGATGGAGACAGCATCCGCAGACAGTCTCATCGAGCCACTGAATCCTGATCCTCCAATGATAGCTTAAATTTGCGTTTAACACGTAGTGGACCTGTCCAACAAGGATATGGGACATCAGAGGGCCACATTCTGTAGAAGGAAGTGATGACTGGCTTATCCTCTCGAGTGAAGCATTGCGAGCCACACAATTCACCCAACGCTTGTGAAGGATTCAAAAGAGGAACGCTATGCAGGCGATTAGTGTCAATCGTTAGACCGGGAGTGACGAGGCCTTTCCGAAAGAAGGAAAGAGTCCTACAGGGAACCAGTGGAAGGATTTGGGGCGGGACGACGTGCCAGGTCTTTTGAACTTACCGAGAGCAGCTCAACAGAGCTTCTCCAAGGTCTATTGTGTAGATGTATGTACTAGACTACTAGTAGTACATAAGTCCATCCTTGAAGAGGAAATTACTTGTCAGTGGATGATACATAGCGTCGTCTAGACAGTAGATACGCATTCGACAGGCACAGTTATGCCCATAGGATCGCGTGTTTTAAGATGAAAGAAGCTTTCGCTATCCTTAGTTCGATAGAAAACCAACAAGGCCTACAATCCTGATTAACTGATTTTCATCAATCACAACATACCACTGAAGTTTTCCATGTTGGCGTAATCACAAATCTCAGTGGTCGAGGGGGAAGTATTAATGTCGATCGTCCAACATGCCGCAGTTATACACGCCTCTGACGTGCATGATGACCGTTGGAGGTATGAAACAGTTGGGTTGTGATAAAGCACTGTTTTCAAGCCAAGTTGACAAGCCGACTAGGGGCTACGGGGTCTGGTCATCAACGTGTTCAGGAAAGAGGATCTAACCAAGCATAACCCCAGTTTCCAATTGTTTCTGTTTGCCTCTTTGTTCTCTGCCAGATAGAGCAAGCTACCAACTCGATATCGAACGGCACAGGAATCTCGGCCCCCACGTCGGCCGGGCCAGGACGGTCTTGAGAAGATCACTGTGGTGGCGCTGCGGCACGGGTACTTTAGACTCGGACAGGGATCGAAAGGGACTAGAGAGTCCACCCATCATCGACCAAGTTGAACCCAGATGGGACGGAGTTGTCGCACCATTTGAAAGCAGGCTGGTGTTGAAAAGTAGAAATCGAGTCTGCCGAGATCTTGCGATGCATTGTTCAATGTTTCGGTGGGAGGGTTGGGCTATGGTTTATCTGTGATCGACACGCTAGCCTCATTTGAATGGAAATCAGCTTGAGAAGGATGAGATCTCTCTTGACTCGTTGAAATACGAGCTTCTTGGGTCTATCTCTTTCTTCAAACTCTATAAGCTGGAGACTTTCAAGGGCCGATTGACGTTGAGAACAAAAACGTGGCTAATTGCATGAGCTTCAAGTTCGCTTGCTCGGCGACTTTTCTTCCGCTCCTGGTTGGTTATTCGAAGCGGAATTTTGTTTTGACAGTTCCCCCCTGGTTCTGAATCAGAGTTGCCATGAATCAGTTACTCCGAATACATATTTGAACGAAGCCTCGAGCAGAATTCGAGACTCAATGGCGACGATGAGAAACGTACTACGTAGTATGAAGAAAGAGGAACATGTAGATAGTCTGGCCAATTAGCGGTGACTTAGATCTATTTCATCCCGCTAGTCCTTTTTAGGCTAAAAAGCACATGTATCACGTGAAATTTGAGCTTTGCGGGACAGCCAAAAGATTCTGAGCAGCATCATCCATGTTTCAATTTCGCAAACTGCTCAAAATGGCCACCGAAACTGCTACAAAAAAGCTCAAAACCGAGGGCCCTCTCATCGGTACTCACAAGTATGTCATTTCTCTGGTCATTGACGGCAGTATCTCGAATTGAACTGTCACAACAGCGAAAATACCCCGCATAACTAACCAGCTGCAGTGGACACTTCCACGCCGATGAAGCTCTAGCAGTCTACATGCTCCGCCTCCTCCCCGAATATCGCGCCTCACCACTCGTGCGAACCCGCGATCCCGAACAATTAGCCCAATGCCACACTGTCGTCGACGTCGGCGGCGAATACGATGCTGCCAAAAACCGCTATGACCATCACCAACGCACATTCAACACTACTTTCCCCAATCACAGCACAAAACTGTCGTCTGCTGGTCTCGTGTTTATGCATTTTGGTCGCGCGATTATTTCGCAGCATGCTTCTCTGCCCATCGACCATCCGGATGTGGGGTTGCTTTATGAGAAGTTGTACACTGATTTCGTGGAGGCGCTGGATGCACATGATAACGGTATCAGTGCATATGACCCTGCGGCCGTGAGCAAGTCTGGATTGGAGAAGCGTTTCAAAGATAGCGCAATCAATCTGGGTTCTCTGGTCGGAGACTTGAACTACCCGGACCCAGTCATTGCAGGCGGCGAGCCACAGGATGAAGACAGCCTGTTTGCGCGCGCGAGCACATTTATCGGCGACGTCTTTCTACGAAAACTCCGTCTGGCCGCTTCTTCGTGGCTTCCGGCCCGCGCCACTGTCGGCGAGGCATACCGTAATCGTCGAGAAATTCACCCCAGCGGACGCATAATCGTACTTTCAGGCGGCGGCGTCCCCTGGAAAGAGCATCTATACAACTTTGAGTCTGAGACCAAGGCCGGACAGGCGGAGGAAGTGTACTACGTTCTGTACCCCGAAAACTCAGCTCCAGACGCCAAGTGGCGGGTCCAGTGCGTGCCGGAGTCTGAAGGCAGTTTCGTCTCTAGGAAGCCTTTACCGGACACATGGCGCGGCGTGCGCGATCAGGATCTCGACGGCGTGATTGCCGCTGAATTGCAAAAGGCCGGTAAAGAGGGTATCCCTGCGGGCGCAATCTTTACGCATGCCAGTGGGTTCATTGGTGGTCATTCGACTAGGGAGGGCGCACTTGCTATGGCGGTGAGGAGTTTAGAGGTGTAATCTCAGGAATAAAAAGTATTGATGTTAAGTGTTTAAAATGAAGGTCATTTGTCTGATAACCCTAATGTCCGACTTCGCATAAATTCTCCGATTGTTCAATGTTTGACCCTACCTACTTAATTTACAAATATTATTGGCCGATTGGTCACTCACTTGTCCCTTCTTGGCAGGAACAGTTCCACTCTTTTTCCGCCAATCACATGATTCAACATCGCACGTTTTCAATTCTTTCTTAAGAAGTCTTGTAAGACTTTCAAGACATTAATTCCTTTGATATGCGTACAACTTTACAGGGGACACAAATTTTACAATCAGCCCGAATGTCACACGACCACTGTCAAGCGTGCGCTAAAGCTTGTCTGTGTTTGCCTCTGCATAAGCCGCTACAAGGGATGGCAGAGTCTGGGCCCTTGCTTACTGTGTATGCTTAACACTTATTTAGTTCTCTACTACATAGTACTTAGTATTCACTTAGCTGAAGGGTTTCCATGCATTTTCTGTCTTGCGGTTTCGTGGTCCTCTCCATGGTGGTAGTCGCCGGCATGACCGGATCGCACGAGCCAACACTCTCGCACTTGCATCGCATTCGCCATTCCAGTCACACAATCCGTTCGGATAATCCAACCATTCTATTTTAAAAATGCGTTATTTCTCCACAATGGTGGTGTAACTAACGCTACCTCAGCCCTCGCCTACAGAAGCCCGCAAAAATAAGCTCCGGGGCAGGAGCACGGATCCTCGTTCCCTGGCTCGCCCGCCAGCCCTAATTATTTTCTTTTAGCCTCACAACCACTAACGATCACGCCTTCGAGCCATGTGCGGTTGTCTTGATCATGTGAGACACTGTTGAAAATTTTCGGAGTATATTATTAGACTGCATAGAGCCATGGGTCGGATACGAACAACTCGATAGAAATTTTCATACTTGTACCGTAAAGGGAGATGCCTACATATGCAGCTAGCCTTCTTTCCCCATATGAGGCTTTTTTCTTCCTGCTTCAAGAGTGACACACGCGGTAAGGATAAAGGAGTCGTGGACGTCCTGTTTATCAATTCAGACGATCAGCGGAGTCAAGGGACCAAATCTAGCCATGCTCGAGAGTTCAATTAAGCAGTGCCTGTGCAGGCGACGGTGATCATCGTGGTCTTGCAGACAAGAAATATCAGCGTGCGCGATAGGGAACGTACGGAAAGTAGGGCTTGCCATGCATTCCCAGCCCGATAAAGAATGCGCCTCTTTTCAATTTCTCGTCTCCCTCCGCAGGAGGGAGACGGGGATACAAATTCTACGAAATCCAAGACGGCAGTGATAAAAATTACTGAAGTCATTGGCAAGTCTGAGAATTCAGAACAGGGTAGTCAGACGGATTGCGAGAGACAGCAACAAGCACCACCGCGATATCCCAAGGGTGGAAAATTTGGAGCGCGCTTCACAATCACTGAATCGGTTACCATGCTCTTCTGCTTGGGCGTCATAATCGCTGTGCTGATCTACGCCGGTAAAGTCACCGGCCAACCTTCCGGCATTACAAATGGCGACGACAAACAGTATGATGACGCCAAAAACCCCAACGACTACACACAATACGTAAACATCTGGCTCGGCACCCAGGGCGGCGGAAACGACAATCCTGCAGTGTCCAGGCCATTCGGCATGGTCAAACTCGGCCCTGATCTATATGCATCAGGCGAAGATGCATACTCTGGGTATCTGTCGAACGGCGTGTTTTCGGGTTTCAGTATGATGCACGAACAAGGTACAGGCGGAGCACCCAAGTATGGTGTGGTAAGCCAATTACCACTTGTAGGCGACGTGGCGGCGCAGCCGTTGTCGAATTTGACAGTGGGGAGGCACAGTCGTATGGCGGATGGAGGGAGTATAGGGTACTACAAGGCTGTGACGAGTGAGAATGTGGTTGTCGAGTTGGCGGCGACGAGTAGAGTGGGGATGTATCAGTACACCTTTCCTAGAAACATCAAGAAGAACGGGAATGTTTTGGTGGATGTGTCGCATGTTTTGCCGTCGTTTAGAAGGCAGGGACTGACTCAGGGGTATGCCGGGGGTAAGATTGAGGTTGCTGAGGATGGGCACTATGAGGGGTATGGCGTGTACAACAATGGATGGAATCGGTCGCCGGACTGGACTATCTACTTCTGTAAATATCCTCTCTTCTTATTGTCTTTCTTTGTTGCGTTGAGCTGACGGAGGCATAGGCGGCTACTTCAACTCCACCCCCATCAGCAACAAGACCTACCTCGCCACCGACGCAGATGGCAGCACTGCTCAATCCAGCAGAACCGCAACATCCAACTCCAGCGATGTGCGCGTAGGTAGTCTATTCACCTTCAACACCTCCACGAACAACGTAGTCACATCCCGTGTCGGGATATCCTGGCTCTCAACGTCGCAGGCATGCACAAACTTGCACAACGAGATCCCTTCCAATACACCCTTTTCGCAGGTAATCAACGACACAAAGACCCTCTGGAATTCGGAGGTACTCTCCAAGATCAAAACTTCAGCCACAAACGAGACAACCTTGGAGCTGTTGTACACGTCGCTGTATTACATGCACCTGCTCCCCACGAACCAGACGGGCGAGAATCCAGGTTGGGTTTCTGACGAGCCATATTATCAGGATATATTCACTTTCTGGGTACTTTGTCTCCCAGCCCTTTGAATTGAAGCATACACTAGGTACTAACACTTCAGAAGGACCTCTTCCGCTGCAGCACATCCCTAATGCAAATTCTCCAACCAACCACCTACGAAGAACAAATCCGCTCCTTGATCGACATCTACCGGCACGAAGGCTACATGCCGGACGCCCGCTCCTCAAACTACAACGGCCGAACCCAGGGTGGTTCCAACGCCGACAACATTCTCGCCGATGCCTATGTCAAAGGCATCCGCGGCAAAGTGAATTGGACAGATGGATACGCCGCAATGCTGAAAGATGCAGAAGTGCCGCCGGCAAATACAATCCCACCCGATCCAATGGCGCCAGATTCATCGACTAAAGAAGGCAGAGGCGCGTTACCGGATTGGAAGACGTATGGCTTCATAACGCCCAAGTATACGCGCGCTGTTTCGCGGGCGGTAGAGTACGCATACAACGATTTCAGTCTGTATCAGGTCGCTTCGGGTTTGAACAGATCCGAAGATGCAGCGAAGTATCTCAATCGATCACGCAATTGGCGCAATCACTGGAATCCAGCCGCAACTTCACTAGGGTACAAGGGTTTCGTCGTGCCGCGGGATGCGGAGAAGGGGTTTCAGAGTATTGACATTCTGTCTTCGGGGTACTGGCATGATGCGTGCTACGAAGCGAGTGCGTGGGCATACTCGTTTATGGATGTGCATGATGCGGCGCACATGATTGAGTTGATGGGCGGAGAAGAATCATTCGAAGCGAGACTCAATACCACTTTTGAAGAAGGCGCTGATGGGTCGAGTGGGTCGTTTATTTTTGATCCTACTAACGAACCGTATGCCTTCCCCTCTCCCTTTACTGTGTGAGGATTAGCTGATGATGAGAATACAGAATGTTTACAGTCCCCTACCTATACAACTACATAAACCGGCCCGAGCTCTCAGTCCTGCATGCCCGCAACATCGCTAAGACGTACTACAACACCGGCGCCACAGGTCTACCGGGCAATAGTGACGCAGGCGCAATGCAGACCTGGTTGCTATGGAATATGATTGGTCTGTATCCGATTACGGGCCAGACGACGTTTCTCATTCATTCGCCTTGGTTTGAGAGGTTGTCTATTGATCTAGGGGGCGGGAAGAAGCTAAAAGTCACGGCGACGGGAGGTGATAATAATGGTGATGAGGACTACTTTGTGCAGCAGGTGAAAGTGAATGGGCAGGTGTGGGACAAGGGTTGGTTGGCGTGGGGAGATGTGTTCGCTCAGGGTGGCACGATTGAGTTTAAGCTCGGGAGTGATCCGGTGCAGTGGGCGAGGGGGAATGTGCCTCCTAGTCCTGCTTCATGATTCTTCCTTCGTACTTGTATGTATAAATCTTCTTTCTTTTTTGTAGTTGCATGGTATGCGAGGACGGATGTATTGATGATCAATGATGAATGACGTTATATGAATATGGATATCAAGCTTCAATGTTACAACAGCTAATACTCAGCCAACTGCAACTTCTTGCCAACCGGCCTTCTCCTCTCGACCTTTTCACCTCCAACCCGTTGCCGGTCTCCCTGCACACCTTTGAGTGCATGTAACAGCATTCCCGCATCGAAAAACCCATCTGTAGCAGTCAGTCAGTCACTCACTCACTCACTCACTCGGTATCATGTAATAAAAGGGGGAAACGTACATCCTCCCATTCCGTCATCCTCCACATCTCCGCTATCCGTAGTCGGCGTCTCCGTGCCACCCCGTCCATGACTGGTATCTTGCCGTATCAACCGGCCACGCCTATTCTCTAATCTCTCCGACAAAATCTCCATCTCTCTCGCGCGGCTCGTCCGCGGACTCGTCGTCTTGCGACTCGTAGCTCGAATCAATTTGCGAATCTCAAGTAGATACGACTCCAACGTATCCATCAACCGAGACGTTTGCCTATGTTTGGAGGACGCACATATCGATATCGAGTCGTCTTTGATGATATATCCGATTCCGAACCCGTCACCGGAAGTAGGACCAAATCCGAAATGGCGCAGAGCAGGGTTGCCGCAGTTTGATGTGGACAAGATTGTGTTGTTGGTCTTGTCCCAGCCAGCGTCGTTGAAAATGGCGGGTACGGTAGGTGGTGACGGTCGAGCACGGATACTAGTTGTGCTGTTGCTTCTACCACTGCTGAAACTTCCGTTGCTGCCACTGCTGGCATAACCTCCATTCTCATCTGATGCCCTATCATCTACAGAAACTGACTCGTCAACTGACGACACGCCATCGAGTGATCGCTGCCAGACGCAAAACAGGGCGTACAAATGCCGGTCCTGTCCCTGCGCCTTTGCGCATTCCTTGGTGATTGCGGTATGTTTTTCTGTCGCTTTTTTCAATGCAGCCACTTTGGCTTCGGGCGGATTGTCGCCCCAGAACGTCTTGACGAAGTCGATTGACTCGTTGGTAACGGGCCTGATGGCTTCCGTCCGACCATGTAGGAACATCTTGGTCATAGCTGGTTCATATGTATTCTCAACACGACCATACAGACCGTAGTAAGCAGCTTGGAAAGCCATTTGCACAAACGCATCCGGCGAGAAGCCAGCCGACGTGATGAAATTCTTTCCATAGCCCGAAAAATCAAGCACTTGGAATTCATGTTGGTGCAAGAGATCGGCCAAATGCGACTCGGCGAAACGGAGCGCAATGCTCAATTCCGGAATCATGTCCCATTGAAGCTTGCGAGGTGTTGTGCTCACATTGCCAAAACTACGAGGGTCTCGTTTCGCCGGATCAGGACTGTTGGACGCCCATAGCGAGGGCGCTAGGCCATTGATTGTCTTTGCGTACCGCAGAATCGTGTCCGTGTAGACGTCACTGGCGAATCGTAAAACGGTATGACCATCAACACCGGTATGCTCAAAATTGATACCTGCGCTACCGTTTTGACAAACAATAATTTGCAGTTTGTCGTACCACCGGTTGATGCATGTTCCAATCTGGACGCCACGGACAATCTCACTCGTGCCGCATAGCATATTTCCACATAGATCGGTCGTGCTCGTTGGTTCCATATGATCCAGACAAAGTACAAATATGGCGCTGTCAACGATATGCAAGCATTCAGCGTTGTTCGACCCAGGATCTTTGGTGAGCAAATCTCTTAACCCAGACCACACTTTACGATTCTCCGTACTCAGGATACCTAGTGCCTCCTTGGCAGCTTCTTGGATAGGAGTCTGCTGCGCATCATCAAGGATGACCTGCAGGTTGATTGTGATGTCCTTCTCGCTCATGATTAGATCGTTGTTGTCGTCAAGGACGTCGAACCAGTAGAATTGGCCGCGACAGAGGACTACAATGTGTTTGGCTGTTGCATTCTGACCGATGATACAGCCGTTCTCGGTGGGCACGCGTGCTGTGCCGAACAATCTTGAGTACTGATACATGCACAAAGGTGTGTTCTTGACTTTGTCAGGGGGGAGTTCCTCGCGACGGACTGCGCGAACAAATGATAGGGCCGAGGATACAAGAGAGGCAGCGCGAGTGACCTGGTTGTTTCTGGCGGGCGTCGGGTCGTCTTCCAGCAAAAAGAATGGATTCAGGTTCAAGACGACAGCTAATCAGTCAGTATTTACTTTCAAACAACTTGGAATAACTTACAATTGTCGAAGTTTAAATACGAATCGTACCCTAAACAGTCAGCCACATAGCCATACTCGGAAACAAACCCACTTACAAAACTGCTCAATATAACTCGTCTTTGAAGAAGCATACTTCTTCAGTCTCTCCTGCAACTCCGGTCCGTCCGTCTTCAGAAATTCATGCACCGCCGCTCTGGTCTCTTCATGCTCTCTAGGACTCTGCAACGGCGCCAAGGACTCCAGATACTTCCGACACGTACTCTCCAAATCTGGAATAGGCAGCTTTGGCAACGAGTCCTGGTTTGCAAACGTGACTCCCTTCTTTGTTGGTGTCGGCGTTGACGTTGACGATGGAACGTCGGCGTCACGCACTGGATTAGGCGCTTCGATTTGATCGCCTGATAGTTTCATGGTAGAAGGCAAGATTGCCTCGCTTCCGGAGGAAGTCATGTTGAATACTTTGACTGCGAGACGTGAGTAAGCCATTTTCTTGTTCTCAAATCAAGCGTATAAAGAGGCGAGGAAAGTCGGAACCGAAAGAAGACGCAGTGCGCTACGGTAGAAATAATGGCAATCTTGGAGGCAGTAGTACGGCATAGCCTGATGACTGATATCAAGATGTATGCAAAGTGCCAACAGGGGTTGGGATGTTTATCACGGGATGTATATTGGCATGTGATATAGGCAGACACGGCAGTCACAACAGTAGACAAGAAGAATATTCTGCAGGAATGAAAAACAAACAGCGGCAGAGGGAAGATATACTCACTCGACTTCAATCGGCTCAATCAACCGAAAGTGGATAGGACAAGTTGCAGCGCTGTTGCGTCGTGCGCGGGGGATAGGATACTACTTGGCGAGAGGAGCTGTCTCGCAATCCGGGGGAACGGAACAATCGATACACTCAAGTAATGGCAAGTACCTAGCAAGCAATTCGATAGATGTCTAGACTACCTTTTAGCGTCCACCGTATTCGGACTGTCGTAGGGCGAACGGAGCAAATGTCTAGAGGTTCTGAAGAGATAAGATGCTGTTGGCAGTTGCGGTCCAACGGAAGCTTCTGGTAGCTGCGGAATACCGCATTGGGGACTACCTTGTCGCCAGGGTATTTTAGCGCGAGTTGATGTAGTAACGTGCTGTCTTGCAGAGTTCTCCAAGTCTGTAGTTAGAGAAGTCGTATAGTCGTGAGTTGCATGAGAAATGGGATATGAAAAAAGAAGGTATCCCCGCAACGGATGAACGATGAAGAGAAACAGGATAATGACGATGATACTGCTAACAAGTCAAAGGGTGTCCGGGGAAATCAGCCGCGCAAATAGCATGCTACGTGTGTAAATAAAACCCGAGGATGATAAGTTAATAACCCCAGGCTCTTCTACTACTGAGGTATTGGGTATACTACTATAGCAGTACGTAGAATAAAACGAGAAAGAGCTGCAAATGACGTTCTTCGGTCGAATGGAGATCCACTGCCGCAGGTATTTTTGCATACTAAAGGTACCTGCACCTCCGCACCCCACGCATTTCCCATTCCTTAGTAATATGCGGATAGCCGAGCGGGAAAAATAAGGACACAAATACCAAAGGTAGCCTAATGAACTGACCCAGGACTCGTGTTCGATCCATCTTGCAGCTGGAAAATAGAGGCCCGTAGGGATTGATTAGGACAATTTCCTCTTCTTTCTCTCCACCTTTCCTTGGACCATGCGCACTGGGGTCCAATCTTTTCGCCATTATATGATAAAACTCCTTTCTCAATCTTTCATGGAAAATCGTCGTGGTTGCTGGCAGAGCAATAAAGGGAAGTCCTCGGTTTTCATCTACGCAGAATTGCTGAAACGGATATCTATCTAAATACGTCGACGTAAATTATTTTATACTGACTAGATGTACAATTTCAATTTGATTGCTTACTACTATAAATCGTGTGTTGTGCTTGTGCTGCAACATTTACCAGTATGGGTATAATGATTAATGTACGATGAAAACGAAATCGGATAAACATGACAGAGAATGCGACCACCTCACGATGAGACAAAGCCCGACTAAAGAGTGCTCTCGAGAGCAAAGACCTGCTCAACATTAGAATAGTCACGATATTACGGACTCGGACAGTGGGCAATTACCAAAGCAGTCCTGGCAGGAATATAAACCTGCAAAAAGTTCTTGCGATTGTTCCATGGCAGATCGGTGGTAAAAAACCGAGTCTCCTTTTGATTACGGCCGTGTCCGCCAAAATCAGGGTCGTCTGAGTCTAGAATAATGCGATATGTGCCTTCCTGCTCGACCCCGACGCGGTAGTCGGCAAAGCTCTGGGTAGGATTGAAGTTGAATACCCATAACAGTCCTGCACGCTCAAAGACAATCACCTTGTCGCTCTGGTTCTTCAGACTGACGTATGCTTGTGGCGCGTGTAACCAGCCGTATTTCTCCTCGGTTACTTGCATGGCACGATCAAAGTCGTTCAGGAACCGGTAGCGGAGTAGATGGTCCTCAGTCAAATTCAACTGACGACGTGCGTACCAGAAGGAGTTGTTGTTTCCAGCACGAGGAAAGTCGAGCCACTCAGGATGACCGAATTCGTTGCCCTCAAAGTTGAGCCACCCCTCGCCACCCAAGCCGTGTGTAACCAATCGAATCATCTTGTGAAGCGACATGCCGCGGTCAATGACGGGAGTCAACTCGCTCAGGACTGACATGTTCGTGTACATTTCCTTGTCGCACAGCCACATCATCAAAGTTTTGTCGCCGACGAGACTGTACAGTTAGCAGTGAGCATGGAACAACGTACAACAAGAAACGAATACTTACGCTTGATCGTGACTCTCTGCATATGCAATTGTCTTTTCACCGTGTCGTCGGTTGGTCAGAGTATGCACTAGACTGCCCATGTCCCATTCATCATCTTGTTTCTCTTTGAGCCATTTGATATACATATCTGGCACGGCCATAGCAAGACGGTAGTCGAAGCCAACTCCGCCCAGAGATAAAGGCAGACACAAGGCCGGCATGCCTGATACATCCTCAGCGATGGTGATGGTCTCCGGATATAACTCATGGAGCATCTCATTGGCAACTTGCAGGTACATAACGCTGTCAGAGTCGACGGCGGGACCAAAGTACTCATGATATCCACCGGAGAATCCTCTATCAGGAATTAGCTTCATGCATAACAGAGGCTGGAGATACATACGTTCCAATACCATGATGGGTATATAGCATGCTAGTAACACCATCAAATCTGAATCCATCAAACTTGTACTCCTCCATCCAGAAGCGAAGATTGCTGAGCAGAAAGCGCAGAACTTCGTGGCTGCCATAGTTGAACAAGCGGCTATCCCAAAGCTCATGCTGACCTTTAGGACCAGCATGGAAATAAAGATGATCGCTGCCGTCAAACATATTCAACCCATCTAGCACATTCTTGGATGCATGGCTGTGCACAACATCGAGCAACACCACGATTCCCATGCTATGTGCAGTATCAATCAATTCCTTCAGATCCTCGGGAGGTCCGTAACGACTACTTGCCGCAAAGAAGTTGTTGACCTGATAACCAAAACTAGCATAGTAGGCATGCTCCATTATCGCCATCAATTGAATGGCATTATACCCCAAATACTTGATCCGAGGCAACATGTTTGTCGTAAAGTTCTTGTACGTCGCAACCTTTGTCTCTGGCGAAGATATTCCGACGTGCGCTTCGTAAATTCGAAGACTAGCAGGTTTCTTCGGCCGATCATGCTTGAAGCTGTATTTCTTGTCTGCAGGCGGATTCCAAAACACGGCATCGTAAACGGGGGAAACGTCAAGGTCTTGGGTCACGCGTTTGATCCATGCGGGGATTCTGTCGATTACTTCACCGGCGGGGGTGACCATGGTAATCTGGCTGCTCAGTCAATGGGGGTACGACAAGGGCGCGGATCTGAGCTTGGGCACCTTGATTTTGCTTTCATGCGGTATCACTGGCACTCCCTCTTTGGCGGGGAGGGTGATTTCCCAGACGCCGAAATCATTCTTCTTCATGGGGTGCGCTTTTCTGTCCCAGTTGTCTGTTTCTTAGCTTCAATCGCAGATATAGATTATGAGTCGCTTACTGAAATCGCCGATAAGGTAAGCTTCAATCGCACTGGGTGCCCATTCTCGGTAGACAATATCGCCGTTTTCCTTGACGTTGAATCCGAATTTTTCGTACCCCTATATCCACTCAGTAAGTTCATCACCCATGTCAAAGAGATGCACGAACCCTGCTGAACTTTTCGAGACCACCTTCAGTATCATTGATCTTCTTGATCCAATCCTGGGCGTAAGCGAATCGAGTCTTGAGGGCGTCTTGGAACGGTTCGAGCCAGGGGTCGAGTTTGAGGACACCTGTAGTTATTAGCTACAGCTTGGCTAGACGTAGCAGACAAAAGGAGCAGCGGGGCACATACCAGTGCCATCGGGCTGCTCTGTGAGAGCTGCCATGGCTGTGTACTGTAAATATAATGGCAATTATATAGAAATAGAATTGGAGACGACAACACAGGATTTATTCGATTGAATTGGCAGAATATGGTGTTCTGGTTGGGAACAGGAACAGATGAAAAGCAAGAACGGCGGATGGACCAGCCCGCCTGGGGTGACATGATAGCTCCACTTGGTATGACATCACCTTCTACACCGAGCACCTTTTGAAGATCAACAACCGCATGTTACTCGACACTTTACTATCTGATACAATTGATCTGCTAATTACAATTGGAGAATTGCTACGTATCCCGGTACGTTAAACTAATCAATCACAAGCATCAACTTCTTCCACCATGTGTCCCGCACCGGAGGAGGCCGTTCCGCCGCAAGAATCTCATCCAATCCAGTCTGCAAATCCACCTCTTCTGGCCTCCATGCCCACGGATCTCTCCAAAACACCGCACGGTGGCCAAAATACAGCACCAAAAACGCAGGGATACCTATATAAGCAGTGAAGAAACTACTGACAGACCACTTGGATGGGAAGAACACAGTGAACCCATTGATCAGAGTCAGGAACACACATCCAACAATCGCCACGTATGCGCCATATGGTTGCAGGCGGGATTTGTACGGGCGCTCAACGCCCTGTAGTTCGGCGGCTTTGCGGAATCGGAAGTAGACGATGCAGCAGCATATCCAGGAAATGAAGCCGGAGGTGTTGGTGAAGTTGATGAACCAGTTGAACACGATGGAGCTGGATGTGCCGACGGACAGGTATGCAAGCAGGGAGAAAAGCGCGGAACACGACACTGCAATCCAGGGTACGCCCCATCGGTTACAGGTCTTCATGACGCTAGGTGCATTGCCGGACATGGCCAGTCCGTACAGTGATCTGGAAGACATGTACAAGAACGAATTGCCAGAGGACCAGGCCGATGTCAGGACTGCAGCATTGACGAGACTATCTAAGACCGGAATACCCGCGTTTTTGATGCCGACAACAAACGGAGATGAGCCAGCGCCAGCACCACCATTGGTCAACCGACTATCGTTCGACGGGCAGATGACCCCAATAGCCAAAACGGCAAGAATATAGAAAAACACCAATCGATAGATGTACCGTCTTGCAGCACGCGGCACATTCCGTCTGGGTGACTCCATCTCCCCACCGGATATAATGATCAACTCAGGCGCAAAAATGAACGCAATCGCACTCGAAACAATGCACTGCAAGAAACCCACAAACCGGCCCGCGCCATCAGGAACAATATACGCATTAAACGACCCTGGATCCTTCCAATAATGAAACCCAAGCCGCTGGCGATCCGGCCCTCCTCCCCAGAAAAGTATAAAACTGAGCATCAACAACCCGACAAGCGTGAGGATCTTGATACTTGCAAACCAAAACTCGGATTCACCATAGAACTTGACCGGCAAGAAATTGAGCGCAACAATGACAACCAACATAACCGTTATCCAGACCGCGACATTCACACCGGGATGCCAGTAGTTGATTACCAACGACGCAGCCGTGATCTCGTAGGGGACCAGAATACCGATTGAGTACCAATACAGATACCCCATCGCAAACCCTAGACTGCGGCTAACGTACCGGAAACCGTGGTAACTCATCGTGCCACCGTGAACAGGCATGTAGGCGCCTATCTCGGCTATGGCGGTGACGAGGCAGTACACCAGCACGGATATAAAAATGTATCCCAATAACAACGAAGCAGGGCCGCCGATTGCGAGCGATTGACCGGATCCAACAAACAGACCAGTGCCAATAGTTCCGCCTAAGGCCATCATCCTATTTCACATCAATCCATGTTAGATAGTAACCCAAAAACACCATCGATTTATGGAGGCTTACTGCACGTGACGGCTACGCAGGCCGCGCGTGGTTTGCGTGTAGCGTTCATCGAGGAGGTCCGCTTCGACGAGGGCCCGGATGGTGTTATGTTTTTCGGGCATTGTGTCGGAGGTGTGGGAGGGTTTGGGTTCCATAGTGTGGATGTCCGGGGATGCCATGATGTAAAAATCATGCAAACTATACCTAGGTATGTAAAGCTTTGCTCATCTCATCTAGAATATCGGGGGAAAAAAATCTAGGGGGCAGCAGTTTATATACTCCTACTTCCTGACTCCACATTGAGGGAGGGAACATACCCCGGACTGGACTCGAGCATAGCTGGATACGAGAGACGTGGTCTAGGCATCCCAAACAGGAAAGAGGGAGGGTCCATACCAAGGTAATTCTCTGACTTTTTGAGGTAAATTTTCTCGTAGATCTATAAACGCACACCGGGAGTTGATCCCACCAGGTATATTATTCACCGGTTACGGTCTTATCTATATCTATCTATCTTGCATTTGCTCTGATAAATGAATTACTTGCATCTTCCATAAATCACCCATAAAAAGACCTTGAATATCAAAACAGCTCAAAACCACAAACCCCAAACCCTACCCAATTTTTTCCGAACTTTGTACGTAAAAATTAACCTCCTACAACTAGTACCCCTGTGTTCAGCGAGAAAATCCCCCACAAACCCCAACCAACCAACAACTAAACCAGCCCTTCGACAAAGTTTATAAAGTGACTGGAACAGTGGCAATAGTTCACAGCCGAGGAGGTACTCCTTTAGGGCTTCGGGTACCAGGCGTGAACACATACCGGTTCGATGTCCACTAGTAACCGAGCCGGATACTGATACCGGAGACTAGTTAGCAGTTACTAGACATAGTAAACGGTGAAGACCGGACCGGTTGACTTGACATGCCAACCTTCCAAGACTATTAGTACCTAGGTAAGGTTGAACGCTGAGACTGGGAGTTGTTGGATGCGACGTCGCGGCCTTAAATGGATACCTGGCTGAGATTGATGCCTGAATATAAATATACTAGGTTCTTGGTACATTACATACCACGATCTACTGTGTTGATGGATATGCCAAGTAGCAGGACTGAATTAAATCTATTCAAGATAATTATTTACAAAGAATGTGATAAATCAATGGGTACTCCTATGTTGATAAATAAAAAGGTGGGCGAAAGTAGGCCACACCTGTACCGTGTCATTCGATTCTCTCTTTTTATGTGACAAAAAAAAAAATCAATCGGGCGGCTGTGGACAAAATGGAGCATCAACAGAGAAACGGGAATGGGATCGGGGCGGGAGGATCATCAGATGTTGTGTTGGGTTTGTGTTGAGGGTTGCAAGTGAAACGGGAGTGAAAATTTTTTCTCGTCCTTCGGATCCATCCATTAGCAAAGCAAACAGCCATGCCGCGTAACGGTACACTATCTATTGAACAATTGCCTGTCGTACTTGACATCGGCAAAAACAAAAACGAGAACGAAAATGTAAAGAGACATTTGACAGGGTAAAAGTAAACAAGGCGACCGAACTTTTCATTCGAGTCGGGATGAGGGGTCATCAAACATCATAAGTATAAAGGTATAACAATGTTAATATAACGGGAAACGAAATAAACGCCCAGATCATGCAGTCATCATTCGGATACAAGTCACAGTAGGGGAAATCGTAGTGACAGATGGGATGGTAGGTGCTGGAAGTATGTGTAATTTTACGTCGGAGGTTTGAGGCAGAGGCAATGTCACAGATCGAGCGGGAGGAACTCAGGTCAGGTGGTGGTAGTCAAGGTCGCAGGTCAAGGACTGAGGACTTCACACAGATCTTCTGTCGTGTCCATCCCAAATCCAGCCATATCAACAGAATGCAATGATCCCGGCCCGCGACCGAGAGAAAGTTCAGACGAGGCGTAGTCGTGTTTTAATCGCTCATGAGGCCCAAAGAACGGCCGATTCTCTTCTATAGGCGTCGTCCCATCACCACTTGGAGCCCAAGGCCCATGTTGCCAGAACCGAGTATTGGCTTGCTGGTCTCCAAAGAGATCGTGATGATCCGACAGATGTCGAGGGATGATGGATGAATCATGGTCACCATGACTAGTGAAGTCGTGCGGCGATGGAAAACCGACCAGATGAGGCCGACTGAAACTGGATCTCGGCGAGTCTGCATGTAATGGAAAATCTAACCGATCTAATCGATCCATCCGATCCATCCCAGTCATCGGAAGATCATCAACTGCGGTGATGTCGATGGTCGGGTTGTTATTATTGTTGTTATTCTGTTGGGCGAGCGCCGTCGACAAGCGAAAATTAGACGTTGAACTCTGTCGACTGTGACTTGGGGCTCTTTCGACGATCCTTTCTTGTACCCAGCTACCACAGGCCTTGACGATTTTTTCCTGGTCGGCAGCCGACAGCGACGCGAAGTAGTCATTGGCCAGCGACGGTTTCGAAAAAGGTTCCTCTTCCACGAGATTGTATTCCTTCTTGGCCCATTCGGCTACGCCAAACGGCGACTCGTATGGTGATTTGTAAACAGCGGGTGTTTGGGCGGCTTGTTGTTCTAGGTACGCGAACCTCCCAGCCACCCGACCGTAGTTGGGCCGATCGAACGGCTCTTGTTTTATATAATCGGGCTCCTTTTTAACAATTACATCGAGCCGGTCGCGATAAGTAACAACGGAAAACCGTAGCATCCGGAGCAGGGTGGTGACTTCTTCCGATCGCATGTTGAGTGGTTGGAGGGGCAGCAAGGTGCCGTCCAAGGCTCGGGGCTGGACACGTTGCTGGGCCATGGCCAATTCCAATTTTTCCATGCCATTATCGGGCGGCACAGAGCCCATAGGCCCAAGGAGTGTCTCGACGACCAGCTCGGAGCTGACAATTTTGTACCCGGCGAGGACATTGGCATGGTCGGTCATTTGCGCCAGGCGGCGACGAGCGATCAACTCCCGCACATTGGCAAAAGTATTCGAAGGCGGATCGGGCTGAGGTTTCGGGAAGGCGGCATAGGGGTTGGGGCGGACAGCATTGGCGGCGTAGAAGTGAGCAGAGGAATTGGCATTGGCAGCAGCATTGTGGAAGTGAGAGAGTTGGTGATGGGGTGGAAGGTGTCGGTAGGCAGGAGTCATTGCAGTGTTTGGGGAGCGGCGCTGCAATGACGAAGAAGAACTGGGAAGCGTTGTGTTTGGAGGGGCAGAGAGGTGGTGGGGGGTTCTCCTTCCGACACTACCAGCAGTGCTACTACTAGGCAGGCGAAATCGGCCCGCGGACAACGCGCTAGCTGACTTCACCATCTCCAGGAAATTCGACCGCGCGTTGTGGACCGTTACACTAGGGTTGTGCGTGAACTGGGCTCTGCATTCCGTCGACGTCTCGCCCAGATAATACCAGATTTGCTCCGGCTTGTCGCTGGCAATGTCGACGTGCACGCGGATCGCCTCTGCTGGGAGAGGCGCCATCTCAAACTCCGCCCACTGGAATGGTGCGTTGGCATCGTGGAACGGCGTGCCCGGTTGAGGCACCGTGGTGGACAGGTCGCGATGTGTTTCCGCCTTGCGCACCAGATGAGCAGGCAGCGGCTGTGTTCCTGGTGGAAGTGGTGCGAAGTTGGTCTTGCGCACAACCAGAATCCACCGGTACGGCAACTCAATCACGTCGCCGCGGGGCAGCACCTTGAGCTTCAGCATCCGCTCAATCGGCCGGTTTTCCAGTACAACGGCTCCGTTGATTTCCTTGTCGGCCTGGAACTGCAGTAGATCACCCATCGACAGCCGACTGGCTGCCTGAACCACCCGGCGGTCTTCATCAGGTGTCTCTGACGAGCCAAGTCGCTTCTGTCGGTGGTATTTACATTTCAGGTCAACGCTAGGTACATAGTACTGCTGGCCACTATCTGCAATCACCAGAATCGATCCAAACTCGACCTGCACTCCAGCCAGAAGAGCGCAAGTGGGGTGGTACGCCCGCGTACATTTCCCGAAATTGCACTGGAAGCAAGCTCCCCGCACTTCGCGGCAGAACAGACACTTCAGACCCATGCGTGCTTTGGGGATCTTGTCAATGTCACAGACAACTTCCCGTCCAGAATCATCGCGGAGGATTGAGGTCTCTTCGATGTACGTCGCACACCGACGGTGTGCATGGAATTTGCCGTCCTCCGTTGGAAGCAGATCTTCATAGTCCATGTCATTCGGGCATAGTACACAAGGGATCTTGCGAATGGCATGGTTCTGCATACGAGCGCGCTTCGAGCGGGGTTCATCGCCCTCAATCTTGCGCTTCCTACCGCGAGTTGATTTCTCAGGCACGCTACTCGGAGGAGTGAGCAGGTCAGATGCACCGTCCTCGTCACTCAAGTCACTATCAAGGTCTTCTTCATCATAGTACTCTGGCGTGGGCTCGCCTCGCAATTTTCGCTCAATATCACCAATGTCGATCCAAACGCTGTCGGACTCGCAGTTACACTTTTTGGCGACGCGTCCATAGTTCAGCCATTGCTCGGTGGCAAAGTTGACCGATTCAGCGCAGTTGTATCCCAGGTTGAACCCAGAGTGGTAGCCATATGGATACGTGATCATAAACTCGCCTTCGTAGTGGACGACTTTGTTTACTGTGATGCCGAACCGCGACTTCAAGATACTGGGAGAAACCAAGTACGTCTTGTGACGGAGGAACTGGTCGCAGTTCTTTGCATCGGTTGGCCAGAAGCTTTTCATGGCTGCTTCAAAGCGAGGCGCATCTTCTTGAGAGATGCTGTACCATTGTTTCGGAGCACCAAAATGAATATAGTTGATACTATACAGATCCACATCTTCCAAATGCCAGGCAAATGTCGCTTTCCACATACCGAGGTATAAATAAGCAGTGTTGACACCGGGGACTTTTTGTCCTATAACATCGAGCAGATTGGGAAGCTTTGCCACGTTCCATGAAGTGGTCGAATCGTCGAACAGCGAACCAGGCATATCTGCCCCGTACATGGGATTGTTGAACATGAGCGATTTCCAGTACGCGGTCTCCAGCTCATCGCATCGTTCGGCAGTATATTCGTCGTTATCGTGAATGCGGTAGTCGAAATCTTTGAACGCTTCTTCGTCCACCTGGTCAGGTGCGTCGCCGCGATTGTGCTTCCTCCGTGCAGACACCGATTTTGGTTGTCGGCCTCTACGTTTTGCAGGCGGAAGATCCTCTCCATCACTGAGGTCTTCGGTCTTTGTTTCGACTGGGTTCGATTCGGGGGAGACCGGTGTTGGCGGTCCTTCCAAACGTGACTTTTCAGAGCGATCATCAGCGGGTGACTCTTCTTTGATTTTGACTTCTCTCGTTCGTTTTGGCGGACGACCTGGGCCGCGCTTCTGCGAGCCAGATCGGACAGCCGGGGTGTGATTCTTGACAGCAGGAGCACGAGCTTTCTCTTGATTGCGCCGGCGCTCACCTCGTCTGGCAGGAGGTTGGTGGCTTCCATCGTCGCACAAGGATTTCCACTGGGGAAGATTGTATGATCGCTGCTTTTCGATGTTGGCTTGAGTGTAAGTTCCGTGGGCGCCGTGAAACTCCTGCATGATGGGATTTTTGACCCGAATGCTTTTGACCGCTTCATCGAGTGCGGGAAGAGAGTCTCTCCTAATTGATGTCAGGTTTGAAAAGCAGCACACAATAACAGGACGTACCATTCTTGTGGGGGAATGACTTTGACGATGCCGGACTTCATGCCGTATTTGTCAATCTTTTGGATAAAAGCTTGAAAGTCGCGGAATTGGTCCATGGTCTTGCAGCGATCAGTAACGATTCAATTGCTTTTACCGTCTAACTCACCGGCTTGAAAACGGGTATCCTTCCTCCTTCGTAGTAATGATCGGGCTCGATATCCTCCTCAACAGCCTCCACAGATGGCGCCTCCGCATGTTGATCCAAGTCGAGGTCGGACAATTCCGAGGGAACTCCTTCAGACACATTTTTCTTGCCGTCGGCGCTGTTTGGGGGTGTAATAGAGGCGGCATTCGTTTCGACGGGATGGAACGATTCCAGCGTCGGCGCCGGCGCTTTCTGGTCCAGCGCAGTCGTCATGTTTCAAACTCGGCTTTAATCTTTCTCTGTAGATGTAATGCGCTGCCGTCGGCGTGGTGACCGCTGTCGACGGCGATGAGTGTATAACCCCCCAGCGGTTGGGGATTGAGAGGTGGAAGGCTGAACTGCGGATAAGGATTTACGCAACAGCGATAGTTCGAACCGGGTCGTCCAAGTCGTTGCGTCGAGTGTCAACAACTCCTTAGAAAAGAGTAGGTAGCGATAACATGAAGCCCCTCTTGGACAAGCAGAATGATGCAGCGGAAGTAACCTGCAGGCGGCTGATTGGACGTGAGGGTGAAAACGTAATGTATGAGATTTGCAGCGGTGGTCGGCCGATGGGTCACGTTAGTTGAAGGGCTAGTTCGAAGGCGAGTGTAATACGTAGTGGAGCCGCCGGTAAGATGTTGTCCGGCGTATTGTTGGTAGAAAGGAGTCGGGTCGCGATGTCGGGTGGAGGAACAGACAGTAAGTGTACGGTGAGGTACTACCTAGTACTCTGTTAAAGTAGGACTACTAGTGTATGGCAGTTCTCGGGACCGAAGAGGTCAGCGAATGGTGCATCAGATGTGAGGGAGCTATGGCGTTGAAGTTGAGCCTGGTCCGTCCTGGAGGAGAGAGTGAAAGTACTGCAGTCTTCGATTGGCCAGATCACGGGACTCCATCTGTTAGTCCATATTAGTAAGATAGGAGGATGAGGGCAACGCGCAGAGGACGGCCTTGAGCACGCGCTATTCCGCTTTGGGCTGGACGAGAGCGGCAAGCCCGCACCAGCCGATCTCATTCTGATTCGTTGGTTGGAAGTTATGAGGCAAATAATTAATTTTCTACATTCACTGCGACTTGCTTGCTCATCTAAAGGCCAAACGAGATGATTGTCCGAGTAGTGCTAAACGATGTACAAAACGCATACGAGGTAGAGCCTGTAGAGGAGCAATTTGTCCTCGACTCGGATCAACGTAATTCCGGGGCTGTACCTTCCCTTTTGAGACTTCCGCCAACATCTTCCTCTCTTTAAACTCGGACAGATAACTGCTACCACCGACTCGCTAAACTGATGAGCTGAGGTTTTCTGCCACAGCTTGAGAGTCAATGTAGGTACACCAGCCGGGGTCACTTCGAGTACTAAATTACCCAGGAGGACAAACGTGGCGAGACCAGCTCTATGAGATCATGATGCATGGAAGAAGCACAGAATGTCTGTCTACCTTGCAACTCTCGACATACCTAGTTCTACTTAGTAAAGTTAGTCGAGATGGAGAAATTCTCTAAGCGGGACGCTGCTTGGCACACACTCTGAATTCAGCATCAGCACGGAATAAAGGTACCACTTCGAGTCTAGCCCGAGGTCTAAGTTCACGTCGATGTTCAGGTCCTTACTATTCGTGCTACGTAAACTGAGTAAAGGATTGTGCCCTAATTGTACTTATCGGAGGATCGCCGGAACTGAACCTTATCAGTGGGGAGACCGGAGCCTGCTCCAGATTATAAGAACCGGGTCAGTCATGTGATCTATTACCGTATTCTCCTTTTCTCCTCTCCTCGTTCTTCTTCCTTTCGTATTTCTCTCAATTGCTTCGGTGTATGTCTTAGAAGTCATAGAACAAGATGACTTCCCAGGCAAACAGCGCCGATGCCGCTCTCGAGCGCATGGGATACAAGAATGAACTGCCACGAAACCTGAGCATGCTGAGTGTTCTTGGCTTGTAAGCATCTCCCAGTCGTAAAACTAGAACAAGTCTAACAAGACAGGTCATTTGCAATCATGGCGGCCCCCTTTGGTCTCAGTACCACTCTCTACATCACCCTCGTAGACGGCCAATCCGTCACTATCATCTGGGGGTGGGTGCTCGTGACTCTCATCTCAACCGCAATTGCGGCCTCCCTGGCCGAA